>JAJSOF020000023.1:3576534-3731534 GCA_025594305.2 Periplaneta americana | reverse complement strand
AGCGTTTAAAGTGAATTGTAGAAAGGAATTATTGTTGTGACGAATAAATTACATTGTTGTTACAAATAAAACTTACACTGGTGTCAGAATCGGGACATTATCGACAATGGAGAACCTACAGCAGATCCTGCAAGCCATCGCAGAAATGAAAGCAGAAATGAACATGCACATCAGTGAGGTTAAGAACGACATAAGTGATGTGAAAGGCGACATAAGCGGAGTGAAAGGCGACATAAGCGGAGTAAAAGATGACGTCACTACGCAAATTGAAAGCGTTTCAGCCCACGTAGATGGAATTGTCGCCATCGTGAAAGACGAACTCAAAGCCGATCTTGACAACCTAAACAAGAATTTTACAACTATAAACGAGACAGTAACCGAATTGAGACAGGAGGTAGACCATTTCGACAGCAAAATCCGCGATCTCGAGCGTCGTCAAGAGCAGACGAGTGAGGTGATGGACAAACACGCCGAGGAAAACAAGCACATCCTCGCGTTGGTGGATCGCCAGGCTAGAGAACATAAACAGATAGTTGCCGAGGAGGTTCGACGTGCCATGCAAGAAGCGGCCACAGAGTTGAGGACTCCATATAGTGCCCCTGCGGAACCATCGGCTTCAGCCAGACATAACAACGTCAAGACGCCGAAGTTCGACGGTACGACGTCTTGGGCGATATTCCGTCGCCAATTAGAGGCCATCGCAGAGCACAATGGGTGGACGCCAGCAGAGAAAACCACTCAGCTGCTGGCCGCGCTTCAGGGACAGGCGTCGGAGATTCTTCACAGCGTTCCAGAAGATGGGACAGCCGCTGAGATAATGGCGGCCTTGGAGGGACGTTATGGTGACCATCAACTTGCTGCAGCATTTAGGACCCAACTAAAAACGAGGGTCCAACAGTCAGGCGAGTCCCTACAAGAATTCGCGATGGCGGTGGAACAACTGGCCCATAAGGCCCTCAGGGGCCTACCTAATGATTTCATCGCTGGAGAGGCGGCCTACACCTTCGGCAGCGGAGTTCGAGACCCCGAAATCAGACAACAGCTACTCCTGGCAGAGCATCGTACCATCAACGCAGTTCTGGCGGCGGCCCTCAGGATGGAGGCGGCCAAGTCGGCGGCGGGAGTCTCAGCACCGCACTGGATCAAGAGCGTCACGGCGACGGATGCTGGGGGGCGCCAACCGAAGCCACCCGAGCGGCAGTCAACGGAGCGGCGGAGACGACGGGCGCCCACCTGCTGGTCCTGTGGCAAACCGGGACACTTGAGAAGGGACTGTGACCAATCCGGCCACAGGCAGGAGAGAGAGGTGGCCGACGTCGAGGAGCGCCAGCAGTCAACGGAGCGGCGGAGACGACGGGCGCCCACCTGCTGGTCCTGTGGCAAACCGGGACATTTGAGCAGGGACTGTGACCAATCCGGCCACAGGCAGGAGAGAGAGGTGGCCGACGTCGAGGAGCGCCAGCAGTCAACGGAGCGGCGGAAACGACGGGCGCCCACCTGCTGGTCCTGCGGCAGACCGGGACACCTGAGAAGGGACTGTGACCGATCCGGTCACAGGCAGGAGAGAGAGGTGGCCGACGTCGAGGAGCGCCAACAGTCAACGGAGCGGCGGAGACGACGGGCGCCCATCTGCTGGTCCTGCGGGAGGCCGGGACACCTAAGGAGGGACTGCGACCGCTCTGGCCACCGGCCGGAGAGAGAGGTGGCTGACACCGAGAGGAGTCAACAGTCGCCTGAGCAACGGGGACGACGGGTGCCCACCTGCTGGTCCTGCGGTGAACCTGGGCACTTGCGGAGGAGTTGCGACCGACCTGGCTACAGTCAGGAGAGAGGGGGCCGATGCTCGGAGGAGCACGTCGGCGCCATCATCACCGTCCCCTCGGCTCGTCCTGAAACCGGTCGACAGAAGATGCGACGATGGGCTGATTGCTGAAGGACGGATAAGAGGCCGTCCATGCAGAGTACTGGTGGACACCGGGGTGATGCTCACTATCGCCAGACCAGACGTCGTGCGTGGCCTACCTGGGAGGACGCCGCTCGCCAATACGAGCTACGGACTGCTTCAGGCGAGAGCTTGCCCATCCAGAGAGAGGTATTCCTGGACCTGACCTTGGGGAAGAGGAAAGTGGAGATGTGGGTGTTCGTCGCCAACATCACCGAGGACGTCGTCCTGGGACTCGACGCCATGCGGTTACTCGATGCGACGGTGGACGTCCGGCGCCGTATACTCCGTCTTGGTCGGGATGAAGTGTTCCTGATGGACGCCGAGGACCAACCCGTGGCCAGCGAGCTCTCCTTGGAGGGCTAAGGGGAAGAGCAAGATGGCGCCCACGCAGTACGAGTATCGCTGCCCAGCCAAGTCAAGGATGGGGTGGCGCCACCATAAGGAGGGAGCAGCCGGAGGACCCCAAACGTTGGACCGACTAGCAGCCTACCAAGGGACTGCCCGGGACGAGCAGCCCTAAGGAGGGAGCAATGTGACAGCGACGTGAGATTCGAACTCACGACCAGCGTCCCGCGAGAGAGTATATCGCGCGGGCTTCACGGGGAAAGGGGAAAGGAGCCTACACGCGAGGGAAGGCTGCGCGCGCAGCTGCTACTTAACGCAGTGAATGTGGAACGACCTTCCCGACGATTCCAGAAGTCCGTCGAAGTGGAGATATCGAGATAATTCTCTACACACCTGTAGAAATTTCGCAACTATGATTTTGCTATAAAAGAAGAAGCGCCAGCGAACTCGAGCAGACTTTTAGAGTTTTCAGTTATTCAGTCAGTGAGTAAGCCAGAGCAAGCAAGCCAGTCAAGCCAACCGGAGTTCGACTCGAGTGTGCGTCCGCATCTGCGTCAGCATCCGAAGGCCTGAGTTCGAGTGCAGTGGATCGCAGTTGGAGGGACCTGAGTTCGAGTGCAGTGGACCGCAGTTGGAGGGACCCGAGTTCGAGTACAGTGAACTGTCTCTGGAGGTCTGTGGTTCGAGATACTGTGAACTCGAGTGACTGAGCTAGAAGGACTGTGAACTGAGAACTGATAGTTCTGATTTGTAAATAGTGCTTTGTAAATATTAGTTAAGATTAACAGTTCATCGTTGTGCGTAATAGTCCAAGTAAACTGTCATTGTCGTCGGTGGAGTGCTATAACGAATACTGTGTTGAGTGAAGAACCAATTGTTGACGAGAGCGTTTAAGGTGAATTGTAGAAAGGAATTATTGTTGTGACGAATAAATTACATTGTTGTTACAAATAAAACTTACATTATTTATTCATTCATTCATTTATTCCTTTATTCACTCACTCACTCATTTGGTTATTTATTTATTTATTTTTTATTTATTTGTTTATTTATTTATTTATTCATTCATTTATTCCTTTATTTATTCACTCACTCTCTCATTTGGTTGGTTGTTTATTTATTTATTTATTTATTTATTATTGAACATAACAGGCAAAGCCCAATTACAATGTTCAAGACTGACAAACTAATTTATAAAACATAAACAAGGAAAAGGAAACATACCCTTATTAAAAACTGAAACAAAATAGAAAAAAGAGAAAGAAAAAAAAAGAGAAATTAACTAACAACAATATTCTGTAAAATATAACAAATAATTCTGTATTTATAGAAAATTCATATTGAAAATATCAACATTTGGATGAGGATATAATTTATTGTATAATTGTATCATTTGGAAAACTGGGGAATTTTTGTGGGATTCAGTATTTGCCCTTGGTACGAAAAATAAATTTCGAAATTTTGTATTAAGCTTATAATGTTATATAATAAAATAAACCAACACAGTCCAACTTATTCTTAATAATTTTATAAAGAAATTTTAAAGATTGACAATTTCGTCTAATTTACAAGCTAGTAAAATTGAAATGTTGAAGCATTGTAACATAACTCTCTTAAGTAGGATAATTATTATAATTAATTTAATTATAAACACAAGCTCATGCTTTTCTATAACTTCTCAGTAGTCTACCGGTAGGTGTAGACAGCAGGAAATGCCCATTCTGGAGTTATCATTTTCTGAACAAACATCAGAGATCTATGGTACCGGTCTGCAAAGAATCTCCAAGAAATGGGATTTATGTCTGACACGGACTCTTCAAAAACACAGACAGCAGTTCGAGACCCGCGTGGTGCAGAAGAAACAGAACTACAGCGGTTATATCCTCATTATGATACGTAATTAAACACGTAAATTCTGCTCTCGTAGGAAGTACAAGACGCAATGAAGACATAACGTTGGCACTAATGAGTGAAATTGCACGTTTTTATGGCATTTCCGCTTACAAGCTGCAGAACTAGGTCATGCTGAAACGTACACCGAACATTATAGTGCAATTTTTGCTCAAAAACCCCTTCCTGTACTGAGTTAATATACTGGATTTCAGGAACAAACACAATAAAGTAAAGAAAGCGAGGGATATCAAGTATGGAAAGAGAAGAAAACGAGGGTTCTTCAAACAAAGAGGTCTGCTTGTATTGCGCCAATGTGCAACAATTCCCACAGCGGTGTAAAGGGAACAAAAGCGCCAGCAAGCGGTACACAAGTAATTGTATATTACTTTCATAGATAACAAGTACACGTAATTACTTCTTGGGCAAATACATACATCGCGTACGACAAGATGGCTTCGGATACATATTGTCTTACGGGGATAAAAGTCGGTTGAACGGAATTCAATGTTAGTTTTCGTGCAACGCAAGCAGCGCTATACCCGCCCCTTCATAAACTAAAACGACGCTATTTACACAACCTCCGGAAAATGTAATAATTTCTATGACGGTGAAAAACAAACGCTTGATATAGGTCAGTTCCAAGACTGGAACAAAGAGTATCGTATAGAACAGTTTACAGAATCATATTTACTTCAGAGTTGAATTGTTAAAGAGCTGCCAGCGGGCAGACTGTGAATAACGTTTGTGGGTTCGAAGTTAGACATTAAATTCAGATGAGATATTGCTGCATTCTTTCTTCTGAGACGATAGACTTACTTGTAATTTTAATTTCTAAACTTCAAGTTTCTTAAGAACCCTAGACACTTATTAGAAACAAAAAAAATTAACTGCAATTGAGGACCGTTTTTGCAAAACTTTCTAACTGCAAAATTTTCAAAATTGAGATTTTGGTGGATTAGTTAACATAAGACACGCCTCTACATGATGCTAAAGGTTTCTTAGGAAAATCTTATTATTTCCTTCACAGTAGTGTGTCAAAGTGTGATCGTTTTTTCAAAACTTGCTTTCTGCTATGTGAGAGCTATAGCAAAACTTGCAGTTAATTAAGTTTTTTGTGTTTCCTATAAAATTTAGTTTTTACAGTTCTCAAAATTTGTTTCTAGACTTTAATGTACTTAACGTAAGACAAATGTATTACATTGTATTAATAAAATTCATACATAAAAATCGAAATAATTTTGAATTGTATTCTCATAGTTGTGAAACAAAAGGTATGAATTCTTTAAGATTGTTTGAAGCAAAATGCAACACTGTTACAGTATTTAATCATAGTAGTAATTTAGGCCCAAGAATATATAACAAATTTATATTTAAATATCCTAAACTTGTCAATTCTAATAGTTCTAGTATTAAATTTAAGAAGTTATGTATGGATTTTATAAAAATTGAAAAATTGTAAATTTAAATTTATATACTATAATTGCACAGTAGACATAAGACAAATTGTATTGTATAATTATTAATTTCAATTCAGGAATCCGCCCCTGAGCACGAGTTCTACTCTTTCAGGGGCGAGCTAAAGTTTTTCTGTATATATTATATTTTATGTTACAATTATTAACAAAATAATAAATAAATAAATAAAAATAAATATTCAATCCCTACTCTATTATTTGCAAGCCTAGTTGCCTCATCATTGTTGCTTTGTTGGTGTCACTTGTGAGGTCCAGACCTGTATTCAGACAGTTGACTAAACAGAAATCTACTCAATGAAGTAAAAATTCTAATTCCAATTCTGGTTCTTAATCTTTATTGGCACCAATCTCAAAATAAAATTAAGATACACAACTCCTATTATATATCTTATAAGGTACAGTAGTGGCAAAAAAAAAAAAAACCCGGACCGACCCTTGTAGCTGATTTTAGAGTCTTGTTCACTCCAGAGCACGATAGACTGGTAACTAAGATTTTCGTGGTTCGAATCCTGCCTGGGAAGGAAACTGTTTCTTTGTTCCTTTTTCAAATTTATTCCCAATACTTTTCGATTGCTGGTAAAATTCATGTTCTGGGAATAATAAGTTAATTAATTAGTAAAATATCGCTGCAATATCGATGCTTGGAAGATCCTTTGGAATTCGTAGGGAAGTAAGTGGCTGTGAAGTAGGCTTCATTTAAATATTTCAATTTTAGGTTCCTTTTTATTCGAGAAATGCTTTACCACATTCATTCACAAACTCATTATATCTTGGAAATAAGAAGGTCTGAAATATATTGTGAAATTGATATTATTTATTCTTATCCTCTTGTGATAAACAATAATTGTCTACCGTTGTAGAGTAACGGTTAGCAATGAGTGGGCCCGGGTTCTTATCCTGGTAGGGATAAGTTACCTGGTTGAGGTTTTTCTCAACAGATTAAAAGCAAATGCTGGATAACTTTCGTGGCTGGACCCTGGACTCATTTCGCTGGTATTATCACCTTCATCTCATTCAGACACTAGATAACCATAAGAATAATTGTATAATAGTTCATAAAAAATTATCCTTCACATGAATTCAATATAGGCTACAGTAGTATACTTACTTACTGGCTTTTAAGGAACCCGGAGGTTCATTGCGCTCTCACATAAGCCCGCCATTGGTCCCTATCCTGAGCAAGATTAATCCAGTCTCTATCATCATATCCCACCTCCCTCAAATCCATTTTAATATTATCTTCCCATCTACGTCTCGGCCTCCTCAAAGGTATTTTTCCCTCCGGCCTCCCAACTAATACTCTATATGCATTTCTGGATTCGTCCATACCTGCTACATGCCCTGCCCATCTCAAACGTCTGGATTTAATGTTCCTAATTATGTCAGGTGAAGAATACAATGCGTGCAGTTCTGTGTTGTGTAACTTTCTCCATTCTCCTGTAACTTCATCCCTCTTAGCCCCAAATATTTTCCTAAGCACCTTATTCTCAAACACCCTTAACCTATGTTCTCTCTCAAAGTGAGAGTCCAAGTTTCACAACCATACAGAACAACCGGTAATATAACTGTTTTATAAATTGTAACTTTCAGATTTTTTGACAGCAGACTGGATGATAAAAGCTTGTCAACCGAATAATAACAGGCATTTCCCATATTTATTTTGTTTAATTTCCTCCCGAGTATCATTTATATTTGTTACTGTTGCTCCAAGATACTTGAACTTCTCCACCTATTCAGAAGATAAATTTCCAATTTTTATATACAGCAGTACACTTTCCACTAATCACCGGAAGAGCTGAACAACCATATAATGTCAACATATTCGTATTCACGGCTAAAACTACATCATGAGAGATGAAAGTGACATGAAAACATACGATCTCCATGTTATTATACAGTATATAAAAGCTAATTATTTTTTTAACAATATCACTTGTAGTACAGAAAAACTGCATCTTCACTGCCTCTTCTTGCAAACACACAGAAGAAACTGCAAAAATTCAGGTCTGACGCAGTATTGAGACTTCAAAACACACAGTTACAGTACGTGCATGAAGTGACGTCATGTGAAAAGAGAAGATCACACTGTTTATACTGTGACATCGCTATTCCAACGTGTGCCTGTCAAACAGTATAAATTTTAATGTCGAGTGGCAGAATTATATGAGCGTGCAGTCCGTATAATCTCGTTATAAATTAGCAGGTCTTCATTAACTTCGATTTATAGCTCACCTTTTTGAAAACCAAATGCGAAACATAAGGTATGAGCACAATAAATTTCCGGAAGTGCTGATTTTTATACACACGCAGATATGTAATTACATGAGCTCATAAATTAACATCACAACGGATATAAATGTTGCTGGTAACATGCTCATGCTCTTAAAATATTGTACATTCATCTATTTTACAGTTTTTTTTTTTTTCCAAAATGCGGTAATAGTAATATGCGTTACAAGAGCGGTATGTTGAAGTTTTCATGTTCGAGGAAAAATTTGAAAAAGCGAAACGTAGTTGAGCTTTTTTAATTTCCGAGAATTGAAAGAAAACATACCGCTCGTGTATCGTACATTATTTTATGCGAAGATCGTTTATTACATACCTGAAAGAGGAATTTCTAATTAGTTGCAATGAAATCTCCATCTTGGTTTCTGTTCAATCACGGCAAATTTGCAAAACAAAAATATCTATCTTCAACATTGTTGCTTTAAAATATTTTCTGTGTTTACTATACTCCAGCAGGCTGTGATATACGTCTGTCTTCTTTTCCTACCAGTCTATGGAATCTTGTTGTTTTTTTCACTGCTTCCTTAATGTTACTTGCATCACGAATGCAGTAACTTAAGTGGAGTTGTAGAGTTTACGTAATGTTTGCAAATATTTAAAAACAATAGTTAGCAGTGCAATTTAGGTGAAATTGCAGTGGTAAGTTTCCAATTTATAATTATTACTATATTGAACGTCTCTAAAAATAATATGTTAAAAGCCTAAAGCAGTAAAATCAATATGTCACTTAAGCGGTAAGAAGAGGGAAATTGTTATGTGTGTTAGTTTGGGAATACTGAATGTGGAATTTTAGACATTCCGCGGATTGGTTTTGTGCGGAAACCAAGCAAATACGCACGATCTCGCACAAAAAATATTACATTGCCAGAATATTAACTTTAAAGTATGACACTGAATTTCTACCAAATGCTTGAGATTTTTTAGGTCTAAAGAATTTTATGCTCGACCATGCCGAAATGTAGTAATTGTACACCTGGTATCAGCCCATTAATGGACCTCATTAAAGTACACCTATTCATTAAAGTTCAGGTGTTCCACCAATCAGAAAATACCATTGTAGCAATATGAAAGCGGAAGTATCGATTATTCTCGGATATGCAATCGAAAGACAACTAGTTCTGTTACTATAATAATTAGCGTTAATTGTAAATAATATTAAAAAAATTCAATTTGTTATCTCGTTTTTCAATGTCTAATTCGATTTCAAGGTTATATCAAGATTAATGTTTATTTTACTCTCTAGATTATATCAAGGTTAATGACATTTGTTTCTCGGAAAAAATAAATACTTTCGCGTCTGCGCACATCTCACAATTTACGAGATATTGCACAAGGTCAGTTCCGCTCGCTTGCGCTCGTTTCATAAACATACTCGCGTCTTAATTGCTACCATTGTAGGCTCGTTGCATAATGTACTATTAGATGTGTTAGATCTTCCTATACCACATTTTTACCACTTTTTTTTTATAAAGAAGGAAACTTTTCACCGTTGACTTTAAACGTTGAGACGAACCTTTCCAACAAGTAACAAGAGGGGTTGGTATATGCTATTTAGTACCCTATATCTATTTGACAGGATGTTCCTAAAACACGTTAACGTTCTTTGTTATCCTCACTCAGTGACCATTTTCTGCGGACCTCTGTAAAAATAACTAAAGACTAGCGAAGTGCTTTGTGTGGAGTGTGGCATTGTATGAATCAGAAACATGGACATTACAACGAAGTGAAGAGAAGAGACTAGAAGCGTTTCAAATGTGGATATGGAGAAGGATGGAGTGTGGGAAATGGAAAGGTAGATTAAGAAATGAAACTGTGTTGGAAAAAGTGGGTGAATGAAGAATGATGCTGAACTGATTAGGAAGAGAAAAAGGGATTGATTAGGTCACTGGCTGAGAAGAAACTGTCTACTGAAGGATGAAGTGAAAGGAAAAATGAAAGGGATAAGAGTTCGGGGCACAAGAAAATATCAGGTGATAGACGACACGAAGATATGGATCATATTCGGAGACTAAGATGAAGGCAGAAAATAGGAAAGATTGGCGAATGCTGGGTTTGCAGTGAAAGACCTGAAATTTGGCAGAATAAGAGAGAGAGTGTGTGTGTGTTTTTTTCTAGGCCTGCTTTTAACTTAGTTAAGTTTTTAAACAAGTCGTTTCCAATAATTATTTTTCATTTAAGATTATGTATCTGAGATTGAGTAATTACATTCTATTTAATAGGTGTCAGAGACCATACATACACTCTGAAACCAAAGAAGTCCTGAGTTGTGTTCATATGTATTTTCAGAGCGAATATGATAATGCAAGGAATGAAAGAGGATTTCCATTGGTCATGTTTTCGAGAGAACACTTAAAGCGAGCGGTTTGTCTAAAATTACGATATATAGTTACATAAACTGAAATTTCAGCGGGAGGCTTCTCTCTGCATAGAAGCCCTTTTTTTCGTTCGTCTGCTTTTTAACATTATCTAACAAGTCAAAAGACTGAGAGAATTTGAAAACACGTAATTATTTGAATTTTGTCTTATATTTTTTTTATGGAACGAATTTGTTAGATGAAAGTTGGCCAATAATATCGAAAAGGAACCATCCTTATACTTGTTATTCTTGTTAAAATATAAAAGTCATATGCCTTTTTTAAGTTTATGAATAACTGACGTACAGTACCCTTACCATTATACTCCCATTTTTTCTCCAATATAATAATAATAATAATAATAATAATAATAATAATAATAATTATTATTATTATTATTTATTTATTTATTTATTTATTTCAAATATTAATGTGCAAAACAACAGCACAAGGCCAATTACAGTTTAGCACAAAATAAAAAAATAAAACAAGACAGAACAAATGATTATGAATGAATGACAGAAAATGGCAGTGAGATGAAATACAATCAATATAATGGTCAACATTAACCATTCACCAAATGCAACAAATTAAATGGCAATATCTAACAAATAATAAAAGATATTAAATAACAAGTAAGGAATATCATGCATAAGTAAAATCAAATCAGATCTTGCAAATTGGCACTTAATAATAATAATAATAATAATAATAATAATAATAATAATAATAATAATAATAATGGTTTATTTTAGCTGGCAGAGTTAACGCCGTAAGGCCTTCTCTTCCACTCAACTAGCAAAAAGTATACATACATCTGTATGAACTTACAAAGAATGCAACAATTTGATTTACGTGTAGATAAGAGCTACATGTATACCAGAGTTATTTACGAATTAAACAACAAAATACTATGAACTATTAATTAAACACTGAAATACAAACTATGTAGCAGAATTAAGCTAAATTACATAGAATGTTAATATATTTCAAATAATGTTAGATAATAGAAAGAGATTATTATGAGACAATTTTTAAAATACAGCACTATCAGGATGATGTCTAAAGGAAGGAGTAACAATGTAGTCAGTGATAGTTTAAGTCAGTATGATTGGAGTGAAATGCTAAGAAGGTTATCTTTTAAGCTGTCTTTAAAAGTGTTTATTGTCTTGCAGCCCCTAATACTATGAGACAGGAAATTCCATTGTCGCGAAGTGGATACTGTAAAAGATTATGAATAACGAGCTGTTCTATGAAGAGGTATACTTAACGTGCCACAGATAAGTGATCTGGTATTTACGTCGTGGTTAGAGCATAGATAAGAGAGATGAGACGAAAGGTAATTTGGTGTTGAAGTGTGCAGAATTCGAAAGAGTAAAGACAAAGACAATATCTGACGAATACAAAAAAATCTGGTCAATAGTCGATCTATTAAGCATAAAACCACACTGATGATCCCTAATAATTTTGTATATATATGGAATTAATCTTTTCAAAAGAATATTGAACAAAATTTTGTACGACGTCAACAAAAGTGATATTCCTCGAAAGTTACTACAGTAAGTCTTTTTCCCCTTTTTAATGTTAGGTACAATTATGGACTCCATCCATTGTTCTGGTACAATTTCCTTTTCCCAAACAGTTAGCTTGTAGATTTCGCTAGATAATGAAAAAGTCCTACATTTTTTTAATGAGGGATACTTGTAACATCAAAATGGAGAGGAGACGATATCCCAGAGGTTGTTGAGCCCTTATTTGGGTGGATGGGAATTCGAGTGGGTCTGATTTCAGGCGCCGGCCAAGACAAGCACATTACATTAACAAGATGGGACATGAAATTAGGGGTGACGGTTCCTGTTGTCTTTCAGACGCCTTCTGTGGCTTCATTTGTTCCCTCCCCCACTTTTATCTGGATGACAAACACCATCACCATACAGTCATGTTGCAGCAAGAAAGCTTTTCCGCGATCCCCACAAACACTCTTCCAGCTTGTTCGAGAACGCCTGCATTGGGGTTGCTTGTTTACACGCCGATTTGCATCCAATTAGACAATCCGTGCAGATATTTATGGAAGTCGGAGCAGAAATGTAGTCTAACTTCTTTTATTTCCTTGCCTTTCGCCATTATACATAGGATACAGTCTAATGAGATCTCAAGGCATCCATTATAATAACTAATAAAGCTGTCGTCTGGATCCAACTAAAATAAAATGAAAAATAATTGGCAATGCCAGAAAAGATTTTACCTAATCAATATTCAAATCATGTTCCTTCAACTGCAACCCCAAATTATCGGCACAGATACATTAACATATTTGATTGCATAATAATGATACTGGAACAATTGAATAACTATTATTTTTTCACGATATTAACACCAGTGTTAGAAATCCTACAAACGTCTTAATTAATTCAACACAGGCACCTCTCAGAGTGGCGTAAGTACAATTCAACAGCGGGTAAAGGTTCATTTTTCGCGGTAATTCATGCGGACAAATACTGGGTGTTCAGTTCAAAGTGTGTCATGGCTCGCTGTATGCCGTCATGTGGCTAGTCGATGAGCCTAGAGAATTCAATCTTCCTACACTCCCGCAGAGGTGTATTACTTATGTGCCAGAGAAGTTGCCTAGCAAGTACGGCGTTCATTCAGAAGAGTACTTACCGATACGTACGGTAACGCCTGTAGTGGCAGGAATGTGAACTGTTTTATAACACGTACTAAGGTGAGTTTTTTCTTACTGTCGGGATATGTGGAGAGGGTTAAGACGATTACTTACGTATTTGTTGACATTAATTTCGACGGTCAACATGGACACGGAGCATTTGATTTGTGTTGTGGAATGTTTCCGTACGCAACCGATGATAACAAATACCCTGCGTACGACTTGGCCGCGCAAAACACAGTTCGAAAGAGGTTATGGTAGCACACAGACCGTACAGACCGCCATCTGTTGCTACGACGTTCAAGTTATACCGTACACGTCCTCAGGTTCAGATTGAACGCCTTGATTAAAGGGAAACTTCTCTGACACAAAAGCTGAAACTCGCTTCAAATCGCTGACTCATCAACAGTGACGTCATGACACACTTTGAAATTAACACCCAGTATAAAACGCAACATGTTTGTCTGAAAAAAGTATCCCATTAAAGGTACATTAAGTTATAAGCGACTAGGATGAACCGGAAGTTACGTCATTAATTTCAAGAGGTTTTTTTTTAATTTTAGTAGGTTATTTTACGACGCTTTATCAACATTTCGGGTTGTTTAGCGTCTGAATGAGATGAAGGTGATAATGCCGGTGAAATGAGTCCAGAGTCCAGCACCGGAAGCTACCCAGCATTTGCTCATATTGGGTTGAGGGAAAACCTCGGAAAAAACTCAACCAGGTAACTTATCCCCACCGGGAATCGAACCCGGGTCACCTGGTTTCACGATCAGACGCGCTGACCGTTATTCCACAGGTGTGGACAATTTCAAGAAGTTATTCTTTAAAATATTCGAAACAAAAAAGTTGACCATAATTTTGCTCGTGTTTGCTACTTTTTCGTGTTCAAAATTTTTTTGTATGAAACATATCATAGCCTGTTTTGGGAAAGCCATTGATTTAATTCCCAATACGTTCACAAGCAAACATTCTGATGGGGCAGATAAAAAAGTTATTTTTTCTTCCCACTAGGTTAATAATGTCAAAACAAATGCTTGAAGAAATTTTTGCCACTCGAGCGCAAATTACGATGGCCGTTCAGAAAGTAAGTCTCTCTAGGGACGTTTACAGAAAGAAAACATAATTTCATAGAAAGATTTATTGGAACAGATACAGCAATTGTTAAGATATTTTTTAATATATTCCCTACCGGAACTGATAAATTTGTCATACCATTGCATCACCAGAAAGGTGCAGATGACTGCCAGACACTGGTTTTAATCCCAGGCGGTAGACTTCTACGACACAGGAATAAAAAATTTGATGCGACGGTAAGGAATGTGTTGAAAAATAGCTCAACAATTGCTAAATCTGTTCCAATAAATCTTGCCATGAAATTGTGCTTTTTTCTGTAAATGGTCCCAGGAAATATTACTTTCTAGACAGCTCTCGTATTTGCGCTTGAGTGGCCAAAATTTGTATAAGCACTTGTTTTAACACTATTAACATGGCGGAAGAAAAAAATAACTTTTTTAACTGTCCCCATGAGAATGTAAGCTTGTCAGTGAATTTAAGGGAGCAATGCATTATTTATTGATTTATTTATAGATTTATTGGTTCATTTATTAATTTATTGATTTATTTATTTATTGATTTATTGATTTATTTACTGATTTATTTATAGATTGATTGATTTAATTAATTAATTAATTTATTTATTTATGCCTATAACAGGGCAAAGCCCCAATTACAATAGACAGTACAGATATTCGTTTAAAAAAACATAGAATTGCATATAACATGAAAAAAGAGATGAAACAAGTACAAGTGTAAATACAAATTAAAATGGAAAATGAGAAAAGGAAAAAAAAATACAGACAAATAGATACTACCTAAATGGAAGACACAGATATAGATATCAATGAAAAATACAAAATAAAATAAATGAAAAATAGTTAAATATAGATATCATAGTTATGATAATAAATTACTGAATGAATTTTAGTTTTGTCCTTTAAATGTGCAGAAATTTGATCCGAACAAATGTACGAGTAACATTATAAATTCCCTTTGCAGAACGAAAAGTATGAGAGATGGAGTATATCTTTTTATTAGGCGTTTTAGCTTTTCAGAATTTGGTTGTACTACTCTTTCCTTTCGGTAGACGGAAGTACGCTCTAGCAGTTTCAATACTGTTCGGACCAGAGGTCTGCATCGCTCGAGCGCCAAGTAGTTCATGGCATAATCCGATAGGTAGCGCACATGCATGATGGGTAAAATTGTCACGAGCGATAAATCCTCGAAGGGTATAAGCCGAGCGTTAGACATTCGTTCTTGTTACAGTGATGAACTGTGTAGTAACATCATAGATGTTTATCATTTCAAAACTTTGCAGTGTTTAACTAACCTCTCCATAGTACAACTACAAAACTTGCTTTAAAATGTAATATAAATGTTGTAGGTATTTTTTTTTTCAAACAGGAATGATTTTGTTTTTGCCACATCTGATAGATGTTATTGGATGGAAATGTAATTATTATAAACGGAGAACACAATCACGATTATGTAAGAACTGTACCAAGTTTTCTAGTAGTAGTAGTAGTAGTAGTAGTAGTAATAATAATAATAATAATAATAATAATAATAATAATAACAATAATAATAATCTCTAATAATTAGTGTATCAATCTTTGCGTCTAAAACAGTTGTGCAGCATGATTATTCGTTTTATTATTATTTCTCTGTACTAATATTGTTATTAATCTACTGCTATATCAATAACAATTTGTAAAACGTTTCTACATTGCCGCAGTATATGGGTGGAACACTATTTATAACTTCATGTTCCTGTTTTGGTACGTTCCATTGACTGTTCCATTAAACGTTTGTCATAAACGCAGAAAATAAAGCCTTATTTTTACCGTGTGAGCAAAACATATGTGTATCTTATCTGTCGCCTTCCATACAAGATAAGACATGTCGGTGAGATGACCTTGTACTGTGCTTCTATTTATTACGAGCGTATCACGACCGATCTTATCTCACTCGAGGGTGCGAAACTCGACCGAGTTCAAGCGAGCGATTTAACTCCAATGCAGCACTCTGGTTCGGACGGATGTCACGCCTGTTGTGGAAAGTGAGGAATTGACAACGAAATGATGTTATGAAGTATTGTAGGATTGGGAAGAAGAGGAGTTGTGGTCCTTGTAAATGGTGCTATCGTAGAATTTTCGTGGACTATGGAAGAACTCAAGTCAGGACAGTAGCTCGCTAGAATGGAACCCCTAACTTTCCGAATACAAGGCGGACATGTAACCACTACAACACAGTCCTCGGTGGTGTTAATTTAAGTAGGTGCTAAGTGTTTTTAAAGCCCTAAGTTCCATAAAGCTCGGTCTATTTGAACTCTCGAATCTGTGATTCAATCACAAATCATAAATCATAAAATTCTGCTAGATAAATTATATTATTATGATATTAAAGGCGTTGCACACCAATGGTTTCAATCATATCTCATAGACAGGAAACAGAAAGTCGAAATCAATACAACTATGAAATCTGCATCGACATGGGGAACTATTAATAATGGAATTCCTCAAGGATCAATATTAGGTCCCCTACTTTTTCTAGTGTTTATAAATGATCTTGCCCCCCCCCTAATAAAAGATGTAGGTCATCCCATATTATTTGCAGATGACACAAGTATAGTAATTACAGCCAATAACTCCAACACATTCCAATCTTCAACAAGGAAATTCTCTTCAAAATATGTGACTGGTTCTCAGTCAATGAATTGGTATTAAATTGTAACAAAACTAACATAATTCAATCTAAATCCTGTCCAAATTCAACCTCGAAAATTTCCAGCGCTATAATTGACAATAGATCCCTATTAGAAACAACAACAACTACCAAATTTCTTGGCTTAAAATTCGGTAATGTGTTAAATTGGAAAAATCATATTAAAGAAATTACCCCCAAACTAAATTGAGGTTGTTTTGCTATTAGATCTATGCAAAAGATAGTAAATATCAATACCTTAAAAACAATATACTTTGCATACTTCCACTCGATAATTAGTTTTGGAATAATATTCTGGGGAAATTCCACAGATAGTAACAGTATATTTGTATTACAAAAAAAAAGAGTAATTAGAATAATTGTAGGTGCCAAATCTAGGGAATCGTGTAGGACTATTTTCAAAAAACTACAAATAATGCCCATGGCTTGTCAGTATATCTTTCCATTAATAATCTTCCTCGTATGTAATCGTGAAAACTTTGTAACTAATTCAACAGTTCATAGCATAAATACACGTAAAAATTACTTTCATACTCCATCGGCAAGTCTATCGTGCTATCAAAAAGGAGTGCGTTATATGGCAATAAATATTTTTAATAGCCTTCCTATCGATATTAAAAATGAAACTCAAAACATAAGATTATTTAGGGCCAAATTAAAGAAGTACCTAATTTCTCACGCCTTCTATTCTGTAGGTGAATTCATGACATTCAATAACGCTTTATGAAATTGATACTAAAACTTTTTGTTGTACTAGTAGGGTATATTGTAAATCTCGACTGTATATATCTCATCTAGACTGTGACTATAAATTAAGACTTTATAACAGTATTAAGTTTTTTGACTTGTTCCATATTCTAGCTGTAAAGCAAGGTATGAATACCATGGAATGTTAATAAATACAATACAATATAATACAATACAAAAGATCACCCGGACACACAGACAGAGATAGACAGAGGAGGAATTTTATAATAATCTCAGAACAGACTGTCATATACCTAATTTTTCATTTGTGCTTGAATCATCCAGAAAGAAGAAAAAAACAAGTTAGTGCCGGCACATGGTGCAAAACACTGGATTTAAATATCTCTTCCACCAGAAGTAATTTTCGTAAAGTAGCAACCTTCATGGAACAACATGGTACAAAATGGCTGTCGGTAACAGATAGGCCCGGCACTGCATTGAATTCCTGATCGTTCGAAAATGGTTAATTCATATCAGCAGATAATTCGAACAATAGACCAGCGGGGAAACATGGAGGGCTGCAACAAAACACAAACCGGGGCGCGCAGATCGGTCTGATGGACGACGTAATTGAAACGAGACACACCAATGACGAATTGGATCACTCCGGGTGCGATTTGAGTTGTAATGATGAATAATGCCACCGCGGGGTTCTGCACCCGACGGCCAACATGGCTTTCAAGTATCTTTCCACGTAGTGTTAACTCCTCATATTTTACTTTAAAGATTAATAAAAATCAATTCTGAAAATACGTTACTATAAAGTTTTATAAAGAGTACATCCGCGCTCAAAATATTGTAGCTTGAGTGGAAGAGAAGGCCTTATGGCCTTAACTGTGCTAGAATAAACGAGTTATTATTATTATTATTATTATTATTATTATTATTATTATTATTATTATTGGAAATTTTTCTTTGAAAAGGTGGAAAAGTTCAAATATCTTGGAGCAACAGTAACATATATACAGTAAATGACACTCGGGAGGAAATAAACGCAGAATAACTATGGGAAATGCCTGTTATTATTCGGTTGAGAAACTTTTATCATCCAGTCTACTGTCAAAAAATCTGAAAGTTAGAATTTATAAAACAGTTATATTACCGGTTGTTCTGTATGGCTGTGAAACTTGGATTCTCACTTTAAGAGAGGAACAGAGACTAAGGGTTTTCGAGAATAAGGTGCTTAGGAAAATATTAGGAGCTAAGAGGGATGAAGTTACAGGAGAATTTAGGAAGCTACACAACGCAGAACTGCACGCATTGTATTCTTCACCTGACATAATTAGGAGTATTAAATCCAGACGTTTATTCACATCAGTACATTTTTCTAAAATCTACCAATCACAATCTGTTGAAATTTGTATTCTGTTTCTTTTAACATTTGTCATTTGAGGTTATAGAATTTGTAAGTTATTCAATTAATATATTATTTTGTTATTTTAAATTATGTGATATGATTTAGTGTGTTTACATTTTTTTCATTGTTCTGTATACACGTTTAACACTTATATAATCACTTATTAACTTTGTAATTTCTCCTCTTCTCATATTAACACAGTACAGAAGTTACAAAGTTATTGAATGAGTACAATATTTTATTTAAACGAATAATCACATTTTGCTAACTATCCTGTACCTACTATTAAGTCCGCCATACAAAGCATATCGACAAAAAAATCAGTCCTTCATGTTAAATAGTTTCTGAGAAAATTATATCTGAAGTTGAAAAAAATCACAAGTTACGTGGGAATGAAAAAAAAGCAATAGGGGTGGCAGGTAGGGCGCTACTTTTGAAACCTCATTTTAAAGCAATTTTTAGATGTCCGAAACCAAGAAATAAAAACAATATACTACAAACACAAAGGTTTTTGGATCTGTTAAGAGGAAAAATGAAAATTCATTTTTTTGCACTTAATCACTTCCCAATGCTCTTATTGATTTATTTATTTATTTATTTATTTACTTGCTCATTTACTTGCTTATTTACTTGCTTACTTACTTTTTTTCCTTCATCCACAGGGATTAGGCCTTTCGACCTGTTCCGTCCTCTCAAAGAAATTCATTTCTCCATCTCTTCGTAGGCCTTCCTCTGTCTCTTTGGCTTACTTACTTATTTATTTATTTACTTGCTTATTTACTTGCTTACTTATATATTTATTTATTTACTTACTTATTTACTTGCTTATTTACTTATTTATTTACTTCCTTATTTACTTGCTTATTTATTTATTTACTTATTTACTTGCTTATTTACTTATTTATTTATTTACTTAGTTATTTACTTATTTATATTTATTTACTTATTTACTTGCTTATTTACTTACTTATGTATGTATGTATTTATTTATTTAATTCTATCAATTAATTAATTTATTTATTTATTACTATTGGTAGAGTTAAGGTCATACAGCCTTCTCTTCAAATCAACCAGTATTAGAACAATAGCAAATATAAAAATGGCAGAAATACAGAAATAATAATAATAATAATAATAATAATAATAATAATAATAATAATAATAATAATAATAATAATAACAAAAATGAGTGAAGAACGATTACCAAAAAAGTGTTGGAATGGTTGCCGCCCGAGAGGTTGAAGAGAGGGAGATCTAATACGAGAATCAATTACAGTAATGTGAATTGAAGTAATTGTTAAATAATAAAGAAAATTTATATATTAAAAACAAAAATTATAAGTTATATTAGAAAAATTATATTTTAGTAAAGCTCACATTCTAAGCAGTCTATTTGAAAACCGGGTTTTGAAATTAGTAAATGTCTGACAGCCCCTTAATGTATGAGGTAGGGAATTGCAATGACGAGAAATTGAAACGATGAATGATAAAGAGTATCGGGAAGTGTTATGATGAGGTAACCTATTTGTTCTGATTTACCATTTGATGCCCTCTCTTACGTAACTGATATATGCATTTTTAAAGAACATTACGTTTTTATTTTTATCTATCCATGGTTAAAAAAGTTTGTCGCAATATTCTGATCCCGATACAGTAACGGTTCCCTTGGCAACTTCGCGAATGAGTCTAAGTACAAACTCGAATTAACTGAATAAATAAATGAACGGAGACAGAATTATCGTTAGATCAAATAGAGACACAAGAGAATGGACTTGTGCAACAAATGGAGAACAAAAGAAGTAATACATTTTTAGGTTCCGCATTCCCTCGCAACAGAAGTCCACAGCAATTTTCGCCGATTCTGGCCCACATCCAGCCTTGTTCTTCTCTAAAGATCAGTCATCCCTGGCCCTGTAATTCCGCCCTGATGACAGAGCGCCCCTAGTGCTGCAACTTCACTGACAACGAAGTTCCGGCACTCCTGTCCGTCAGCCCTCACTAGTACATCACCCTATCACTCCATCTTAACCCCTCCAACGCGGGCGCCAGGGGAGGACGTGTCCATTAGGCCAAAAGGGCAACAACCATACTCCATACTGTGGGAACCTGCGGAGTTCGGCTGGATTTGCGCTGTTTTCTTGCTACTGTGTTTGAACAACCAAGTTGCATTAGAGGAACGACGATTATTAACCAAACAATAACTAAGTGACGTTTATGGGTTTGAATCCCAGCTAGGGCATGGATATTTTGCGTTTATACTCCACTAAAAAAGTAAATGTATACTGCATGACTCCTAATAGTTAAGCAAATCTAGCTTTCAGGTATACCTCTCTGTGAAGCTGATTTGAATAATTCCAAGGGGAAAATTGTTTTGGGGCCGGGCATCGAACTCGGGACCTCATAGTTAAGTCTAGGAGTATTCAACTTCTATCCAAAGGGCAAAGTCGACACGTTACATACGTTGTTGCACTTCAAGAGCTCCACAAAAAGAGAGTATAATGATATGAACCGCTATCTAATTTACTTGATACTAGTAGCATATTATAACTTACAGAAATTAAAAATAGCATGTAGTCTACATTTTGATTACACAGGCTTGCGATAAAAAAAAAACTTAAAAAAACTTAGCTATCCTTTATGTAATTTTGTGTGCAACACAGAACTGCACGCATTGTATTCTTCACCTGACATAATTAGGAACATTAAATCCAGACGTTTGAGATGGACAGGACATGTAGCACGTATGGGCAAATCCAGAAATGCATATAGAGTGTTAGTTGGGAGGCCGGAGGGAAAAAGATCTTTAGAGAGGCCGAGACGTAGATGGGAGGATAATATTAAAATGGATTTGAGGGAGGTGGGATATGATGATAGAGACTGGATTAATCTTGCTCAGGATAGGGACCAATGGCGGGCTTATGTGAGGGCGGCAATGAACCTCCGGGTTCCTTAAAAGCCAGTAAATAAGTAAGTTATATCACAATATCTATTCACCTTAAAACTGTCCAGATCCATAAGTGACACAGGGATGAGCAAACTACAGATTATACAGGGACTGGCCACACAAGGAAGTGTTCGGCGAACTGATATAATTGCCATTAAGAACAACTCGTCATACATTCTCGATCCCACCATCAGATTTGAGACACATGCAGATCAACCGCATGAGGTGGACAGTGAAAAGAAACGGATCTATGAACCAACAATCGCGTTCTACAGAGTGATTTATATAGAACTGACACATTTCTTTCTTAAATTATTCCGTTGGAAATTCATTCAATGACCCAATTTTAGCACCAAATTAAGCAGAATGTTCTGGAGTTTCGATTCCTTGTCACTAGATGCGCAGATGTTTATGCTTTATTCCTATTGTTGGCAGCACTGACCCAATTTTAGCACCAAATTAAGCAGAATCTTCTGGAATTTCGATTCCTTGTCACTAGATGCGCAGATGTTTATGCTTTATTCCTATTGTTGGCGGCACTGACCCAATTTTAGCACCAAATTAAGCAGAATCTTCTGGAGTTTCGATTCCTTGTCACTAGATGCGCTGATGTTTCTGTTTTATTCCTATTGTTGGCAGCTGTTTTCGACATTTTGTGTCAACATGAAAATGCAGTACACATTAAATCAACGTCTCTTCCTTGTGAAGCAATACTGGATTACGAATTCGATTACAGCTACTCAAAGGGCATACCAGAGAGAATTTGGTGTTCGCAATCCTCCCAAAAGAAACACAATACTGGGACTGGTACACAAATTGGAAACAACTGGATCTCTGGTAAGTGAAAAGGGCAAGCATCGTTCATCTAGGCTTCCCACGGTTGTTGTTGACGTAAGAGCACGACTGGAGCAGTCACCCAAAAAATCATTAAGACGTTTGTCGCAGGAGACAGGGTACACCTACTCAATGTGTCAGAGAACCTAAAGCCATATAGGGTTACGGTTGTTCATCAGCTACAGGAACCAGATAAGGATAAAAGATTGAATTATTGTCGTTGGTTTCAGACGTTCATTGTGCAAAATCCTGCCATATTGTCCATCACATGGTTCACAGATGAAGCATGGTTCCATTTATCCGGTTATGTGACGACCGAATAATTTCCAGGAACCTGTGGCCACCGACATCTCCGGATTTGACAACGCCGGACTTCTTTCTATGGGGTTACTTAAAAGATAGAGTTTACGCCACACGTCCCCAGACATTGGACGATCTGAACCACAACATCACACAGGAGATTCAAGCTATTGACAACAGAGTCCTCCAACGAGTGGCCAGTAACATGGAACGACGTGTTGAGTTGTGCCTTATGCAGGATGGAGGACATTTTCAACATTTGCTATAGAGGTAAATAATCTCCCATAATTCCTCTACATTTTAGGTATAATAAGTTGTCGCTAGCACAATTCGTTTTGAAACAATTAATGAAAGAAATGTGTCAGTTCTATATAAATCACTCTGTGTAAAGATGAATATAGCCTGTCCCACATTGATGTAATAGGTCTGATGGTGGGAGCACGAGGTACCATACCCTCCTTCTTTGCCAACAAATGTAAGAAACCTGGGCCTAACACACAGCATTGTGAAGGAAATAGCCATTAGTGCCCTCAAAGGATCGGTTCAGATATTGAGAAATCATTTGTATGGGAGTGATAATGGAAATTTCAAGTTATCTTAACCGATGGCTGTTGATTGGTTTAGATATCAATGCCAATACGTAAATCCGTACTATTATTTTTCTCGCGGTATATGGCATTCATATCATTCTAAAGTATCTGATGATATTCCCCCCCCCCCCTTTCTTAACTGTAAATGAGCACAAACGCTACTTAGGTGTAAATTTTTCTGACATTTTGTATATTCGATTCCCTCATCGTTTCAAATGGATATCATTTTACCTTTTAGGTCTGTTTCCAAATTATATGTAATACGCTTTGTCAAAATCTGGCAACCTTTTCATAAGGGAAGCTAACTTTCTTTCTTCTACTTACTTACTGGCTTTTAAGGAACCCGGAGGTTCATTGCCGCCTTCACATAAGCCCGCCATCGATTCCTATCCTGTGCAAGATTAATCCAGTCTCTATCATCATATTCCACCTCCCTCAAATCCATTTTAATATTATCCTTCCATTTACGTCTCAGCCTCCCCAAAGATGTTAGATTTATTATTTGCCACAGAACATGTTTTACGTCATCATTTTTCCATATTAAATTTAATAACGCTACATTCACATTGCTAAAAGTGTTAATGCATGTTGCGGAAAAATAGTACGTAATAGAGAAAATCTGAGCTCCAAGAAACTATAAACGTAGTAGCCTATATGTATTTAGAAAAGTTTTTATGACCCTTAATATTGCAGGCCTGGTTATCAAATGGCAACACATTAAGAGAGAAATCAGCATAAAAACTAAAATTTAATCTTTATTTATAGCTTTGAAGGATATTAGTTTAAAATTAACTTAAAGCCTTTAAAAGATATTTATTATTAACGTACATAATGCCTGTTATATTAAATCTATATTCACCTATATTATATATACTTAATATATTAAAATCACCACACAAAGTATAATAAAATAAACGAAAAGAATAACAAACAGTTAAACCTGTAGAAAAATAAAATAAAAAAAACTTGCGGCTTTACAAGTCGATCCTCGTCCCCATCATGCTGTGCGGCACAGAAAGCTTACACTCCAGGATAAACATCTGTGTAAATTCCAAGGTATGAGATGGGAAAACTGGAAGAGATAAGAAACGCAATGAGAGAGTACGAGAAGAGGTGAAACAAAAAAAGGCAATTTATAAGGTGACAGAGGAGCGTCAGTTGAACAAGTCTGGACATGTGAATAGAATGAGTGAGGACAGGAAAGCGAAGCAAGCGGTGGAAATGCGGGTGGAGGGTAGAGTAGGAAGAGGACGGCCGAGAAACACATGGAAGGATAGAATAGAAAAAAATTGGAATGAAATGTGGGAAAACTAAAATGAAGATGAAGAGAATGAGCCGAGATCGAGAGGAGTGGATGAAATGGATAAAAGAAAGTGTCCCGATGCTTGGCGGCATAAGGGGCTATTGAAGAAGAAGAAGAAGAAGAAGAAGAAGAAGAAGAAGAAGAAGTCTACATTTTGAAAACTATAGGTATCATGACGAACAGAGTCAAAATTTAAAATTTCTAAATATTCATGTGACTGAATTTCCCCCAAACTTTATGCTATTACATATTCATAGACTCAGTATTTAAAATCAGTTGTTGCGGTAAATGAACACCGGCTATTCTGTATTTATTTCACTTGGTCTCGTTTCGTCAGAAATTATACAGACTAACATAATTTTAGAGTGGCTATTACACTTTTACTACGTCATAGTACTTTTGCCCAATAAAATGGTACGGAATGACATATTTAAACCAATCATGGCTGCTTATCCTAGAAATTTTATCACCTCCCTAGCATTTGTTTTTATCACCTCCGTAACATTTGTTTCATCACCTCCCTATCGTTTGTTTCTTTCTTTGTCAACACACGTCCAACCCTGTGGACTAACGGTTAGCGCGTCTGGCCGCATGTGGCCCGGGTTCGATTCCTGGTCGGGGCAAGTTACCTGGTTGAGATTTTTTCCGACGTTTTCCCTCAACCCAATATTAGCAAATGCTGGGTAACTTTCGGTGCTGGACCCCGCAACAGTTAGTATGCTAGAGGCTGTGCTGAAAGATGGATGTAAGTAAAGTTGAACAACGATCATATGTGAAAATTGCAGTTCTTCGTGACAGAAATGCTCGTCAGTGTCATTCTGAGCTAGAGAAGGATTGCGTGATAGTGTGTTGAAACATCCTTCCTACTCGCCTGATCTCAGTCCATGCGATTTTGATGTCATTCCGCAATTGAAGAAGCCGCTGAATGGGAATCGGTTTGCAAACAGGGAGGACATCTTAACAACGTTTCGACGAGAGGTGGTACATACAGACGAATCACACACAGCTGATGGTATTTATCGCCTGCATCATTGTTGGCATAGACGTATGTAAGCCTTGGGGACTTATTTTGAAGGTTGTTAACTGTAAGGAATGTACTTTGTTTCCTTTTGTGCATAATAAAACAAAGATTTCTATTTACGCATTTTTCAATTTCCGTTACCCATTGCCTCCTGTACCCGGAGCCAATTTGGTACTGGCATTATGAAGCACATTTCAATGACCTTCAATCGCATATAGTGAATTTCTATTCCTTCACCTTTATTGGCTCATATAATATAGTTGCCATGTCTTATGAAATGACCTCGTATGACAACTTCCCTCTCTGACAAAGCCATGCCATGGTTTTTATCGTCATATTAAATCTTTAGCTTTCAGCCGCGTTTGAACCCGCGGATCTGAACCACAAAGGCAGACACTGTAACCTTTAGGGCCGATTGTATAAACCATTTAATCTTAGATCAGAGGTTAAATTGATCCTCGTTCTAGCTGAACCTGGAATTTTGTGTTGTATAAAGTCTAATCTGAGATTAATTTGTCTTAAACTAAAGTCAACTTTGACTGAAGAAATTTCTCCGATTAAGTTAGATGATCCAAGACTAGTTATTTTTTTTCTGTTTGAAATATACGAGTGGTAGACTGTGCAAATAGAATAACCATTGTTATTAATATTAATAGATATGGTAGGTACATTTATATATATACTAGTGGCTTTTGCAGCAAATACTGCTGCGAACTAAGTTCGTTAGACGTTCAAATAATTTTTTTTCAGATTTATTTTCAATGAAGAATACTTGTCTTTTTGATAGTTATTTGCTTCCATAATAATGAAACATACTCCCTCTGAATGGATTTTTTAGGCCAAATACTTTTTCTTGAACCTATCCAACTTCAGTTTTTGAGTTTCAACGCGAAAACGCAAGTATCAATGTCAGGACGATAGCAGTAGCTATTTCAGGTCATTGTGGATTGTAGGCAAAAGTTAAAAAATGCCAGGTTTGCTAAGCTTTCGAACAATAGCATTTTCTTATAGCTGCTGCATGTAGAACTTGAAATGTAGAGCGTAAAATCATTTTATCCTACTAAGAGATCTTGCTGAAATGATCTGGAGACTACAAAATTTTCTAGGCCTCTTATTTTATCAGTAAGTAATACCGTTTGATCTTTCCTTAGGAACTGTAATTTTTGCACTCTCTCAAGCCAATACTAAAGACAATGACATATCAATATCTACACTAAACTGCCATTAAGTATATGAAGAAGACCAAACCCCACTGGGTTAATAAGTATAAAAATATTTTATTTTTAATAACAATATTATTATCTTACCTAAGTTTTTTATATATAGCAATCACTCAGTAAATTATAGAAATGAAGATCTAAATTAAGATATTCTCTACATTTACTTATATAACCTCAAAACGTTTCACTTTCATGTCATCAATATAGCATCAATATTATGTGCAATTAATGAAAAGTAGACGCATCATGATATTAACTATAATAATATTTAATTTCTAATGGTAATAATGTCATCAAACCACCTCAAGTTTCGTAGATTTGAATATCCAATACACAGGTGTAGGCCTACTCAGAAAATTATACACTGCAGAATCAGTTTTTAATAAGAAATTGAATTGAACTCTAAATATGTCGGCAATCCTGCAGGTCATGGCCTTCGTGTAATAGCCTATTGTTTATTGTAGCGTGTGTTTTGTTCTGAAATTCAATCAAGTCGGCCGTGATTGAATAAAATTAGTTCTCAAAACTGACAACAGATGGATTTTGGAAAATAGGAAAATTATATAGGAAAATTGACATTTCACTGAAAACTACTACTTTTCCGAAAAACTTAGGATGCCAGGCATGAAAATGAGGGGTCACTCATTAAAATCCGTTCAGCCGTTTTCCCGTAATTTCCATTACCAGTTCAAATTATATATATATAATATATACATATATATATCGTCCACACCTGTGGAGTAACGGTCAGCGCGTCTGGCTGCGAAACCAGGTGGCCCGGGTTCGAATCCCGGTTGGGGTAAGTTGGCCGGGATCCGACGGAATAAGCGCCGTCTTAAATCACAAAGTGATTTACGCATGTCATATATTATTTTAATGAACCGAAGTACATATGATATTTCCATGCAGATATTCTGCGTCATCATACGATGAAAGAGTAATGGAACGGAGAAAAATTCTCTCCGGCGCCGGGATTTGAACCCGGCCAACTAGTCACTCATATCGAGTGCACCTCAGCACATGTGTGGACTTCGGTCCTACGTTCATAAACATCTATGACGTAGTGCAGAGGGCGGCCACTAGAGGGAACCAAAGAGTTGGAGCTTAATCTGAGACGATTCTGTCCGGCGCCGGGGTGGTATCCGGTGTGGCTTAGTGGATAAAGCATACAGTAAGCACGTAGAGCTGAAAATCCGGGTTCAAATTCCGGCGCCGGAGAGAATTTTTCTCCGTTCCATTACTGTTTCATCGTACTTTAGTCAGGGAGTTTTATACAGGGACATCATTTTATTTTTACTAATATTTCTAATATTAACCTGGCTATACCTTTAGATCAACGATTAAAAACCGGAAACCCCCCCTCCACGACTGGAGTTCGATGATACTGGCGCAATATACAAACAAAACACCTTACTAGGTATAGGGGGGAAGAAAAGTACTTCATCCATTTACGTAAACTAGGAAATATCGCGATTTTGAGTTTGATAATTTTCATTAGGTTTTTGTTTAATCTAAGTTAAATACAGCACAGTATTAATAATGTCTACAGCACATTAGCGTACACTGTAGAGAATGAAGTTAAATTGAAGAATAATCATAATGTGGATATTTATACACATTTTTGAAAATGGTAGCCGTTCATTTCGATACAGGCTTCAGTTCTAATGTGCATATTATCGCACTATAGATTTTGTACGTAATTCCAATTACCAGGTTGAAATAATTCTGTACCTACTCTATAAAAGAGACCTTACGTACTGTAAATTCAATCTTCACTTCTGCACGATTCGAAAAGAAAATTACCCAGACATGCTATCTACTGTCCGTCCAAGTGGTTATGTCGCAGCGTCATAGAAAGTGAGGAAATCATGTGACAGTTAATTACTTAACGAGGCCCTTTTATTTAAGTTATTTTAAACAATTGTATGGGTATAATATTACGTAGACGTCCAATTTCTAACAGAAATTAATGTTCTCAGAAAAGAGCTAAGACAGCCCATCCACTAGCATTTACAGAGAGGCGAATAGAAGCAGGTGGGGGAAACCGGGATGCGACGTAGGCAAATGGAAAATGATGCAATATTGAAAGCTCTTTCATCACTGGAAAACGCGAACATTTTTTTGGAACGTACTGTTTACTATGACAGTAACGCTACTGTATGGATCTGTGTGGAAAACTGTTGAACTTCGTTAGTAGAAGGGGTGGGAGTGAAGTACATTCAAAAACTCAGATACAATAAAAATTGAAGTAAATATAAAATGATGTCCCTGTACAATTGGGCCTTAGGCTACCGACGGCATTAATAACAACAATAATACTGTTCTGTGCCATACCGAGCTTGATAACCTTCCGACGTGGACTCTAGCTGCGTCATCACTCGCCTGACTGTAGAGCGAACAATGGAGCCGCGTTTCGAAACACGGTGTGGTGTTCGGGTCCAGCGGTATTGTCGAGTCTCTTCTTGCCCGGTCGGACATAAATTCCCGAGGGAGGAACCGTGGCGCGCAGGGAGGGGATGGAGGGGAGAACTCATTATCTAATTTACACCGACCAGAGGAGGGACCCGCTCTATCTTGCACTCCGGGACACACGATATGCTGCGAAGTGCTCCGGCTTACATTTCTGTTTTATGGAGGGAAAGAAAGAATAATTTGTCTCACATAATTAAGTCTAGTTCTTTCTGAACTGTCCTGCATTACTGGAATTATTGCCGAAGTAACTTAAATCCCTGCTGATATTGCTTCCCAGACTTGTTCCTTTCTGTCCCCAATGAAAAACTGTTTCAGGTTACACGTGATAAAATTACATTTCTAGTTCTTTCAATGTTGACCACGCTAAGAAATTAGCAACAGCTTTCTGTGTACCTTATTGCAAGGAAATTATTTTCCTTTTAGTAATGGAGTAGCAGGAATAAGTTTAAATATTTAATTTATTTTATTTAGCTAGTAAGCAAAGTGGATAGGAGATTATTTGTTGTATTATGGGGAAGGAAACGATAATCACCAATTAGGAACAGGATTCTTTATTCATGAAAGAATAAAATCAGCAGTAAAAAGTTCGAATTTATCAGTGATAGGTTATCGTATTTAGTACTTAAGGGTAGATGGTGCGATATCGTAGTTATAAATGGTCATGCCCTACAGAAGAGAAAGACGACCATATAAAGGATCAACACAGAACTGCACGCATTGTATTCTTCACCTGACATAATTATAGTCCCGTCGCTTTTATTTCCGGCAGCCAATCACGTTGCAGGTCGGCTACATTTAAACGTGTGCGTGTAGTCATTCGCTAGTGATGATGTAATGTATTTCCGAAGGCTCGATAAATACTTAATATAATCGCCCGCCATTTTGACTCTTTCGTTGGCGTTCGCAGAAAGCACACGAAGACGTTATTTGCCGCTCAATTATTTGCTGAATTACAGTGCGTTTGATTTATTATCATAGGAGCTACGACATGATAATGTTTAACGGTGTGGTAAATAGATTCCTCATCTGGTAGCTCGGCAACGAAAGGACAAAAATGGCGAACGATACTACCTACCTAGACTTTAAAGAGCCTTCACTTCCTAAAACGTAAGCAAAGAGGAGGAGTCACGCCGGGAATAACAGCGACACGACTATAGGAACATTAAATCCAGACGTTTGAGATGAGCAGTGCATGTAGCAGGTATGGGCGAATTCAGAAATGCATATAGAGTGTTAGTTGGGAGGCCGGAGGGAAAAAGACCTTTAGGGAGGCCGAGACGTAGATGGGAAGATAATATTAAAATGGATTTGAGGGAGATGGGGTATGATGATAGAGACTGGATTAATCTTGCTCAGGATAGGGACCAAAGGCGGGCTTATGTGAGGGCGGCAATGAACCTCCGGGTTCCTTAAAAGCCAGTAAGTAAGTAGTAAGCAAAGTGAGTATAATTCAAAAGTGTAAGACAAATAATGTTTCTAGTCACTACCGTAAGAGGCAGGATCTAATAATGTAACATAAAATTAACAAAGGCAGTTTACTAAATACACTAACTTAATTCAGGCCGACAACTAACACACAAGAGAAAAAAGAAAGAGAAAAAGAGAGAAAAACACATTCAATACAAATGGACAATCAGACAGAAGTCAGTGATATTAAATAAAAACATGAATATAGTCGACAGAAATAAAAAGGTAAAAAATACACACATTTGTTAATATTATACCAATATCATGAAGAATTCCATAAATTTATTTTTTTAAAGGTTCGATTTTAAAATTTTTCAAATTTTGAAAATGGTTTGTAATTTTATTATAAAGTCGTAGGCCGAAACTAGCACCATGTGTAAGAGCTACACTTGTATGACATTTATGCTCAATCAATGGGAAAGTAGACTTTTGTCTTCCAGTACGATATTCATGTCGATTACATTTATGTTTTGGTTGATTTCTGTGGCAGTAATTTAGTAAACTATATTTATAAATTTGTGAAATAGTTAATACCTTAAAATTTGTATAAATTAAATTTGTTGGGTAATTTATGTTTTTGGTCAGAAAAAATTTTATTAACCTTCTGTGTTATAAAATTAATGATGCTACTCCACCCCAATTTATTATACCATATTGTATTAATGATTATACTAAAGCTAGAAATATTATTCTCAATGCCTCCTTAGTAAAGTATTATGAATTTATAAATTGTCTTTCTTATACTTGTACACATGAAATCAATTTGTTTATCCCAACGTAAATGCTGATCTATAATAATTCCTAAATATTTACATTGTGTGGAAGGTGTTAGGTGTGGGCAATTGCGATAATCATTTGTTAATTCATTACATTAAGTACATTATGAAGTATTACATGAATTGTAGTTATTACTTCCCTGGATCACACTTTTTACTCACTGTCGCTCACTGACGTCATGTTGAGTAATGAAATGTAATTTCTTGAGTCATCTACTCTTTACTGTCCAAAATTTTTAATAACATTCCAGCTCACATTCGCAAACAGAAATAAAAATATTATTTTCGAAATTTGTTAAATTGTTCCTAGTAAATAAATAAATAAATAAACAAACAAATAAATTAGAAGTAAATAAATAAATAAATAAATTAGTAAGTAAGTAAATAAATAAATATTTGTCTACAAATTCTAAAGGACTCTATACTTATACTAAGTACCCATTTGTATTCTACGTATTAATGTGATTGTATCAAAATTTTATAGCAATTTGTATAGTTAGTAATACTAGTTTCCAAATTAGTACAGTTTCCATGTTAATTAAATTAAATTGTTTGTAATCAGGAACTGAGTGGTCACTTGATCTGCGAGGCAGATGTCTCCCTTTCGTTATGAGAAATTATTATTATTTAATGAAATGTTAAATGTTATGATTTATTTAACGACGCTCGCAACTGCAAAGGTTATATCAGCGTCGCCGGATGTGCCGGAATTTTGTCCCGCAGGAGTTCTTTTACATGCCAGTAAATCTACTGACATGAGCCTGTCGCATTTAAGCACACTTAAATGCCATCGACCTGGCCCGGGATCGAACCCGCAACCTTGGGCATAGAAGGCCAGCGCTATACCAACTCGCCAACTAGGTCGACATTATTATTATTTAATGAATAAATACATCTATTTATGAACATATCAACCACTATAGACAAAAATGGCTTAACCATGTCAATAGGATGGACCATTCTAGACTCCCAATACAAATTCTCCGCTATATACCACATGGAAGACGATCTTTGGGACGCCCCCTGAAAAGATGGACGGAGACCGTGACAGGCCACTAGGCCTAATACCTGCAAGGACGATGATGATGAGGGTGATGATGATGATGATGATGATGATAAATAATAGATAAATAAAATAATTAATTAATGTGTGTGTGTGAGAGAGAGAGAGAGAGAGAGAGAGAACTCTCTAAACCAGACAAACAAGATAACAACGAAACAGCTTCAGTAGGCCCATTAACAGAGCGGCATTGAAAAACAAAGCATCATCGGAATTGCCTAAAATTATCTTACACATGTTGCAAATGAGGGCTAATCAGTGCTATTAATTGGTCGGCGCTATCAGGGCATGCGGTCACGGTCAGTTGGATTGCAGGGGTCACGAGTTCACGTCCAGTTGAGAGGATTGAATGTTTCTGCGTTATTGGAATTCTGTGTGAGTGTCACGTACATATAAACGGTTCTGTAGCTGCTGAAAGTTGCAGATGTGAACACTACTTAGGAAGGAAACAAAGAATGCGAAAAAGAAACGTTCACATTTTGGAATGAAAAGTCAGGCCTCATATCCGCGTGAAAGTATTGCTATTACCAAAATATTTTAAGCGCTATGTTCTGGTTTCTTGTTTTAGTGGGGTGTGTTCATGATTGTATCGAAAAGAGTGTGTGTTTTGAAATTTAGTTGAATGCAGGATGTGTCGTGGGTATGTTTTTGTGTTTATGAATTTGATATTGTTCTAGAGTGTCAAGTTTCTGTTTTTATTTTATTTTTTTTTTTGGCTGGATGTGTAGTCTTTTCATGTCAGTGTCTATGTTGCTGTAGTCGTGATTGGAGTTTGTGATATGTTCTGAGTAGGCTGAATTGTTGTGTAGTTTGGTTATGGCTGTGATATGTTCCTTGTAACGTGTCTGAAATGATCTTCCAGTCTGTCCAATATAGAAGTCGTTGCAACTATTGCATGATAGTTTGTATACACCTGTTAAGTTGCATTTGTTTGTGTCTCTTGTCTGTGTGTTAAGATGTTTTTGTAATGTGTTCCGTGTTCTGTATGCAATGTTGTATTTCAGTTTCTTGAAATATGATGCAATCTTGTATGTGTCCTTGTTTTCGTATGTTAGTGTGATTTATGTGTTTTGTTCTTATGTTTGTGTTACGTTTTCTTGTTTCCGTTTAATCTTTCTTATGACGTTGTCTATTATGTTGGGGTTGTATCCATTTTCCTGTGCTATGTATTTAATAGTGTGCATTTCTTCCTTAATTGGTGATTATCGTTTCCTTCCCCATAATACAACAAATAATCTCAATGCCTGTTATCATTATGTTTAATGATTACTTTTGATAGTGAATTTCAATGAAAGTTTAGTAATTTTAAAATGTTCGTTTCTACAAAAGATCTCTTCCAGTTAAACTACTCTAAAAATAACTTTGATGAGTTTTATTATAATTACAGTCATCATCATCATCATTATTTAAACTTATTTTAAAAGATATCAAAACCAATATCAGATACATTTATTATTGTAAACTTCAGGACGCTGAAAATCTTTAATATGATAAAACAGAAGTAATGGCTATAATATATCATTGTAACATACGTACCTTAATTACCAACATGCAATTCTTCATTTAAAAAGTCACATGATTGTCAAGATTTAATATCGATAAAAATATTTCTGATAATATTAATGACAGAGATCTGCAGATATATCTTAATTATATATGTAATTAATAAACCTTACGAAACCTGTAACTACTTCGAAAAAATGCCACAACACATTAATATTCAAATACATTTATCATAACAAAAACTGCATACAATGACAGGAAATGTCATCTGATGGAATTACGGTCTTCGCGCAAGTAGGCCTGCAACTGATAATGCTTATTTGTGTTAACGAAATGTTTAGTGGAAGGCATACATCAAATCAATGTGGATAAATATTTATGTTCGTGTGTAAAATAAGGACCATATTTTTCATTATTTATAGGTATTTATTTAATTTTGAAGTCATGAAATATGTATGCGTAGATTATTTACTACAAAACTTACTCTTCTCACATACTCCAAAAATACCCCAACGTAATACTGTTAATCAGTGTGAAAGCGTCAGTCGTGGATTTAAATCCCACCTACGCCAAACATGTCTGCAGCAGCAGCAGTAGTAGTAGCTGTAGTAACAGTTCTCACTTACAAATGACTTTTAAGGGACCCGAAGGTTCATTGTCGCCCTCCATGTAAGCCCGACACCGGTCTCTACCATCATATCCCACAACCTTGAAATCCATTTTAATATTATCCTCCCATTTACGTCTCGGCCTCACCAAAAGTCTTTTTCCCTCAAGTCAATTTAAATCCTGTCCAAATTCAACCTCGCAAATTTCTAGTGCAATAATTAAAAATAGATCCCTATTAGAAACAACGACAACCAAATTTCTTGGCTTAAATATCGATAATGTGTTAAATTGGAAAAATCATATTAAAGAAATTACACCCAAACTAATTCAGCTTGTTTTGCTATTAGATCTATGCAAAACATAGAAAATATCAATACCTTAAAAACAATATACTTTGCATACTTCCACTCGGTAATGAGTTTTGGAATAATATTCTGGGGAAATTCCACAGATAGTAACAGTACTTATATTTCTATTACCAAAGAGAGTAATTAGAATAATAGTAGGTGCCAAATCTAGGGAATCTTGTAGGACTATTTTCAAAAAACAACAAATAATGCCCATGACTTGTCAGTATATCTTTTCATTAATAGTCTTCCTCGTATGTAATCGTGAAAACTTTGTAACTAATTCAACAGTTCATGGCATAAATACAAGTGAAAAAAATGACTTTCATACTCCATCGGCAAGTCTATCGTGCTATCAAAAAGGAGTGCGTTATATGGCAGTAAAATTTTTTAATAGCCTCCCTATCGATATAAAAAATCAAACTCAAAACATAAAATTATTTAGGGCCAAATTAAAGACGTACCTAATTTCTCACGCCTTCTATTCTGTAGGTGAATTCATGACATTCAATAACACTTCTTGAAATTGATACTAAAACTTTGTGTTCTACTAGTAGACTATATTGTAAATCTCGTCTACATATATATTTCATCTAGACTGTGACTAAAAATTAAGACTTTTTAATAGTATTAAGTTTTTTGACTTGTTCCATATTCTAGCTGTAAAGCAATGTATGAATACCATGGAATGTTAATAAATACAATACAATACAATACAAAGTCTTCCAACTAAGACTCTACGTATATGCATTTCTGGATTCGCCCATACGTGCTAAATGCCCTGCCCATCTCAAACGTCTCGATTTAATATTCCTAATTATGCAATGCATGCAGTTCTGTGTTGTGTAACTTTCTCCATTCTCCTGTAACTTCAACCCTCTTAGCCCCAAATATTTTCCTAAGCACCTTATTCTTGATCACTCTTAACCTATGTTCCTCTCTCAAAGTGAGAGTCCAATTTTCACTACCATACAAAACTGTTTTATATAAGTGTTTTATAAATTCTAACTTTCAGATTTTATTTTTGAGAACAGACTGGATGACAAAAGCTTCTCAACCGAATAATAGCACGCATTTCCCATATTTATTCTGCGCCTATTTTCATCTCGAGTGTCATTTTCATTTATTTATTTATTTATTTATTTATTTATTTATTTATTTATTTATTTATTTATTTATTTATTTATTTTTGCTGGGTAACTTTCAGTGCTGGATCCCGGACTCATTTCACCGACATTATCACCTTCATTTCATTCAGACGCTAAATAACCTAGATGTTGATACAGCGTCGTAAAATAACCCAATAAAAATGTATATTGTTTATTTATTTATTTTATTGTGCTAATAATTGTAACATAAAATATAATATATACAGAAAAACTTTAGCTCGCCCCTGAAAGAGTAGAACTCGTGCTCAGGGGCGGATTCCTGTTACTGTTGTTCCAAGATATTATTATCGGTGTGGGTTGGAAAGACAGGAGTCTATTAATTATTTTTGATGTGAAACAACGACTGAAAGTCTGGGTAGCGGAAGAAATGTGAGAGGGAAGTGAAATAGGGCGAGGAGTACAAAAAAATCCCTTTATCACCTACCCTGTTCAGCACCTACATGGAAGATTTAGTGAAAAAACTGGGAGGAGTGATAGTAGTAGGAAAAATAAAGTGCATAAGATTTGCTGATGATATGGTGTTGTTGGAACAATAAAGAAGGGAAAGACTAATGAAGTGCTTTGTAAGGGGTGTGGTATGGGGCTAAAATGTGAACATTACGACAAAGTGAAGAGAAACGACTGGAAGTATTTTAAATGTGGATATAGAGAAGAATGGAGCTTGGAAAATGAACAGACAGAATAAGAAATGAAGCCGTTCTAGAAATAGTGAGTCAAGAAAGACCAACTTAATGATGAAATTGACCAGGAATAAAAAAGAAAACTGACTGGGCCACTGAATACGGAACAACTTTCTGCAGAAGAATATTAATATTGTTATCCAAATATTGAAACCCTATTTTACCCTTTGGTATATTAGGGTTGTAGTTTGTTACGTGTGAAATACATTATGTAGAGATAATACACAATTTTAAAGAAGTAGTAGTAGGCATGAGTCATAGTTACAACATAGATACACTAATTAATAGACAGTAAACAATACTAAATACGTTATGCAATAATTACATTCAGTTAAAACAAATTAAATAAAATTAGAAATTATAATCGAAGGTGTAGAGAGATTGCAAGAATATTACATAAATTTGCGATTTTATACATAATTTTAAGCAATAGTAAACAGATAATGCACAAAATTGACTTAGTAACAAACTAAACACCTAATATGCCGTATAGGTGGTTTGCGATAGTAAAGAAATAAAAACAAAATTACTTACGGTTACAAACTATATACCTGTCATCAAATACTGAATAATAGTAAAATCCATAATACAAACATAGTTATTGTTGTTATTACTATTATTATGTCCCAAAGAGAGACACCTTGTTTTAGATAGTGCATCAGAATTTGATATCATCATTAATTTACATACACTTAATAGCTACAGTCTTGCGTGGATGTGGTGTATAAACTCTGTGAATTGTTTATAACAACATTTTTACTAAGTAAATGGTAAAGGGGTGTGCAGTAATTTAAATTGCAGTCCGAGATATGATATCTTAGAAAATGTCTTTTCCTTTCGAACACTGGACAGTGAAAAATCAAATGTTCAACAGTCTGATTGTCTTTGCATATGCACAGAGATTCTTCTGCAATTTTGATTCTAAATCTTTCAAATTAGGAACCGAATTTTCCATGGCCAGTCATAAATTGGGTGAAAAAGAATAATTATATGGATCGTATGCGGAGATGAAAAGGCGAAAAGTTTGAAGAATGCTGGGTTTGCAGTGAAAGATTCATAAAATTATAAATGAAATAATTAAAATGGACTATTAAATGAGAGACTAAATTTTTTTCTCACTATAAAAAGTGGTATAAATATAAGGATGTACGAAAATCCAGGATGGCCAGGCCACAGTTTGATATTCCCAATGCTTCCCCTACTCTTCTCTGCTTACGTAAACCGACAGAAGTTTTCCCAACTCCCCTCTCCTTGACTTCCCTTCAATTCGTAGCAGTCCCCTCTCCCGATCTTCTGTTTCTGTCGGGAATAAAATATCGTATAAAAGATTGCGTACTTCAACTGTTTTACAAAAAGAAGAAAGAAGTTGCACCATGTGTCGTCCAGGCAAGTGGTATCATTTCAGCGTGACGTGAAGAAAGAAAACAAAAGACTGGGCAAGGGCGACTTTTCTAAGCATCATTTTTCTATAAGGAAAGAGTGAAGGGTTGATTGCCAGCTTGGTGTGACGTGTAGAGCAGAAAGTTGTACTGCCTCTGGATACTCTTCTAAGCCGGAGTTAAGTAGACGGACAATACGACCTTTACATTGTCTAGTTTGAAGTTGAGGCCATCACTCAAACGTAGGATTGCACACTTAGTACAATATGCAATCACGAAGATGACATAAATTCTCTCACTTTTACGACGGTGTCAACAATTCATTATCTCTTTATCAAGTTAGAAATGATATCCCTGATCTAGACATTTATTTACGTGTGGCATTAAAAAATACCGTGTGTTTTTCTGGGTATAAGACATAAGAATTTTAACATTGTCATAAGAAACCTAGGTATGAAAACAAAGAAGAAATAACTTGATCTGTGGGCCATGTTTAAAAATTAGTACGCTTTCCCAATTTATTTGTAAACCAAAAGAACACATTTATTTAAGGTACAGTATGTACATTTATTTACAGTAAATAAATACAAAAAAAAATACAGATGAATGAAAAATACAAATGGAATAATATGATAATACGCAAGTATTTAAAATAGGCTTAAGGACTTTACTAATAGACGGTAATTATACACAGTATTTAAAGAGTGTAATTGATATTTTGTTATTGAAGTGTTGTATCAGTGAAGAATTATGTTGTGTCAGTGAAGTGTGTTGTGTCAGTGAAACGTGTTCCTGTCAGTGAAGCTTTATAGTTTATAGTGGCAGTGCAAAGTATTTGAACAGTGAAATGTTTTTGAAGTGTTAGTGAAATCAGGATAGAATCAGTGAAATGTGTCGTAGTTCCAGTGCAGTGAGTGAGTTGACAGCGAAATGAGTGTAGTGCTGAAAGGTACTTGTGCAGATATGAACATATCATACTCGTGGGTTTTAGTTCGAACTTAGGTTTAAGAAACAAATTAGATTTACTTTAAATGTTATTTAAGTGATCGTGCTTCATTTAATTTAGGATATTCCCTGTTATTATTATTATTATTATTATTATTATTATTATTATTATAAATTATTTAGTATTAATTATTTGTATTATTAATTGTATTTTTTATTAATTGTGTTTATTATTGTCATTATTGAGTGTAATTAGTTACCACTGCCACCGGGTATATACCCATTGCAGTGTGAATAAATACATACATACAAGTATAAAAAGATGATAAAATATTGTTTAATAAATCTGAGGAACGAATGAACAGTGCTCGCTTTCGGTCGTAGTTCAGAAACATTTTTAACACAAGAAGAGTAGAGAAATAAAATAGAAACAAGAGCTGCAATGAAATCACATATAATACTGTATAATATTAATATAGAGCAGAATTCACACAATTTTGTATGTCAATCAAGTAGGGCAATTCAATAAAAAGAAACGAAATAAAATAAGATATGAAATATAAATGGGTTTACACATTAAAAAATTCAAAATTAGAGAATACAAATGAAATGTAGGCTAATAATTCATTTATACATACTATTGCAAATTTATTTCATGAAATTGAAGACATAAACACATTTTTAAGTTTCTTATTATGGTTTTGTGCGTTATGTTCTTAAAAGTTCTGGGTGAAAGTTTATGAAGGCATTACGATTTTATGATACAATGTAGACAAAAGACAATTTTATGTTCTGATTTATTTCATAAATTTATGTCAATATTTTGCATAAATGCATATAAAACAACTATTCCTATTTTCTAATCATGTACTATATTTGGGGCTAAGAGGGATGAAGTTACAGGAGAATAGAGAAAGTTACACAACACAGAACTGCACGCATTGTATTCTTCACCTGACATAATTAGGAATATTAAATCCAGACGTTTGAGATAGGCAGGGCATGTAGCACGTATGGGCGAATCCAGAAATGCATATAGAGTGTTAATTGGGATACTGGAGGGAAAAAGGCCTTTGGGGAGGCCGAGACGTAGATGGGAGGATAATATTAAAATGGATTTGAGGGAGGTGGGATATGATGATAGAGAATGGATTAATCTTGCTCAGGATAGGGACCAATGGCAGGCTTATGTGAGGGCGGCAATGAACCTCCGGGTTCCTTGAAAGTAAGTAACTAAGTAAGTAAGTAAAGTGAGTGAGTGAGTAAATAAGTAAGTAAAGTAAGTGAGTGAGTGAGTAAGTAAGTAAAGTAAGTGAGTGAGTGAGTAAGTAAGTAAGTAAAGTAAGTGAGTGAGTGAATGAGTAAGTAAGTAAAGTAAGTGGGTAAGTGAGTGAGTAAGTAAGTAAGTAAAGTAAGTGAGTGAGTGAGCGAGTAAGTAAGTAAAGTGAGTGAGTGAGTGAGTAAGTAAGTAAGTAAGTGAGTGAGTGAGTGAGTGAGTGAGTGAGTAAGTAAAGTAAGTGAGTGAGTGAGTAAGTAAGTAAAGTAAGTGAGTGAGTGAGTGAGTAAGTAAGTAAGTATCAATTTTTTTTGTTCTGCTGTTTACAAAATAGAGTTCGTCATTGTGGCTATGTGGATAGTGCGTGCGCTTCCCAACCAAGCAGTTCGAAGTTCGATTACCGGTGTGGGCAAAGGAAGAAATTTGTGTTTTTATCCGTTGTCTTGTGATTGTTCTGTGACGTCTCTGCGGTGGCCTACGGAATACTGATCTCATGATCAGGAAAACAGCATTTGTGAGACGTTTATTGTCCAATTTTATTAAGACAAGTTGTAAGAGAAGAGATGATATTAAATTTATGGCGACGAACTTTTGAGAAGATAAATTCATTTAATATAAGAGAGAGTACATAAACATAAAGATACTTAAAATAAGATGGAATATTTGTTGATATAGAAGCATTTGGAATGATTTATAGAAAGTATACAGTTATCTTGTATCAATACAGTGGCGGTTTACTTCCCCGTGCTGTATGGAGACCCCTGTGCTGTGACGTAGTTCCTGCTCTGTATGTAAAGTGTTTAGACACGACCTTTGACCCCATTACCTGTCTCACCCACTGCCGGCAAGCAGCGATCTGCGTAACTTAGCTGTTCAGCCCCTGAATAAAATAATCATCTGCCTATCGAGCAACATTGGGGTCTTCATCAACCCCTGCGCACGTGTCAATGAAGACGCTGCGATTATCATCAGACTCATTGTGTGGGAATTAGGCGCCTACAGCAACGGCGAATGTGTTGACCTATTCTGATGAAGACGTGCAGCCAAGAAAGGTACAGCATCACACAGTGCATACTGTACAACGTATGTGTGCCCATGTACGATGCCTGTCTAAAATGTATCCGACCTTAATTTTTCCCGCGTAAAGTTGTGATTCTAAGGCGGCGCCACTGTGCATGGTGGAAGGAGGAACTGTAATGCGCATGCTTGAATTTTTTCACCGCATTCGCTTGTGCCAGTCACTGGCTGGTGGTCGCCAAGTAAGGTGCTGTTCTAGGTGTTTGTCGGATTTAGTTTTCTCGCAAGATGACTGAACGAACTGAGCAAAGATACTGCATCAAATTTTGTCAAAAGCTTGGTGATTCTCAAAGTCAAACAATTCGTAAGATTCAGCAGGTGTTTGGGGAAGATGCGATGGGTGTAACACAAATTAAGGAGTGGTTCAACCGATTCAAAGATGGCCGCACATCAGCGGAGAGTGAGCAGCGTTGTGGCAGGCCCCAAACTGCTCGGAGTGCAGCTGTTGTTGAGAGGGTGCGAAATTTGGTGATGGCAGATCGTCGTTTGACCGTGCGGGAGATTGCCGAAGAGGTTGGAGTGAGTAAAGATTCTGCACATGCAATTTTGCGTGATGATTTGAACATGAACCGAGTGGCTGCGAAATTCGTGCCCAAGTTGTTGTCCCCGGAACAAAAGGACCTCCGTCGTGACGTTGCACAGGACCTTCTGGACACCGCCAACACTGATCCTGGGTTTCTGAACACCGTGATAACTGGAGATGAGTCATGGGTGTACGGGTACGACCCAGGAACAAAAAGACAGTCGTCGCAATGGAAGCATCCCGAGTCTCCAAGGCCGAAGAAAGCGCGGCCGAAGAAAGCGAAGCAAAATCAAGGTGATGCTGACTGTTTTCTTTGATGTCCGTGGAATTGTGCATCACGAATACGCACCGGAAGGACAAATGGTGACAAAGGAGTACTATCACGATGTCCTCCGGCGACTCCGTGATGCAGTTCGGCGCAAAAGACCAGACATGTGGACGGCGAACAACTGGCACTTGCATCACGACAACGCCCCCGCACATTCATCCCAATTGATACACACTTTCTTGGCCAAACATGGAATTACAACCGTTCACCAACCTCCCTACTCTCCAGACCTGGCTCCTTGCGACTTCTGGTTGTTTCCAAAATTGAAGACACCACTGAAAGGATCCCATTTTGAGAGTAGAGAAGAGATAATGCGGAATGTGACGACGGAGCTGAACACCATTCCAAAAGAAGACTTCCAGAGGTGTTTCCGGCAGTGGAAGGATCGGTGGGCTAAGTGTGTGCAAGCACAAGGGGCCTACTTTGAAGGGGATTAGGGTCCCAACCCCGTCAGGTATTTGAAATATTTTTTCTGGCTAAAGGTCGGATACTTTTTAGACAGACCTCGTAAATTCATTCTGAGTGGATTTAGAAATATAATTTAACTTCGGACGATAAAAGAAACTTATTACATTCAACACTTCCCAATAAAGCAGCCCGTTCCTAAGTTCATATTTAACCCATTACTGCATAGCGTCCTAAAAATGGGACGTGCGTAAAATACTGATATCTATGGAACTTTTTCTTGTTTAGTACAGTTGGAGGCATTGTTTAGAAGGTAAATTATTACATTGTATTATGGTGTTGCAGTATTTCAATTCCGCGCGAACATTTGTTCATACCAGCTAATTTTTTTACAAGATGGCAGGATAACAGTATTTCGTGACGCACCGCGTGTAGGTTCATTCTTAGTTACTCTGTAATGGTGGTACAGAAATCTGATTTTTATTTTCACATAATGAGTTGAATACTTCAGTTTTCATGTGGTATATAACAACAATAAAATTTCCTTATATGTTGCTAGGTACAAGGTGAAATAAAGTGCCGTCCTAAAAATAGGACACCATGCAGTGTGCACTCCTGTAGTATTCGTTATAATATGAATATGGTTTCCATTACATTGTTTTATTTCCAGTCTAACCGTGAGTGAAATTCTGGGGTTAATGGAAAATCAAAATAATAATAATAATGAGAGTCTAATATATGAACTCCTCCAGAAGATTTCCATTATACAAATAAATACAGTGATAAATCGGACGACGAGCATGAGGCTTATTTGAATAATCTTGGCGGTAAAATGCTACTTAGAAAAGCGGAATTACAAAAAAAAATATGTAATGATGATAATGAAGATGACATTGTTCATGAAAGTATGCCAGAGTCTTCTAACATAAAAGCTGCAACAAATGATTTTGAAAGTATATTAGACAAAAAATGGAGCTGAGGTTTCTCGCACAAGTTATTGCCGTCCGAAAAGAAGGAAGCTAATATATGAACATTTCCAAGACAGGGAAGGTAATTCCAGGTAGAAGGCCATCATACTACTACAACTACAAGTACTATTATCACTACTACAACCACCAACGTATCGCGCCGTGGCATCGTGGTCTAAGGCATCCTGCCTCGGACTCGCGTTACGCAATGCGCGCTGGTTCGAGTCCTCATGGGGGAAGAAATTTTCTCATGAAATTTCGGCCAGTGTATGGGACCGGTGCCAACCCAGCATCATCATGCATTTGTGGAGCTACGATAGGTAGCGAAAATCCGGTTTCGGAAACCAGCTATAACGGCTAGGGGGAAATCATCCTGCTAACCACACGATACCGCCATTCTGGTTGGATGATAGTCCACCTCTGTTTCGGCATGTGGACGTGAGACCAGCAGTAGGCTGGTCGGTCTTGGCCCTTCATGGGCTGTAGAGCTACGAATTTTTTTACAATCACCACCATCAACACCAGCGCTAGCAGCAGCAATTGCAGCACCATCACTAGCAGCAACAGCAGCACCAGCGTTGGCAGTACCGATGTTAGCAACAGCGGCAACAACAGAGTGGTTGTCCATCTTCGGTTATTTTCTTGATGTTGCCGTAGTAAACGCTTGGTTTCTGTACAGAAAAATGAAGCCACAAAACTCTTCAGAACCGCTCCTCAACTTTTGCCGTCTCCTGGCTTTTACACTACTGAAAAGACATGGGGTGAGTTCCCACTAAGGAAAAATTGTTCACATTCCATCAGGAGACATAAGATTTGATGGTCAACACCACTGGCCAGTTGAAAATGAAACTTAGCGAAGGTGTGCTAATTGCACAGGGAAAGCGAAGTTCATCTGCAGCAAGTGTCAAATTGGACTCCACCCTAAATGTTTCTACCCTTACCACACAAAATAGTGTTGTGCAATGCGTAGGCTTGTGTGAGAAGAGCAGTTGAACCACTGATTCTAATATGTATATCTATTTGCTACATAATAAACACATAAATACTATTTGAACTAAAAGAGGGGTTATTCTACTCAGCTACTGTCACTGACCATTATGCATAGCGTCCTATTTATGGGACGGTCCTTAATTTTTATCCCAGAAAGTAAATAAACATAAAAATGGTAAGAAAGCATTCTTAAGTCACCAACTAGCAAACAAACTCAGAAACGCATTTTTCAAGTCATTAATAACTTTATGCAGTAATGGGTTAATGGATAACGTTACTCTTCTATCTTACTGTTGCTAGGAACAAAGAGTGAATATATATATATATATATATATATATATATTTTCCAGTTACTAGATGTCATAACGAAAACTTTTATCCACTCGTTCCTAGCAACATTAATGTTGTATATTATCTATACTAATAATAAATCTGTAGCCGAAATTTTTCTGGTAATTTTCGATTTTCCAAAAATAATTAGTCCTAACGTATATAATTAACCACCATGAAACCGAAAATTGTTATTTTTGAAATTTTTGTCTGTCTGTCTGTCTGTCTGTATGTTTGTTACATTTTCACGCGATAATGGCTGAACGGATTTCGATGAAAATTGGAATATAAATTAAGTTCGTTGTAACTTAGATTTTAGGCTATATGGCATTCAAAATACATTATTTAAAAGGGGGGTTATAAAGGGGCCTGAATTAAATAAATCGAAATATCTCGCTTATTATTGATTTTTGTGAAATATGTTACATAACAAAAGTTTCTTTCAAAATTATTTCTGATAAGTTTTATTCTCCGAAAAATTTTGATAGGACTGATATTTAATGAGATAAATGAGTTTTAAAATTAAAATAACTGCCATCTAAGGCGGTGTATTCAAATAAAAAACAAATGACCGTCTATAAGGGGCCTTGGACACAATAATCGAAAGCTATGAAGCATAGCCTACAGACAATGTTTCTGTGCTTGTATGAAGTAAAATATCGGAAGCTAAATTAACAGATTTGTATAATTAATGATTATTTCATCATTGGAAAGCGTAGTCTCTCTAGATGGACATAATGCTATAATGTTATTACAGTAACTTCTGAGTGAATTGAGGACAGGTAAGATTAAAATAGCTTCTTATGCACAGAAAACTTGATAGGTTATTCTGTATATTCATTTCCTGTATTTCTTATAATAATGTTTATGAACATATTCATTTTTATCTCAGAGAATTAACGAACAACGAGAATGTATTGATTTAGTATGCAGTAATAGTACGTTAGCTTAGCAGTCCATTATTTTATAATTCAAATTTTAACTATGCTCAATTGAATCGTGTTAAAATACATAAGCAATAAATGCAATGCAAAAAAATTGGGTAATGAGCCAAGCAGATTATGTTGCGCTGTTGTAAAAGTTGTTCCGTCTGAGATTCAAGAGCTCCCACAACGAATTAAAAACTTTCTAATTCGAGTACATCCGTTATCAACACACTTTCTCATAATATAATATAATATAATATAATATAAACATAATAATAAATCTGTAGCCAAAATTTTTCTGTTAATTTTCGCTTTTCCAAAAATAATTGGTAATAACAATTAAGAAACATGTTAAAGGAATTGTCATTGCGCCAAATGAGTGGTCTCTGGATCAAAATGATCGCATTTTAATATTTTAAATACAATTTAATTTAAGTAACATATTAAACGATTTATCCTTCTATCAAACACGAATGTTCCCTGGATCAGATGTCCTATTTTAATTATGTAATTACTTTATATTTATTTCTAACGGGTGCAGCGGAGCGCACGGGTAATTAAATATTTCTATACGTATGGTCATTCACTTTCTTCAATTCTTACTTACTTACTTACAAATGGCTTTTAAGGAACCCGAAGGTTCATTGCCGCCCTCACATAAGCCCGCCATCGGTCCCTATCCTGTGCAAGATTAATCCAGTCTCTATCATCATATCCCACCTCCCTCAAATCCATTTTAATATTATCCTCCCATCTACGTCTCGGCCTCCCTAAAGGTCTTTTTCCCTCCGGTCTCCTAAAGGTCTTTTTCCCTCCGGTCTCACAACTAACAGTCTATATGCATTTCTGGATTCGCCCATACGTGCTACATGCCCTGCCCATCTCAAATGTCTGGATTTAATGTTCCTAATTATGACAGGTGAAGAATACAATGCGTGCAGTTCTGCGTTGTGTAACTTTCTCCATTCTCCTCTAACTTCATCCCGCTTAGCCCCAAATATTTTCCTAAGCACCTTATTCTCAAACACCCTTAATCTATGTTCCTCTCTCAGAGTGAGAGTCCAAGTTTCACAACTATACAGAAGAACCGGTAATATAACTGTTTTATAAATTCTAACTTTCAGATTTTTGGACAGCAGACTGGATGATAAGAGATTCTCAACCGAATAATAACACGCATTTCCCATATTTATTCTGCGTTTAATTTCCTCCCGAGTGTCATTTATATTTGTTACTGTTGCTCAAAGATATTTTAATTTTTCCACCTCTTCGAAGGATAAATCTCCAATTTTCAATTCTTAGTTTATCTAATTTATATTCTACTGGTCGTTGTAACTCGAACTTGGAATACTGAGCATGCGCAGTGCGTTATAACTCGAACTTGGAATACTGAGCATGCGCAGTGCGTTATAACTCCAATTGGAATACTGAGCATGCGCAGTGCGTTATAACTCGAACTTGGAATACTGAGCATGCGCAGTGCGTTATAACTCGAACTTGGAATACTGAGCATGCGCAGTGCGTTATAACTCGAACTTGGAATACTGAGCATGCGCAGTGCGTTATAACTCGAACTTGGAATACTGAGCATGCGCAGTGCGTTATAACTCGAACTTGGAATACTGAGCATGCGCAGTGCGTTATAACTCGAACTTGGAATACTGAGCATGCGCAGTGCGTTATAACTCCAATTGGAATACTGAGCATGCGCAGTGCGTTATAACTCGAACTTGGAATACTGAGCATGCGCAGTGCGTTATAACTCCAATTGGAATACTGAGCATGCGCAGTGCGTTATAACTCGAACTTGGAATACTGAGCATGCGCAGTGCGTTATAACTCCAATTGGAATACTGAGCATGCGCAGTGCGTTATAACTCGAATTGGAATACTGAGCATGCGCAGTGCGTTATAACTCGAACTTTGAATACTGAGCATGCGCAGTGCGTTATAACTCGAACTTGGAATACTGAGCATGCGCAGTGCGTTATAACTCGAACTTTGAATACTGAGCATGCGCAGTGCGTTATAACTCGAACTTGGAATACTGAGCATGCGCAGTGCGTTATAACTCGAACTTGGAATACTGAGCATGCGCAGTGCGTTATAACTCGAACTTGGAATACTGAGCATGCGCAGTGCGTTATAACTCGAACTTGGAATACTGAGCATGCGCAGTGCGTTATAACTCGAAATTGGAATACTGAGCATGCGCAGTGCGTTATAACTCGAACTTGGAATACTGAGCATGCGCAGTGCGTTATAACTCGAACTTGGAATACTGAGCATGCGCAGTGCGTTATAACTCCAATTGGAATACTGAGCATGCGCAGTGCGTTATAACTCGAAATTGGAATACTGAGCATGCGCAGTGCGTTATAACTCGAAATTGGAATACTGAGCATGCGCAGTGCGTTATAACTCGAACTTGGAATACTGAGCATGCGCAGTGCGTTATAACTCGAACTTGGAATACTGAGCATGCGCAGTGCGTTATAACTCGAACTTGGAATACTGAGCATGCGCAGTGCGTTATAACTCGAACTTGGAATACTGAGCATGCGCAGTGCGTTATAACTCGAACTTGGAATACTGAGCATGCGCAGTGCGTTATAACTCGAACTTGGAATACTGAGCATGCGCAGTGCGTTATAACTCGAACTTGGAATACTGAGCATGCGCAGTGCGTTATAACTCGAACTTGGAATACTGAGCATGCGCAGTGCGTTATAACTCGAACTTGGAATACTGAGCATGCGCAGTGCGTTATAACTCGAACTTGGAATACTGAGCATGCGCAGTGCGTTATAACTCGAACTTGGAATACTGAGCATGCGCAGTGCGTTATAACTCGAATTGGAATACTGAGCATGCGCAGTGCGGTATAACTCGAATTGGAATACTGAGCATGCGCAGTGCGGTATAACTCGAACTTGGAATTTCTGTAAGCAGCACAATAATCTATTTACTGAAAATAGTTAAACATAAAAATACATAACTTTCTTGTAATAAATAATATTAAAGGTTTAGTAATCACTATACAAATATAAAAATCCCGATAGTTCAGCTTTACGAACTTGGTGAATTCAAATTAGACTTACATAAAATTTTCCAAATTAATATGTTTATTTTCAAATGGGGTTTATTGCCATTTTGTATCCTTTTGGCACGCTACTAAAATATCGAGAAGGATTACAAGCTCCTATGTATTAAGGACTTTTCCCCACTAGATTCGTGTGTTTAGCTACTGTACATTAAAGAAACACGATCATGCATAAGTATCATGGAACTTGGAAGAACTTAAACTAGTGCTGAGGGCAGAAGCAGAGAGACTCTGAAATTGAACTTTTACGTATCACAAAAAGAACCACCCTTATATCATCTTCCCCCTCGATATAATATCCAACCATCACCACAGAGAGCAAACGTAGGATAAGAAATGGCTTCCGCTATCAGCGATGAGGAAAAAGTGTGTCTGCCAGGGTGAAGTGGAGAGCGACCATAAGCGGTGAGTTAACGTGATACAAGGCAGGGATGAACAGCACTGCTGTCACACATGTTAGGTTATCAGAGGTGCCAGGATACATTGTTGGTATTTGATCAATTTGGTATATATTTTAGGAAATAATTCGAATTGCATGAGCCAATTAAAACTTTTACGAGTACATATCTTTCAAAAATGCTCCTGAGAAATCAGGCACAAAATTTCTGCTAGGATACCAAAAATATTAGGAAAGTCTCTCACAACAACAGATTTACAATTAGTTATACAGGGTGTTTCAAAAATACGGGGCATAATTTCAGGTATGTATTTCCCACATGTAGACAATCAAAATAGTTCATTACAATATGTGTCTGGAAATGCTTTATTTCCGAGTTATGGCCTTCACAACATTGAAATTCACCAGAACGTTTTTCTTTCCGCAGGTCGTTGCCTCAAAGGAGACATTAAGAGGGCACTCTGACAGTTCATTCCGAGGCGAAGGTTACATTCAGTGTTGTGTAGGCGTTAGACTGTGCGACATGTATTCAAATCAAGAGCTGGCAGAGATAAACTTCATGTACGGTAAGGCGGACGGCAATGCTGCGCTGGCTCGTCGTTTGTACCAGGAGAGGTACCCACAGCGACAATGTCCAGATCGGAAGACATTTGTACGTCTCCATTACCGTCTGTGCGAGTATGGAAAATTTAACTCTCCTGGTTTGGGAAGGGGACGGCCGAGATCTACAACTCCAGAAGTACAGGAGGAGATTCTGGAGGCTGTGACCATGACTCCTTCTATCAGCACACGAAGGGTAGCGTTGCAAGTCAATGTTCCTCATACGACTGTCTGGAGACTGTTGAAAGAGTATCAATTGTATCCTTATCATTTGCAACGTGTACAGGCCCTGTCACCAGCAGATTACCCTGCACGAGTTAGATTCTGTCAGTGGTTCTTGTAGCAGTGTGGTGTAAATCCGAACTTTCCTGCCTTAGTATTATTTACAGATGAAGCACAGTTCACACGAGATGGCATAACAAATTCCCACAGTCAGCATGTATGGGCGTATGAAAACCCACGTGCAACTGTTCCATCTCATCACCAGGTGCGGTTCTCCCTCAACATGTGGGCCGGTATCATTGGTGATCGATTAGTTGGACCCCATGTACTTGTAAACAGACTTACGGGGCAGGCGTACACAAACTTCCTGTTTTAGAGGACACTCCACTGATCAACCGTCAACACATTCACTTCTTGCATGATGGCGCTCCTGCACACTTCAGTCGTGCGGCTCGCCGGTATTTGGATCAAAGGTTTCCTGATCGATGGATAGGTAGAGATGGCCCAAATGCTTGGCCTCCACGCTCACCTGATTTAAACCCTCTCGATTTCTACTTGTGGGGCCATTTAAAATCATTGGTTTATTCGTCTCCGGTGCCTGATTTGGAATCCCTTCGGAATCGAATTGTGGCATGTTCTGAGGACATACGCAATACTCCTGGAGTTTGGGATCGTGTTCGCAAGTCAATGAGACATCGATGTGAGTTCTGTATTCAAGCAGGAGGTGGACATTTTGAACATCTTCTGTAATGACAACGACCTGCGGAAAGAAAAACGTTCCGGTGAATTTCAATGTTGTGAAGGCCTTAACTCGGAAATGAAGCATTTCCGGACACATGTTGTAATGAACTATTTTGATTGTCTACATGTGGGAAATACATACCTGAAATTATTCCCCGTATTTTTTAAACACTCTGTATAGAATAGAAGTAATTTATTACAGTTATATGAACACTTTTTTAATGATTGAATAAAATTGTTAAAATCGGTTAAAAACCAGATATGTTTCGGAGGAATGCTCCTCCATCTTCAGTGGTAGTACCACAACGCTGGTACAGATGTTCGACCACATAGCGTAGCTTAAGGAAGACTACCACTGAAGATGGGGGAGCATTCCTCCGAAACATGTCTGATTTTTAACCGATTTTAACAATTTTATTCAATCATTAAAAAAGTGTTCATATAACTGTAATGAATTACCTCTATTGTATATAACTATCTCACTCATGAACACTGTTGTATCTGACCTAACTTATGTAATTTAATCAGATTTAGAATTGTTCTTGTTTCACAAGAAATACATAATTTAAGTAGGCGTATTCAGAATCAACATGGAATATATCCTCATATTTGTAATCACATTGAGTAAGTGGCTTATGTGTTGTACTTGTACATCCAATTTATTTTAAAAATATAAATAAAAAATTCCACTCGAGAGGGATTAACATGAGATTGAGCTCTTCTGCTTTCAAATAAACTGGCTAGTATGGTGACTGAACCCTTTTAAAGAACTACAATTTATGTACCAGTATAGAGACAATTTCCGAATTTTCAAATTATATTAAATGTTAACGAATCACAAATTTAAATTACTTCTAAATCGATTATAATATATTAATAAACTATTTACACAAAAACAGAACAACTTCAATTTATTTTCACATAATTATAATACCAAACGTGCTGACACATTACACTTGACAAAGCCGAGGGGTATCACAACTATAGGACAGACACAGCGCCAATTTTTGTATCACTGAAAAATGTCCTTATCTTGAAAACACGAATGCTTAGAAATTTAAACACAATATAAAAAAAATATTCATGATAATTCCATTGAAAAATTTACTTCTTAATAAATGTTATCATTCATTCGTAGTGTTCTGCCCAAGAGCAGGTCTTTCACTGCAAACCCAGCATTCTCCAATCTTTCTTATTTTCTGCCTTTTTCTTAGTTTTTCGAATATGATTCATACATCTTAATGCCGTCTATCATCTTATATCTTCTTCTGCCCCGAACTCATCTCCCGTTCACCATTCCTTCTAGTGCATCCTTCAGTAGACAGTTTCTTCTCAGCCAGTGATCCAGTCAATTTCTAATGTTATGAATATCAGATATTAATTTCAAATAATCTTGTAATGTTTTAGGCCTATATTATAATTAAATATTAAGTTTTATACTTGGAATTTTTCACTTTCTTCTTTCTTTAGTTTATCTAATTATATTGTAATAGTATGATGTATGAGAAGGCCTTATGACATTAATTCTGTCCGATTAAATAAATAAATAAATAAATCATGTTTGTTTGCGTGCTAAACTTAAGAATATAATCTTCTGTTCAATATGAAGGAGTGAGAATTAGTCCTAAGCTACACAGACAAAATTTTACAGGACAGTGTGTTAAAGGTTTAGAGTTCAATGCTATTAGATGCGGTAACATAATTTCTTCTGCGTATACTTATGTCATTTGTTGAGTAATTTTATAATATTTTAATAGTAGCTTCCAAATATATGTCAGAAATAATCTCACACAAAAAATCATATTCGTTAAAAGTGTGGCTTTGCAATATCTCATTCCCACCCCTTCATATGATTCTCTTGCATTGCTGAACGCCTCTCAACACGAGCTTGCTCTTTCAAGAGTGTGCTGGAAATAAATTTTTTAATTTACCTACAGTTAGATGTATACTTTTGTACATTACTGTAAGTAAAAATGAATGAGTGAGCAAATGAATAAATTATTGAATAAATAAATTAATTTGTAAAACAAAATAATTAATTAAATAAATATATACATATAATAAATACACAAAGAAATACCTAATTATTAAATAAATACATAAACAAATAACTAACGAAATCTATACTAATAATAAATCTGTAGCCGAAATTTTTCTGGTAATTTTCGATTTTCCAAAAATAATTGGTTAACATATATAATTAACCGCCCTGAAACCGAAAATCGCTTTTTTGAAATTTTTGTTTGTATGTCTGTCTGTCTGTCTGTCTGTCTGTCTGTCTGTCTGGATGTTTCTTACCTTTTCAAGCGATAATGGCTGAACTGATTTATATGAAAATTGGAATATAAATTAAGTTCGTTGTAACTTATAATTTAGGCTATATGGCATTCAAAATATTTTATTTAAAAGAGGGATTATAAGGAGGCTTGAATTAAATAAATCGAAATATCTCCCTTATTATTAATTTTCATAAAAAATATTACATAACAAAAGTTTCTTTAAACATAATTTTTGATCAGTTTTATTCTATACAAAATTTTGATAGGACTGATATTTAATGAGATAAATGAGTTTCAAAATTTCAATAACAACGCCATCTAAGGCGGTGTAATGAAATAAAAAACAAATGACTACGTCTATAAGGGGCCTTGGGCAACAATAATCGAAAGCTACAGAGAATGTTTCTGTGTTTGTATGAGGTAATATCGGAAGCTAAATTAACCGATTTGTATAATTAATTATTAATTCACCATTGGAAAGTGTAGTTTCTCTAGATGGACATAATGCTATAATGTTATTACAGTAACTTCTGAGTGAATCGAGGACAGGTAAGATTAAAATAGCTTCTTATGCACAGAAAACATCATAGGCATTCGTTTCCTGTATTTCCTAAAATAATTTTTATGACCAAATGAGTGGTCTCTAGATCAAAATGATCGCATTTTAATTTTTTAATTCAATCTAAATTAAGTAACATAATAAACGATTTATCCTTCTATCAAACACGAATGTTCCCTGGATCAAATGTCCTATTTTAATTATGTAATTACTTTATATTTATTTCTAACGGGTGCAGCGGAGCGCACGGGTACGGCTAGTAAATAAATAAATAAATAAATAAATAAATAAATAATATATACATAAATAAATAAAAAGTAAAAAAAAATAAGAAAGATTAAATAAATATTCAAATGAAATGAGTAAAAATAATTAATTCAATACATACACAAATAAATAAAAATTTCTTATGGTACTTCAGATGTCTTCTACATAATTCTGAAGTTCACGGCAAGACCCGTGCAACCTAAAGAATTAGATAATGTTATTAATATGAAACTAAAGCTTTAACTTCTCATCCCTCTTATTGCGACCGTTGTGTAGGCCAAGATTGCACATTAGAGATAGGAGGGAAGCGACAACATACCGCATTACCATTATGTGCAATGCTTACAATTTTCTTCAACTACGATTTTCTCAGAAGAAACTACATGAGGGTTACACGGTTCTTGCACCGTACAAGAAAATTATTTACCACAAACGGGTACGTAGAACTAAAGCAATTGTCGATTATTTTTAATATGTATTTTAAAATATTTCTACTGTGTCGCAAGCGTTTAGTATTCAGCTTTCTTCTCGCTGCAGTACAAATGTGCCGATAGTTTATTGATAGCATGTAGTTTGCTAGTAAGTGTTTTTAGATTTTGGTAATTTTACTATCAGGGTCTACTACTATTATATTACCTATTTTAGGCCCGATTGTATAAACCATTTAATCTTAGATCAGAGGTTAATTTGATCCTTGTTTCAGCTGAACTTGGAATTTTGTGTTGTATAAAGTCTAATCTGAGATTAATTTGTCTCAAACTAAAGTCAACTTTGACTGAAGAAATTTCTCCGATTAAGTAAGATGATCCAAGTTCAGTGTTTGAAATATACGAGTGACAGATTGTGCAAATAAAATATCCATTATTATTAATATTAATAGATATGTTAGGTACATTTATATATATTTCTTTCAATTTCTTGCCTTAATACACAAACATTCTTATATTTTATAAGGCTCTATCGTGTTCAGCAGTATCAAATAACATAACCTATAATTATATTATGTTTATAACAACCATTAATTATTAATGGATATGATAGGTACATTCATAAATGTTCAATTAACTGTATTGCTAAACGAAAATTGTCGTTTTATAAAGCTTTATTATGTTTAGCAGTATCAAACACCATAACATGATAACAACTCGGAGAACAGTCAACCTTCTTCTTACTGTCCGCCATTATTTACATTGCAAAAAAAAAAAACAGTGTCTCCAACAGAGTGTAATACGGAGAGTCGCGAAAAAGTAGTTGTAAAGTCGCTAGATTTCTCATTATCAACAAAGAAAGATTAAATTTTGTCACTATGGGGTGCTAAAAAGGTCACTAAATCCCTATTTAAGCAATATAAAAGTTAAAAGAAATTCTTGTTGAAAAAGAGTTAAAGTCGCTAGATTGGCAACACTGAACAAACCTGTATAACATGGTCCGCGCATCACGTATTTCACCTGTTTATGCGATGTTGCCAAATCCTTTTCACGTGAACTTAGATTTCATTTGAACCAAGGTAATTTGATCGCAGAAAAGTTTTATACAATAGAAGAAGTGTCTGAACTCGGTTTACTTGTCGATCTTCGATCAAAGTTGATCTTTAGTCAGGGAGTTTTATACAATTGGGCCTTAAAATAACATTTCCCCCATTTATTCTGCACTCTCATTAGACACAAACATTTGTACGTCCCTGTCTCGTAAAATTCAGATTGTAAGATTGTACCATAGCTTACAAACAGTTAACGACCTTGGTTTGAGGGATTGGAAGAAGCCAGGAGAAGTTAGGGCGGCCAGACGGATGCCTTCACTGCCATCTATATTGCTAATAACACACTCAAGTATCAGAAGGCTCAGAGCAATATAGCGGAGGATGCTGTTTCTGGAGTAACGATGTGGGTGGAGTTAAATATATCTGTAAATGGACCTGCATAATATACTCATCACGCACAGCAATGGGCGTTACGCACTGGAAGTGTATGCACTTCAGATGTAGATCAATACCAACACGAGGATCTCCTTCGACAGCCTACTGTTCAAGGCCTGTAGTAGTTCGGTAGAAGTTGATCATTTAACTACGCCTTCAACTGCAGAAGTTATTCCGACTCAAAATTTAACAAGGAAAGAAATGGTTCACAGATCTTACATGGAGCTCCCTATCCAAGACAGGACTCTTATGTATACTACAGGGAACGCAAATCTTTAGTTTCCTCCCAGCGGAAGCCCTTTAAGGTACACAGGACTGACCAGCAAACATTCTCATGGAGGTAGATAAAGTTATTTTTTTCTTCCACCATATTTAAAAATATAAAAACAACTGCTTATTCAAATTTTGGCCACTCGAGATATAATTCTAGATAAAGGTTGGATTTATAAGTTTCACCCCATCCTATAATACTTACTTACTTACTTACTTACTGGCTTTTAAGGAACCCGGAGGTTCATTGCCGCCCTCACAAAAGCCCCTCATTGGTCCCTATCCTGAGAAAGATTAATCCATTCTCTATCATCATATCCCACCTCCCTCAAATCCATTTTCACATTGTCTTCCCATCTACGTCTCGGCCTCTCTAAAGGTCTTTTTCCCTCCGGCCTCCCAACTAACACTCTATATGCATTTCTGGATTCGCCCATACGTGCTACATGCCCTGCCCGTTTCAAACGTCTGGATTTAATGTTCCTAATTATGTCAGGTGAAGAATACAATGCGTGCAGTTCTGTGTTGTGTAACTTTCTCCATTCTCCTATAAGTTCATCCCTTTTAGCCCCAAATATTTTCCTAAACATCTTATTCTCAAATACCCTTAACCTATCTTCCTCTCTCAAAGTGAGAGTCCAAGTTTCACAACCATAACCGGTAATATAATTGTTTTATAAATTCTAACTTTCAGATTTCTTGACAGCAGACTGGATGATAAAAGCTTCTCAACCGAATAATAACAGGCATTTCCCATATTTATTCTGCGTTTAATTTCCTCCCGAGTGTCATTTATATTTGTTGCTGTTGCTCCAAGATATTTGAACTTCTCCACCTCCTATAATACCATACATAAATATATATTGAAATAATGGTAAAGAAATTGTACGTAAACAGGTAGTTGGCAAAATATTTCTTAGAACAAAGTAATATATTGTTTTACGTAACTTGTTACAAATATAATGAATATGTTTATTCCACTTTAAATGATTATCAAGTATACCTGAGTATTTAACCTCATTAACTTCATTAATAGCTGAACGTATTAGTTATCTGAATTACACGCACAAGATACATTCTTCACAATCGCGAGATATAAAGTATTTGAGTTATTTTATAAACTGTACGGTTTAAGTGGGTTTTGTAATTTGTCACATAAATTTCTTTATCTCTGTCGCAATTGGCAGCAAGTAGTAACTGCAGAATAGTACGAACCGGTCGCTTCGCCCTCAGGTAATTCCTCTCATTAAAAGAAGTCGTAAATCACTGCAGTGCAATTGCGGATGGCGGATTTATGTAACGTTTAAGTATTGAAACAATTGTTCTCAAACGTCCTTAACTACCGGATATGGAATAAAATACTCTGGGGCTGTTTTTATGCGGTTAAGACATGAAGCACAGACTGGAAGCAGGCGGAGGAAAATGTCCATATATTTCACAAGGAAACATTTACAACCAAAACACACATCTGGAGCTTATTGAACGTGGTCAGTTGTGACGGATACTCTGTGTACGAAACGAAAAATTGGTGTAGACCGTGTTAGTGATACACCCACGCGGCTTTATGTACAGTCTTAGAAAAAAGTTTGGTTTTACAGATATTTTGTAAGTCCCGGAAAGGAGGTAGAGCGCATGATCAGATATATAACGAAACAAAACTAATTTTATTACCTCAACTAGTTCTTCTCTTGAAAAGCAGGTCGCTCGTCCTCTGGTCATGGGCACTGCCTCCTTCCTGGGATTTATATAATACATATTCCGAAATAGTACATTATGCAACGAGCCTATAATGGTAGCAATTAAGACGCGAGTATGTTTGTTTATGAAACTCACTTGCGCTCGTTTCATAATTTTCATACGAGCGTCTTAATTACCATTATAGGCAAGTTTCATACGACTTTTTATGCTCGACCATATTTCTAACTTGAAATTATTCATAACTATTCATGTTATGGTTATCTAAGTGAGGAGCGGAACTGACCTTCTAAATTGTGAGATGTGCGCAGATGCGGAAGTATTGATTTTTTCTGAGGAACGAATGTCATTGACCTTGATATAATCTAGAGAATGACATGAACATTAATCCTGATATAACCTGGAAATTGATTTAGAATTGAGAAACGAGATGACAAATTGAATTTATTTGAATATTATTTACAATTAACGCTAATTATTATAGTAACAGAACATAACCTTCTGCGACAGTATTGGATTTTCAGCCTCCGTGACGTTTCGCTAGTTGTCTTTCGATTGCATATCCGAGAATAATCGATACTGCTACAATGGTGATTTCTCATTGGCTGAACAACTGAACTATAATAATAGGTGTACTTTAATGAGGTGCATTAAAGGGCTACTACCAGGTGTATAATTACTACATTTCGGCATGGTCGAGCATAAAATAGTTAATATCATTCGCGTGTTAAATATTACAGTACCTGGTTGACTAGTTTCAGCCTATTATGGGCCATCTTCAGAACTGCTTGATGCTGGTCTTGGCGCCTTTTGTTTGCGTTTCCTGTGGGGGTGTGATTGTGTAGTGTAATGTGGGATCAAAGAGTGTGTGTGTTCTGAAATAGAGTTGTGTGTTGAGAATTTCATTTGGATGTGTTTTTGTGTGTCTATATATTTCGTATTGTGACCAGCCTCATGGTCTAGTGGTAAGAGCTTCTGGCTATAGTTCATGAGGTCCCGGGTTCGATTCCGGGTTAAAGCACAGGAATTTGTCCTTAAAGGGGATTAATCCTGTGTTTGTCCATGGTTTGAAATTTAGGTTAAGTTTAGATTTAAGACCTCTCCTGGCACTACATTATCATAATCATCCTATCACATCATCGGGGTAATGTAACTCCGCCTTCCAGGCGCCCCAACCTCACAAGTGGGTTACAATCAAGCCACGGCCAGGAGAGAAGACCAGAAATATCGAAAAGACAACCTGGTGGCATTGGATAAAAAAAAAGAATATTTCGTATTGTTCTAGTGTGTTTAATTTCTGGCTTTTTGGTTGAATATGTAGAATTTCCATGTCTGTGTTGATGTCTCAGTGGGTGTGGTTAGCATTTGTGATGTGTTCTGAATATGTGGAGGTGTTTTGTAATTTTGTTATGGCTGTGATGTGTTGTTTGTAACGTGTTTGAAACGATCTGCCTGTCTGTCCTATGTAGAAGTTGTTGCAGGTGTTACATTTGAGTTTGTATACGCCTGTGTAGTTGTATTTGTTGTATTATCGGTATTTTAAATGTTGTGTATTATTATTATTATTATTATCATCATCATCATCATAAGCTGAGTTTCCATAGGGGGATGTAAAATAGTTCAGAGAAGAACGTTCGACACAAGATCGCCACGCTGCGGCTGCGAAGAAACATTTGCCAACGTGAAAATTTCACTAACGTCGCGAGAATCACTACCCGAAATTTTGCTAAAAATGGTAAAATTGAGCTTTGCGACCACTTAGACATATCAAAGAACTCGGAAAGATAATGTGAAGTTTATATTAGAAATATGAACTGTCAAATGCAAAAAGTAAAAGAATATTTCATAATTTATAAGTCAGAACTCAAAATAACGAACGGGTGAATACAGTTCTTAAAATGAGTTCAAAGTCGACAATGAACAATGTTTAACTTCTGCATTGCAGAACTGTCAAAACAAACTTTTCAATATGTTTCACAACAAGTTAAACTTCATATTATGCCAGCTTAATTTTATTATAAGTTTGTCAGAAGGCAGTAGGTCTCTCTATAATATAGATAGCATTGTTATAATTCGAACGTCCTGCACCACCAAGAACAGGGATTGTACTGAAGGAGAGGTAGGAGGATTATGTCTTATGTCGATGTAGATTTTGTTACTCTGACAGTAAAACATGAAAGGAAAACGATTATGGACAAAAAATAATCAAATCTAAATAGATTTTTTTTTTCAAAAACTTCAACGGAAGGTTTAAATCTGGTAAACCCTCCCCCCTCTTGCGTACGCTCCTGTCGTTCTATCGCGTTGCAGTCTGGAGATATACTACCTTGAAGGAGCGTGACCAGTGTTGCCAACACATAAATTGTATCCCCGTCAGTATAACACCTGGAAATGCGTCAGAATACGTCAAAATTAAAAAAGCAATAAGACCCAATATCACATATTTTAACACAACTTATATACTAATCCTGATTAAAATAATAATTCTTCAACATCTAACTTGATTACGAGGAAATCTGAAACGAGGGATTCTTAAACATAGTACGGAACAGGCAGGGCTGTTCAAATACAAAGTAAAATCTCTAAAAAATTAAACAACTAAAAAGGACAGCAGCTAAATATGTCAAAAGACGATGTAAATCATAATTTACGCCAGAAAATCCGTCACCCGTAAAAAGCAATTTTTTCCCGTCCGCTACGTAGAAAAGCCGCCAGTTTTGACGGAATTTTCGTTCAGTTGGCAACACTGAGCGTGACTCAGCACGTAAAAAGCAAAAATGGCGGACGCTGCCTCTCTCCTCGCGCATGGGCGTGACTTTGAAGCAGCTATTGTTAGGTGCTTCTATCCTTTGGTTATCGAAGTCAGTTTTCACATTTCGGCTATCGATTATATATATATATATTTTTTTAAATCATACACCTTACACCTACTGTATTTGATTCCAACCATCAATCGTCCATCTAATTAACTTATACCTACATAAGGCAATTCAAGGAAGGAGTTGTTAAAGTCATCTGTCCGAAAACAGGTTTGAACCTTTATGCATCACTCATGAGACAACTAAACCACGAGATAATGAGGTAGGTTGGCCAGTTTATTTCTCCCTCCATTACATACATCGCTGACTAGCTACATATTACACTAGTCAGACTTTACATCTCAATTATATAACCTAGCAACAGACTACCAGGCTCTTGTCTTTTGTTTAAAAGTTATGGCATCAGTTTTTGTTTTCTAGTACTTTCTTATAGTCATTCAACTATCACAACTAGCTTAAGTGTATCTTCTATGTTACAGATTTGATTGCTAATTTGTTTTTATTTACTCATTTCTCAATAATAAAATTCGTACACAAAATAACGACATGTTCAGAAAATAAATTTCAACCACTGCTGGTATTTTGAACGCACTTTATAAACAGAACACCATCTGAAAGTGTTGCCAACCTCTGTTCCAATTCGACTAACTACGAATAGATAACTTTGGAATAAACGAACGTCATACAACACAGAACTCCATTTATTCTATAGTTGGGCTATTCCGTGAATAGCTATTCCAAGATTTATTCTGCGATCATACAACTAGATGCTACTGATGTTTTTCTAATCATTTGATTGCAAATGGTGTCATTTCGTTAATAATAAAAAAATTTCTTACGTAGCCTATCTCAAATATTAGTTTCATTGCATTCTGAACTTATGCATTAGCCCATTATGTGTCTTTACCAAAGAATAAAATGTATTTCATTTTGTACATTAACACTTTATTCCAAACTTTCATTTGTTACAGTATATAACTCAGGATTGTTATACACGTTTACACATCTCTTAATAAATCAGCTTACGAGTTATGTTATGTCAATTGAAGGTAGATTTTATGGAACAATACACGTTTTTAATTGAAATCTAAATTCTGTATGATGTATGAAAATTGTTGTAGTTTTCCATTTCGTTTATTTAACACGGTCCTGAACAGCGTTGATGCACTCAGTCAAAATAAATCCCTAATTCAATTTTTTAGTAATTTACATTTTGATTGTGTCATTGACAGGAGCCAATAGAACAGATCCGATATGATAACTCGTTAATAATAATGATAATAAAAGGAATAGAACACACATAGCCTCGCAGGAGCTTTAATAATGTAATCGAATCCCTTCGGGTTCTTTAAATATTTGCAGTACCCTACCGACCATCACGTGGTATGGCTGTTTAAATTGCTGTGGCTAGGAAGTTAAATTTTAATAGCGTTGTATGTTCAAATTTTTGTGTTACATCAAACTGTTCTACTTTGATTGTGTTATTACGCTGCTTACTTGTTATTTCATGGGAATAAATGAATAACAGGTTCTAAAATAATATTTACTTCAAACCTTCAAATGAATAAATTTTATTACATTTGTTAGCACGAGCCAAAGTCAGGATAGGAGAAGAAATGTCAGAATACAGTGAAATAAGGAGAGAAGTACGAAAGAACCTACCCGGGGATTTACTGAAGAACTGTTTTCAGAATATGGGAGGGGTGATAGTAGGAGGAAGAATAAAGTGCATAAGATTTGCTGATGGGAGTTGTTAGCAGAAGAGGAGATGATACTAAGGGATATGCAACTGGAGCTAAATGACAGCTGTGAGCAGTATTGGATGAAGATAAATACTAACAAGACGAAGAGCATGGTCATAGGAAGAAAAGTGAAGGTAAACTTGCAAATTCTACAAAAGGCAGTAGAGGAAGTGGACAGCTTCAAATACTTGGGATGTACTATAAGCAGTAACATGAGTTGCTGCCAGGAAGTCAAAAGGAGAATAGCAATGGCAAAGGAAGCTTTTAATAGAAAAAGAGGATCTTTTGCAGGCCTCTGGAGGGAGAATTAAGGAAGAGACTAGTGAAGTGCTTTGTGTGGAGTGTGGCATTGTATGAGGCTGAGACATGGACATTACGACGAAGTGAAGAGAAGCGACTAGAAGGATTTGAAATGTGGCTATGGAGAAGAATGAAGTGTGTGAAATAGACAGACAGAATAAGTGATGAAGCTGTGTTGTAAAGAGTGGGTGAAGAAAGAATGATGCTGAAACTGAAGAGGAAGAGGAAAAGGAATTGGCTGGGTAACTGGCTGAGGAGGAACTGCTTACTGAAGGATGCACTGGAAGGAATGGTGAACGGGAGAAGAGTTCGGGGCAGAAGAAGATATTAGATGATAGACGACATTAAGATGTAGCCTATGGATCATATGTGGAGATTAAGAGAAAGACTTACGATAAAATACGAAAGGTTGAGAAGATTGTCATTTATGACAATTGATGTTCACATTTTACTTAGTAGAAAAAAAAGAGGATTTTAGTACTTTATAGCATATTAATCTCCTTTTCTCTTTGCAAAATTTCAGACCATTTGAAGATAAAAATTTTATTCACTTGAATATTTTCACGTCTAAAATGTGCTGAAAATCAGAAAGTTGAGAAAACGATCGAGAAATAAAAATAAGCATATCACAATATTAATACTTAACTTGGACTCTCACTTTGAGAGAGGAACATAGGTTAATGGTGCTTGAGAATAAGGTGCTTAGGAAAATATTTGGGGCTAAGAGGGATGAAATTACAGGAGAATGGAGAAAGTTACACAACGCAGAACTGCACGCATTGTATTCTTCACCTGACATAATTAGGAACATTAAATCCAGACGTTTGAGATGGGCAGGGCATATAGCACGTATGGGCGAATCCAGAAATGCATATAGAATGTTAGTTGGGAGGCGGGAGGGAAAAAGATCTTTAGGGAGTCCGAGACGTAGATGGGAAGATAATATTAAAATGGATTTAAGGGAGGTGGGATATGATGATAGAGAATGGATTAATTTTGCTCAGGATAGGGACCAATGGCGGGCTTATGTGAGGGCGGCAATGAACCTCCGGGTTCCTTAAAAGCCAATAAGTAAGTAAGTTATATCACAATATTTATTCACCTTAAAACTATCCAGATCCATATGTTGGAGCTCAAGTAACACAGGGATGAACAAACTACAGATTATGCAGGGATTGGCCATACAAGGATTGCCATTAAGAACAACTCGGCATACATTCTCGATCCCACCATCAGATTTGAGACACATGCAGATCAACCGCATGAGGTGGACAGTGAAAAGAAACGGATCTATGAACCAACAATCCCGTTCTATAAAGATGAATATAGCCTGTCCCACATTGATGTGATAGGTCTGATGGTGGGAGCACGAGGTACCATACCCTCCTTCTTTGCCAACAAATGTAAAAACCTGGGGCTAATACACAGCATTGTGAAGGAAATAGCCATTAGTGCCCTCAAAGGATCCGTTCAGATATTGAGAAATCGTTTGTATGGGAGTGATAATGGAAATTTAAAGTTAGCTTAACCGATGGCTGTTGATTGGTTTAGATATCAATGCCAATAAATCCGTACTATTATTTTTCTCGCGGTATATGGCATTCAAATCATTCTAACCTATCTGATGATATTTTTCCCCCTCTTTCTTAACTGTAAATGGGCACATTGGGCACATTTTGTATAATCGATTCCCTAACCCTTTCAAATATTTATCATTATACCTTTTAGGTGTGTTTCCAAATTATGTGTAATACGTTTTGTCAAATCCGGAAACCTTTTCATAAGGGAAGCTAAATTTATTTATTATTGTTATTATTATTATTTATATTGCAACAACAACGAAATTTTCATGTTTTGAAGAGTTTTTCATTATTTTTACCGATCCACCGCATTAAAACTCTACTTCCTATAAAATTAACTTTTGTTTACAAATTTCGTGTAATTAACATCACCCTGTACAAATGCGTATAGACTACGGTTAGACACAAAACACAGAACATCAGTAAAACATGCATGTTAACATTTTTATACAAGTAAATGTGGATATAATGAAATGCATGCAGATATTACAGCATATGAAACCATGTGATCATTTTTACTTGTTACAAATGACGGCTTGCATTAGGGGTGATGCTATGAGGGGTTAGAGGTGTGTGTAGAACTACGCCACCCTGACAAATGTGGACGTCATGTCACCACAAATCATGTGATGCTGGGTTGTTGTTGTTCATATACAGTACATAGCATTTCTCCGTGCCTTACATATATGTGTACATACCATTTATTAAGCGGGTATTGAAATCGGGTCCACTGCGTGTATCAGCGAACAAGGTACAAATACGTCATCCGACAGCTTCTCGTCAAAGGCGCACGGTTTGGAAGTCAGAGATTCTAAATATTTAGTAGCTAAAAGTGAGTTTGCGTTTTATTTCTGTAAGCCTCTAGATCTGAATTACCAAAATTTCAGTTGTTTGATCAAAATCATTTCACAATACTTTATTGTCGCTGACAACTTTTTTTTCCAAAATGTTTTTTCAACCAAATTTTGAGAGCATGTTTACTATGTAAAGGACTAACAAATCCAAATTTGGAACTCCCAAATGCGTTTGGCTCTTGATTTTTTACCTATTTTTTTAGAAATATTTTCAAACTCAACTTCTTAGTACAAGATCTCAATTTTTAAGCTTCCTTTTTTTTTTTTTTTTGTTACATTCACAAGATATAGAGAAACATTTCTATGCATTCATTTTACGAAATATCTCATTCATTCGGTTTAAAAAAATGTGTACTTTTAAAAATATATTTTTTTAATTCATGAAAAAAATATTAATAAAATAAACTAGCAGTATTTCTTACAAAATAAATGCATACCAATATGTAGCTTACTTACTTACTTACAAATGGCTTTTAAGGAACCCGAAGGTTCATTGCCGCCCTCACATAAGCCCGCCAGCGGTCCCTATCCTGTGCAAGATTAATCCAGTCTCTATCATCATACCCCACCTCCCTCAGATCCATTTTAATATTATCCTCCCATCTACGTCTCGGCCTCCCTAAAGGTCTTTTTCCCTCCGGTCTCCCAACTAACACTCTATATGCATTTCTGGATTCGCCCATACGTGCTACATGCCCTGCCCATCTCAAACGTCTGGATTTAATGTTCCTAATTATGTCAGGTGAAGAATACAATGCGTGCAGTTCTGTGTTGTGTAACTTTCTTCATTCTCCTGTAACTTCATCCCGCTTAGCCCCAAATATTTTCCTTGGCACCTTATTCTCAAACACCCTGAACCTATGTTCCTCTCTCAGAGTGAGAGTCCAAGTTTCACAACCATACAGAAGAACCGGTAATATAACTGTTTTATAAATTCTAACTTTCAGATTTTTCGACAGCAGACTGGATGATAAGAGCTTCTCAACCGAATAATAACACGCATTTCCCATATTTATTCTGCGTTTAATATCCTCCCGAGTGTCATTTATATTTGTTACTGTTGCTCCAAGATATTTGAATTTTTCCACCTCTTCGAAGGATAAATCTCCAATTTTTATATTTCCATTTCGTACAATATTCTGGTCACGAGACATAATCATATACTTTGTCTTTTCGGGATTTACTTCCAAACCGATCGCTCTACTTGCTTCAAGTAAAATTTCCGTGTTTTCCTAATCGTTTGTGTATTTTCTCCTAACATATTCACGTCATCCGCACAGACAAGAAGCTGATGTAACCCGTTCAATTCCAAACCCTGCCTGTTATCCTGAACTTTCCTAATGGCATATTCTAGAGCGAAGTTAAAAAGTAAAGGTGATAGTGCATCTCCTTGCTTTAGCCCGCAGTGAATTGGAAAAGCATCAGATAGAAACTGACCTATACGGACTCTGCTGTACGTTTCACTGAGACACATTTTAATTAATCGAACTAGTTTCTTGGGAATACCAAATTCAATAAGAATATCATATAATACTTCTCTCTTAACCGAGTCATAAGCCTTTTTGAAATCTATGAATAACTGATTTACTGTACCCTTATACTCCCATTTTTTCTCCATTATCTGTCGAATACAAAAAATCTGATCAATAGTCGATGTATTATCGTCAATAAAAATATTTTGGAAAACTGTCATTATTTTCAGAGAAGTCTCCTCCTAAGTTCACGTCTAAATATTCTAAAGTAAGAACACCAAAACATCAGTTCACACTAATAACCTTCCACTCACAGCTTAAGTGTTTACCACAGCAAATGAAATACAGATTTTGTGCCATACGGACTTCATAAGGCGGTTATGATTCCTTCAACAAACGATAATTCGTAATCACTTCGATAATAAATCACGATGTATTAATGTCTTATTATTTCGCACACGTCGAGTCAAGGCTTTCATATGGTATTTGTTTTTGGGGATCTGGAACCATGCTGAATGATATATTTAAGGCTCAAAAGCGTATTGTCAGATGCATAGCTGGCGTTGACAGTTGGACCTCTTGTAGGGAACATTTTTACAATATAATATTCTTACTGTTTATGGTTTATATATTTTTAATGTTTTGCAACTAATTTATAAAAATCTGTCTGATTTTCACCAAAATTGTGACTTCCATACCTACGACACTCGTAACAATAGTAATATGCGTTACAAGAGCGGTATGTTGAAGTTTTCATGTTCGAGGAAAAGATTGAAAAAGCGAAACGTAGTTGAAAGAGGAATTTATAATTAGTTGCAATGAAATCTCTATCTTGGCTTCTGTTCAATGACGGGAAATTTGCAAAACAAAAATATCTATCTTCAACATTGTTATATATACGTCTGTCTTTTTTCCCCCCAGTCTATGATGAGTCTGGAATCTTGTTGATATTTTCACGACTTCCATAATGTTACTTGCATCAAGAATGCAGTAACTTTAGTGGAGTTGTAGAGTTTACTTAATTTCTGCAAATATTTAAAAACAATAATTAACAGTGCAATTTAGGTGAAATTGCAGTGGTAAGTTTCCAATTTATAATTACTACTATATTGAACGTCTGTAAAAATAATATGTTAAAAGCCTAAAAGTAAAATCAATATGTCACTTAAGCTGTAAGAGGAGGGGAATTGTTATGTGTGTTCGGTTGGGAATACTGAATGTGGAGTTTTAGACTTTCCGCGGATTGGATTTGTGCGGTAACCAAGCAAATACTCACGATCTCGCACAAAAATAGTTTAACTATTCCAGCACACCATCTTACAAACACTAGTAGAACCTATATGGTCTTTGGTATTAAAATCTACAATAGTTTGCCTGATGACATCAAATATACAAAAAAATTCTCTCAAATTTAGGAATTATATAAAAAACGAAATTAATTCTTGAGGATGCACGCATGGGCCCTCGAAATGAATAATGTTTTTTTTTATATTTGACTTATTTTAAATTAAATTTTAATTGTATATATTTGACCATGTCTATGCATATATTATGCCTTCGACAATGAAGTTCTAAAAAAAATAAAAATAAAATAAAAAAAATTAATCGATAAAAAATCTTTGCTCGGTTAATCGGAGTTTACAATTAATCGATTAATCGGTTCGAATAATCAATTAAATCGATAAATTTATAACGATAGTCTAGTAGCAGTATCAAGTATTGCTACTATTTATTACTATTATTTAGCCTACTATTTCAGTAGACATAATCTGCAGCTGGGAGTGGCAACATTAGCTTTTGTTGCAGTGGACATTTATAGTTGTGTTCTGATTCGCTAAGTCCTGTCCGAACACGTCACAATGATACTTTCAGAGTCTTACTTATGGTCAAACAAATCGTTAGAATTTGTACTTATCTTCTCCATCTACAAAGCCGTTGACTGCAGCTCGAATACACTAACTAATAAATCTCGTGTGGCTGCATCGTAAGCAATGGCATTGATGCGAATTAGCAGAGCCGCCACTGATCCCATGCGGAGCCGACACCACGCCCCCTCCATCCCTCCGACTGAGTGGCAGATGGGTAGAAAATTAATGAACGTACCCCCATGCAACTCCCTCTTCTCTTCATATGCACCCCCCAAGGCCTAACATTTCATAGTCGAGGAAGTAATACTACACCCTGCGAATGGGGGGTGGTGGACGATTTCGAACTAACTCTACCCTACTGAACCACCCATACCTGTCCGTGATAATAACAATCTGGATCTGCCATCATCATCAACGGCCTGGGTTCGGACTATCTGTGACATCAGCCGACTTGCGATATATGTGACAGACAATAGAACTGAAGGGGGATTCATTCCGGGATTTGAACCTCACGAGCTCAGGATCACGCCTGCTATAGGGTGTTAGGATTTAACATTTCACCAATGTGGCAAAATCCTTGGAAATTGAGCTGCAGGCTTACTTGGTAATAAAAAAATGTTTCGCAATTTATGCCATAAACTGGTCAGTCGCTACAGTCAATTCTTTGTAAGGAGTGGCAAACAAAATTATACAGGAAAAGTGATAAGTAGACGCACATAAAAACTTACTCAAACGAAGTATATATGCTTGTAAGTTGTATTGGTTTAATATTATATTATTTTAGTAGCTATATTATTAAATATAACAGTAGTAATATAAAAATAAAATTTACTTTATAAAATTGTTAATTGAATTGATAAATTAACCTGTGTAAATTATTATTATTATTATTATTATTATTATTATTATTATTATTATTATTATTATTATTATCCTTATAACTATCTTATTTAATTAGTTGTTTCTTTATTTCTTTGCTTATTCACTCACTCACTCACTCACTCACTCACTCACTCACTCACTCACTCACTCACTCACTCACTCACTCACTCACTCACTCATTTATTTTTTATCGACAGTGCAAATGAAAATATTCCGATAGCCAGAATTAAGAAAAACATAGGATAGTGTACGATTATGAATAAAACTTTTTTCAGGAAAATGAATATGATTCAGAAATGAATATACTATATATATATATATATATATATATATATATATATATATATACTTACTTATGGCTTTTAAGGTACGCGGAGGTTCATTGCCGCCCTCACATAAGCCCGTCATTGGTCCCTATCCTGAGCAAGATTAATCCAGTCTCTATCATCATATCCCACCACCCTCAAATCCATTTTAATATTATCTTCCCATCTACGTCTCGGCCTCCCTAAAGGTCTTTTTCCCTCCGGCCTCCCAACTAACACTCTATATGCATTTCTGGATTATCCCATACTTGCTACATGCCCTGCCCATCTCAAACGTCTGGATTTAATAGTCTATAAAGTAATCATGTAATTTAATTTGTCATCTAGTTTAAGTAAGTATCCAAGTCCAATAATCTTCTAGTTTATGCATATTTCTTAGGCATACTTATAGCTTCCTTTTGTATTAACATTATATTATCATGTATTTCGTTTTTATCTTCTAGTTGAGTGGAGGAGAAATCTTCACGGCCTTAACTCTTCCAGAATAAATTAAGCAGCATTATTATTATTATTATTATTATTATTATTATTATTATTATTATTATAGTTAAGGATCAAAACAACCTGTAGTTTAGACCGGCAACAATAGAACGTTTTGGTTCAATGCAGTTTTTCCGGTTTCTCCTTGTCTAATATTTGTGTATATTGAAAACAAACTTGTAATTTTTGAGAATATATTCCAATAAAAAGTATAACGCAGTAGGCCTACTTATAAATTCGGTAATTAGTGAATAAATTGAATTGTGAAAAGGATAAATTAAATGAATAGACAATAGGTTTTCATAAGCAATTTTTTATTATACGCTTTTGGGAAGTGATTTTGTAACTCATATACATCCAATTATTCCATATTGAATAATGGATTAAAATAAAGTTAATTAGGTCATGCATAAATCACAAATTTGTAAAAATGAACAAAGAACAATAAATTCTGGGGGTTGTTATGGCGTAAGCTGATATGTACGTACATTTTCGTTATAGTAGTTTTAAAGTTGATTTTATTTCAGGAAAAAATCAGGGCTACATTTGAAGGAGTATATTTTTATTAATTAATATTAATGTTAGCTATTCATGGGAGTAGACATGACATGTTTTGCATAGCGTTAAAACAGCATTTGTAACATATCTAGACAACAAAATATTTTTGCCAGAATTTTACATATCAGCTTCTGCCACAATACCACAGAATTTATGTACAGTTCTATGCAATCTATTACATATGTATGTGACTCGTTTTTCCTATGTTGTGTGTTTATCAATTATAATGCCTAAATATTTTATCTTTTTGACAAATGCTTAATTTTAAAGTTATTATTTCTCGTGTATGAACTTCTAGGCACTGTGTATCAAAGTACAGGGACATCATTTTATTTTTACTTCAAATTTTATTGTATCTGAGTTTTTGAATGTACTTCACTCCCACCTCTTCTACTAACGAAGTTACAACTGTCCTCCACACAGAACCAAGGCCGCAGTACTGAGTTAGTGATTATAGTACGTTTCAGATATATGTTTGCGTTTTCCAGTGACGAAAACTTCAAATATTGAATCATATTTTCGCACAGGTACTGTCGTCCGTTTCCCTACGTCGCATCCCGATTTCCCCTACCTGCTTCTGCTCACTCCACTGTAAAGACTAGTGGCTGGGCTTTCTTAGCGCTTTTCTGAAAACATTAATTTCTGTTAGGAATTAATTGGACGTCTACGTAATATTATGCAGCTGTTTAAAATAACTTAAATAAAAGGGCCTCGTTAAGTAATTAACTGTCACGTGATTCCCCCCATTTCTACGATCCTGCGACATAACCGCTTGGACGGACAGTAGATAGCATGTCTGAGTAATTTTATCTGTGCGGGTCGGGCAGAAGTGAAGACTGAATTTACAGTACGTAAGGTACTCTTTTATAGAGTAGGTACAGAATTATTTCAACCTGAGTTACTAAGTAAGAAGGACGAAACTGGTAATTGGAATTAGATGCATTAGTCTATAGTGCGATAATAGGCACGAAAGAACTGAAGCCTGTATCGAAATGAACGGCCACCATTTTCAAAAATGTGTTTAAATATCCATATTATGATTATTTTTCATTTTAACTTCATTCTCTATATCGTACGCTAATGTGCTGTAGACAGTATAATACACACTGCATAATGAATACGTCCACATGGATAACTTAGTTCGTGAGTAAAAACACTTATTGCTAATACTGTACTGTATTTTGATTAAACAAAGCCTAATGAAAATTATCACACTCAAAATCGCGATATTTCCTAGTTTACGTAAATGGATGAACTACTTTTTTACCCCCCTGTACCCAGTAAAGTGATTTGTTCGTATTTTACGCCAGTATCATCGATCTCCAGTCGTGGAAGGAGGTAGCAAACGGTGTTTCCGGTTCTTAATCGTTGATCTAAAGGTATAGCCAGGTTAATATTAAAAATGTTAGTAAAAATAAAATGATGTCTTTGTATTTTAGTAATGAAAACAGTTAAATTTCGAAAAAGAGGGTGTGAAAGAGACGAGAGGAAGAGAGGTCAGTTTGAGGTTCTGTCGCTTGATCGTTGTTCTTGTTCACTCACATTTTCCCCCATTTTTAAGGTTAGCCTATGTAAGTGCTGCTGCGATAGAAACAGAAAGCTATTATTGACCGCATGCATTTATTCCGACAGCATACAAACACGCAAACAGCTGTTCAGTTCTTATAACATTTCCATACGTTCCTCTCTCTAAATTGCGAAATAGCCAAGATAAAAAAGTCGGAAGTTATTAAAACACATCCACATAAAAATTGAGTCATTAAACTGGAAGTGTGTTAATGTATTTTTTTATTAGGGTGTACGGAAACGCGATGAAGTATATCAACAGTTACCATCGTTCATTAGCCGGGCTGTATGAATAACCGGAAAATCCCGGGGCAGGAAATTGTCTCGGCGAAAATATGCAACACGCAGCACGCAGGCAGACCGATGGCTCTCCCCAAGTACCATGCGGACATCGGCCGTCGCTCAATTCGGCTCATGAATGTTGCATGAGGAATTATGACGGAGAGAAAGAATGCAGGACGGGGACGTTTGAGAGGAAGAGGAACCGGGGAATAAAGTGACAATGGGGTGGGCCAATATAATAAAAAATACGCGTAAATACAAGTTTCGCTCTAAATACACATCTAGAATCCCGGAGGACGCGATAGTGCCCACTCCCATCAATAAGGGACCTTCTCTGTCATTTCAGATTCAAGCTAAGTGATATTACCCCAGGCAGATCCGTTTCCATATGAATTTCGGAATAGATTCACGATAAATTAAAAAAATCGCAATAGGGGCAACAATTTCAACTACCCACTTTCTACCATTCTTCCCCATGTAATTCCATTCTCAATCCTTCCACCACCCTCTGACTTTTTTTTAACGTACTGAAGCCCGAGCGAAGCGATTTCTATGTTGAAAATCCAGGGCAGGAACAGATGCTATAGTTTTTACACTTCATTGGGCAGATTGTTTAAGCATCTTTTCCATCCCATTGCACTCATATTCTTATAACTGCGTATGACAAACTTTATCAAATTTAAAGAAAAATGTAATATATTAGGAAGCGACTTGATGTTGTAAATCCCGTAGCATAGAGACGGCGTTGTGATTTGGAATGACTTGTACAAATTACTGTATCATGCATTATTAGAGAACAAGGAATATGCACTATATTTCGGAATATGTATGGTAAGACTTTCCTGTGTTAAATTTCAATGTACCTCGTTTACATGTTTCGACCTATTTATGGGTCATTTTCAGAATTGGTCGTTGTCGGTGTTGGCGCCACTTGTTCTGTTTCCTGTGAGGGTGTGTTCCTGTGGCATAGTGTGGAGTCAAAGAGTGTGTGTGTTTTGAAGTTGAGTTGTGTGTTGAGAATTTCGTTGGGGGTGTGCTTTTGTGTGTCTGTATTCAATATTCTTCAAACCTCTAACCCTAGCTACCTAGCTTCTCGTTTTCAACATTTGTCCTCATATCACGAAATAGATACTCGCTCACAACACCATATCACACTCTCCATTCCTAAACACAGAACATCCTTCTACTCTTCATCTTTCACCGTCTCTGCAGCTCATCTCTGGAACTCTCTACCACAACATGTCAGAGACTGTCGGACATTGTCTAGTTTCAAAAATAAATTGAAATTACACGTTTTCAATTAGATTCCTTTCAGTTATAAGCCCTTTTCTCTGCGATAGTTTTGTAAAAATATAGGCTATATATTTATTTTTCCTTCCTTTCCCCTTTTTGTTCTCTTTATCAGCCGATGAATTTACTATCATAGCCTTTTTATCGTGAATTTTATTTAATTTTCGTATTTCTTTTCTTTTTTATTATTATTTTATTACATTCCATTTTGATATATTGTTCCTTACGTTTTCCATATTAACCATTTGTACTAAATGAGTTGCTTTCCCTATATTCCAATGTATTTTACTTTCTTTTTTTTATTATGGTATTATTTTCATGTTGTTTAGTGTCGATTTTATTATGCTATTATTGTTATTATTATTATTATTATTATTATTATTATCTTTTTGTAATATGTTAGTATTCTGTTCTTTAACTTTTTGTTAAATTTTAACTGCCTGTATACTTTGTGACCTGGTAGAGTGTAAGAGAAGGCCCTATGGCCTTAACTCTGCCAATATAAATAAAGAATTATTATTATTATTATTATTATTATTATTATATTTCATATTGTTCTACTGTGTTTAGTTTCTGGCTTTTTGGTTGGATGTGCAGTATTTCCATGTCTGTGTTGATGTCTCTGTGGATGTGGTTAGCATTTGTGATGTGTTCTGCATATGTGGAGGTGTTTTGTAATTTTGTTATGGCTGTGTTCTTTGTAAATTGTTTGAAACGATCTGCCTGTCTATTCTATAACATACAAAAACACACCCCAACGAAATTCTCAACACACAACTCAACTTCAAAACACACACACTCTTTGACTCTACACTATACCACAGGAACACACCCTCACAGGAAACAGAACAAGTGGCGCCAAGACCAACAACGACCAGTTCTGAAGATGACCCATAAATAAGTTGAAACATGTAAACGAGGTACGTTGAAATTTAACACTGGAAAGTCTTATCATACATATTCCGAAGTGATACTGTGTTAAAAGTTGTGTAATCAAGACGCATTATATTTGTTGAAATTGTGTTGGTGAAATTTTCTGAAGTTAGCACTCTTTATTTCAAATTTTAAAAATCTACGACAGTTACATAAGACTTCTAATCCACCAGTGTGCCGGTTCAAAACCGCCTTGTTTCCAATAACTGTCTCTTACTCATGCAACATACTGGATTCAGAAGATGGTGGTTCCGTAATGCTTTTCATTCATTCGCATCTTGTAGGACTATTTTCAAAAAACTACAAATAATGTCCATGGCTTGTCAGTATATCTTTTCATTAATAATCTTCCTCGTATGTAATCGTGAAAACTTTGTAAGTAATTCAACAGTTCATAGCATAAATACACTTCAAAAAATGACTTTCATACTCCATCGGCAAGTCTATCGTGCTTTCAAAGAGTGCGTTATATGGCAGTGAAAATTTTTAATAGCCTCCCTATCGATATAAAAAATGAAACTCAAAACATAAGATTATTTAGGGTCAAATTAAAGAAGTACCTAATTTCTCACGCCTTCTATTCTGTAGGTGAATTCATGACATTCAATAACACTTCATGAAATTGATACTAAAACTTTGTGTTGTACTAGTAGACTATATTGTAAATCTCGTCTGTATATATTTCATCTAGACTGTGACTATAAATTAAGATTTTATAATAGTATTAAGTTTTTGACTTGTTCCATATTCTAGCTGTAAGCAATGTATGAATACCATGGAATGTTAATAAATACAATACAATACAATATAGAGCTTAAGTTCTTTTTGTACACGGTTATGTCTATCTCCTATACTAAATGTTCTTTGTGATTCATTGCAGTTCAATAATTTAATTATCAACAACTAGCATCATTATTTCCTATTTTCTTCTTCTATTTTGCACTTTAAATTCAGCTCAAGAAATATTTATTTTCATTCAATCACTTCTTTTCTGTTTTCGATATCAGAATAACATTATTTAAATTATAATTTATAGCTACCGTTAATGAAATATCATTATTTTTCAGTAATGTACTAATTTTTTTTAACTTATTGTTTTACAAAACTAAAAAAATAAACAGACATAAAAGAAGTTTCTTTTGAAGAGAAGTCAATTATTTGTCTTTGTCCCAAATAGCCTGAACTCTGTGAATTGTAGTTCGGTTCCAACCAACATGTTATCTAAAATATTATGCCTTATTTTGTTATCATCCTTAGAGTTTAATGGATGAAACATTGAAGACCAATTTTCTTATTTTTATTGATTTTTTTAACAATTGGGTGGTCTTGCAGTTTGGAGTTTTGACGAAGGGATACAAGCCATCTCCGCAAAAAGAGCTTCTTACGAAACCCCAAACTCGGGCAAAAACTTAGGGTGTTTGAGAGTAAGGTGCTTAGGAAGATATTTGGGGCTAAGAGGGATGAAGCTACAGGAGAATGGAGAAAGTTACACAACGCAGAACTGTACGCATTGTATTCTTCACTTAGGATCATTAAATCCAGACATTTGAGATGGTCAGGGCATGTAGAACGTATGAGCGAATCCAGAAATGCGTATATAATGTTAGTTGGAAGACATGAGTGAAGAAGACCTTTGGAGAGGTTGAGACGTAGAGAGAGGATAATATTAAAATGGATTTGAGGGAGGTGGGATATGATGGTAGCGACTGGATTCATCTTTCTCAGGATAGGGACCGATGTCGGGCTTATGTGAGGGCGGCAATGAACCTCCGGGTTCCTTAAGGTATACGTACACCCACGAAACGCAAAAAATTATGAAAAATTAGAATTTTCAAAATATAACTATTTTAATAGAGAATTTTCTCCTCTCTTAATTTGATATAAGAATTTTCGATTTACGCCTTATTGTTTTTCAGATAAGTCCCATTTTCCAAAATGCTGCGCCATCAGCCACGGTCACTTACATTTGAAGTGATCTTCGTAGCAGTCAATCCCCTCGTCCAGCATTGCTTGTAAAATAAACTTCTTTCTAGTCCCGAAATTGATGCATAGATATCTGGGCATGATCATTAGATTGAAAAAAAACTTCTTTACATAATGAAGTAATTTATAATCTTTTGCTGTTAGTCATAAAACTGTAAATTTGTGTGTAAATGATATTGTACGTCATTTTAATAAGAGTCCAAAAGTATAAATTAAAATTCTGAGGAGGATGGGCATAAACCCTGGGACAAACACCATCGCAGGATTTGTTGCATCAATGGAAATAGGGACAAAAATACCAAAAACATTCAACACCTGAAGTTAAAACAAGGCGGAGGTATTTGAGAAGCTGAAACTGGACCGACATGAAGCTGCTTAAGGGGTGACATATGATGATGGAGTCTTCTAGGCTCTGAAAGTTTGTGGTTAATCTCCTGTAAATAGTAATTTTAGAATATTATTTCTTTCAAACATGATATCTCAGCCAAATATGGTGATACCAAGAAGATATTGGTGTCATTTTGAAGCTTGCAATGTCACCTAGTGGCTGACAATGAGTAAAATAACAGTAATGTAGTTAATAATTATCTATGGATTTTTTACATGATTTATGCAACATAAAATATTATTGTAATTTACATATATGGTTACATTTATTTAATGTAAATAAAAATAAAAAAAAATAGCTCTATGTCAGGCACTAAAGAATAGTTTTAGCTATAAAACAGTGAAAAAACGGTGGTTATATCTTAAAAACTGCATGAACTATCATGTTTCAAGTTGCATGTCAAAATTATAAACAAAATTTAGACATAATTTCAAAGGATATGTTCACTTCATTCTCTTTCTGGTACCATTCTCAATTGTATAAAATTGTACAGAGCAAAATTATACAAAACAAAATTATTTGTATGTAGGCTAAAGGTGTACATATACCTTAAAAGCCATCAGTAAGTAAGTAAGTAAGTAAGTAAGTAAGTAAGTAAGTAAGTAAGTAAGTAAGTAAGTCAGTATGGTCAAAATTTACATTGAATGCTCCAAACGCTAATACAGTTCTGAAAGAAATTGTTGTATAATATTTCTGAAAACTTACGAAGACGTATGCAATTTTTTTGTGCTCAAAAAAATATTGCAAATTTGTTCATACGTTTGCAATGAGCTAATATGCACAATGTTTTAAGCACTGTACAAGATAAAGGACGGGATAGCTAGTTTCCTGCATTGAAGAAAGCAGGTCACAAGGCAATTATGAAACATAAAACACACACACGCCATCAACTCACTCTCTGCACAGCGCTCTTCACCAAGAACACAATTGCAGCATTATGGGGCCATAGGTTTGTTATTGTGGTTTTCAGATAATAGGCATTGTAGTTGTAGCAGCTAATATCGGGGCGGTATTGGATTAACAATGCAAGTACATCCACGGCAATTGCGATAGGGGTTGTTCCAACGCGACCTCTATTCCGTTATCCTGACCCTTTCTTCATTATCATTCCCTGGGTACAGCGTGTGCCAGAGGTGCATGATTTATTTCACCTTACTGACTGATGCACTCTCTGTCAAAGGCTAAACACCGAAATGCAGGCAGTTACGCAATAAGCTTCCTGTAACCTGGGCAACTGCAAATTGACCATTAATTATAATTAAAGTGCATTGATTTCTACCTCGGAATTTTGTTCTAATGTATTTTCATGCTCAAGGAAGCTTCTGCTATAAACAATATAACATGTTGGCAATGTGAGACACTTCAGGTAGAAGTGATAAAGGTAAGATGAAGCGCTGCTATAATTATAATGCAGAAAATCTAACAACAATAATTATAACACACAAAATGAGACAACAATAATTATAACACAAAACCAAACAAATAAAATTATAATGCAGAAAATCTAACAACAATATTTATAACACACAAAATGAGACAACAATAATTATAACACAAAACCAAACAAATAAAATTATAATGCAGAAAATCTAACAACAATAATTATAACACACAAAATGAGACAACAATAATTATAACACAAAAGCAAACAAATAAAATTATAATGCAGAAAATCTAACAACAATAATTATAACACACAAAATCAAACAACGATAATTATAACACATAAAATCAAACAACAATAGTTATAATACACAAAATCAAGTAGGCCTAACACCTTCTGAAACGAAAGAGGCCAAGAGGCCTAATTCGTGCAGTGCATGATGATACTTGGCAAATACCGCAGTGTCCTGAATCAAGCACTGACAAAATTAGTAAAATATGTTATAGGTATATTTTAAAACTTCTTTAAAAATTCCTATTGAAAAACACTTTTTGTAAAAGGATGAAAAGGTTTGATCCTAAATCTGTTTATGTTTTTGTTGCTGTAATTTCGCTCTTCCCACATATTTTATCTTCCTTCGTGTGTCTTGAACCTTGTAAGATAATCTCTAGATTTGTCATAACTTGAAAACCACTGAATTTCAACAAAGTTATATCAAGTGTTTTATACTTCAATCTGCCGCAAAGGAAATTTCAGTTTTCTATCAGAAATTCTGTTTTGCTGTTGCTGCATTTTTTGTGGCTAAACTCTTCAGCAACACGCTCGTTATTGCGTCCTTAAAATGCTTTAAATGTTACAACTAATTCCATTTCAAAACATATCTTTGTAGTCTGTTATTACGCGCCGCCCATTCTGTCAAAGAAATCTGCATCCGAGACAAGGCCCCGGTTAATGGACTTCCCCCCCCCCTCGCGCCGCGCGGTGTGTTGTTGTAAGTTGTTGGGAATATTTTATTTCACACAGAATTGAGTTCGGTTTACCGCTGGACTACAGGGTCACGCTCTTTGGGCGAGCAAATTGAATTATTTATTGAATTTTAATAGATCATATGGTTTACAAAGGGAATATGATGGAGGCTATAATGAGAATATATGAGATGCATACCGCCATGGTCTGCGAATTCAATTCTCTGCCAGGCCGGGCCGCAGTTCGTTTTCATATTTCATAGACAGTATTCCAATGAAGGTACCACAATTTTAACAGTGCTTTTATTTTTTGGTAGCCAGAAATGAAATTATGGATCACTGTTCCTACAGGCGTGTTTGAAAGCCAATAAGGGTAAAAGTACTTTAAACAAAATGGTTGGTGTATCGCTGTTGAACGGACACTATTGCTACTCTGCTTCGCAAAATAGAATCATGCTCTCCTGGTTTCAAAAGCTGATTTATTCAGCCAATGTAACCTGTAATGCTTTATAGGTGGAAGGTGCAGTGCGTGTAGTAATAGTAATGGATTTGCAAGCTGAGTTCGATCCCAGACTGCAGCTAACAGAGTCTCTATTCTGTGCATTGCCAAAAAGCTCTAGATATATCAGATCCTCAAATTTGTTTGCAATATTCAAATTCTTTCACGCATACGCGGATGACGTGAATATGTTAGGAGAAAATCCACAAACGATTAGGGAAAACACGGGAATTTTACTGGAAGCAAGTAAAGAGATAGGTTTGGAAGTAAATCCCGAAAAGACAAAGTATTTGATTATGTCTCGTGACGAGAATATTCTACGAAATGGAAATATATAAATTGGAAATTTATCATTTGAAGACGTGGAGAAGTTGAAATATCTTGGAGCAACAGTAACAAATATAAATGATACTCGGGAGGAAATTAAACAGAGAATAAATATGGGAAATGCGTGTTATTATACGGTTGAGAAGCTTTTATCACCCAGTCTGCTGTCAAAAAATCTGAAAGTTAGAATTTATAAAACAGTTATATTACCGGTTGTTCTTTATGGTTGTGAAACTAGGACTGTCACTTTGACAAAGGAACATAGGTTAAGGGTGTTTGAGAATAATGTACTTAGGAAAATATCTGGGGCTAAGAGGGATGAAGTTACAGGAGAATGGAGAAAGTTACACAACGCAGAACTGCACGCATTGTATTCTTCATCTGACATAATTAGGAACATTAAATCCAGACGTTTGAGATGGGCAGGGTATGTAGCACGTATGGGCGAATCCAGAAATGCATATAGAGTGTTAGTTGGGAGTCCGGAGGGAAAAAGACCTTTGGGGAGGCCGAGACGTAGATGGGAAGATAATATTAAAATGGATTTGAGGGAGGTGGGATATGATGATAGAGACTGGATTAATCTTGCTCAGGATAGGGACCAATGGTGGGCTTATGTGAGGGTGGCAATGAACCTCCGGGTTCCTTAAAAATCACAAGTAAGTAAGTAAGTAAGTAAGTAAGTATACGCCAAACATCCAAATGTCTATTAGACATCCCGAAATTTTTGTAGCTTCAATAGTCTGAAATTGGACCTTTTTCATTATGGACGGAGGATATTTCCACACCTACGAACTGGAAGAACATAACTCACTCCACAGTATGTCTGTCAGAAAGTGAAGACGAATAAAAAGAGAACAAGAGCATAAAATGAAACCTGAGATCATTGCCCAGACTTCGCAGCCGAGCAGCCGCAGTCTATGGATGTCTCCGAAGAAGCTAAATTTAGGATTGCCTGCCAAATAAGTATCTATTTAATAAAATATGAGAGATTAGGTAAATGTCAAAATTGCAAAATTCACTTAAATAATCGACACAATTTCACGCGAGTTGCCAAAATTATTGGTAGAAACAAGCAATGCAACAATTTGAACTTCAAGAAATTAATTTTACTTATAGAAATTGCAATGGCCGACATCAATATCAATTTTTAACTCAATTAGCTTAAACAATTAAATAATTAATCTGATTTGTTTCTTAAATCTATGTATGTTAAGTGTACTTAGCTCAGGGTAAGCTCTAATTAATGCATTACATATTTTAGGTCCAAAATTTCTGCTGTGTTTTAATCCAGCAGTTGTGTGGCATTTGGGAGTATTTAGAAAGAAACTGTAGTTTTATCTCGTATGGTAATCATGAGGATCAAATTTAAATTTATTGCGATTTTTATAGAAGTAAATCAGCAATGTTTGTTTATAAATTTGTTCTAGATTTGATACACCAAATTCCTGAAAAATTAATTTTGTTGGGTAATCAAAAGGTTTATTAGACAATTTTTTATACATAGGTTGGATAAAAAGTAATGGCAACACTGCTGTCACGTGACAATGGTACGTTCGAGAGTTGCCAGCTGTATGGACATGAACAAGGACTGTTAGATGAGTTACTGTAGCCAGCGGCGACAGTACTCTGTCAATCTACTGCAGTGTGTAGAACGTTGACTTTGATAGGGATAGTGCGAGCTCCCTAAGATCATGTTTACAAAACTAGAGCGACGTTCCTGGATCAAAATTGAAGTGACACGAGGTCGTAGTGCACTAGAATGTTTTCAGGGACTGCGTGAAGCATGTGACGATGCAGCGTTGCCATATCGCACAGTGGCACGATGGGTTAAAGCGTTTCGGGAAGGCCTTGTTGGAAGTGCTGTGAAGGTGATGTTCATTGTGGCGTATGACATTGATGAGGTAATACTGCACCACGCTGTACCTCGAAGGCAGACGGAAAACGCGGACTACTACTGCAGGTTCCTGCAGCACCACCTTCGTCCAGCCCTCAGGAGGAAACGAAGACACTTGGGGTACAGAACCCCATCATTCTTCATGACAATGCAAGGAGTCATACCGCTGCTGCTGTCAAAGACCTCTTGCGCCGCTGGCAATGGGAGATTCTGGAACATCCTCCGTACTCACCCGATGAGTCCATGCGATTACGATCTTTTCACCAAAGTGAAAGAACCACTGCGAGGGACCCGGTACAATCACAGTCTACTATATACAGTCACGAAGCTCAATATGTAGTAAAAATGCAAACATGGGTAGTTGCCCACCACTAGGATCGCTACTATCGCCTCATCATCGCAGATGTCTCTCCTAGCAGACGAGAAAATGTTACACTTTCGTTGTGTTCTTTTGGAAAAATTAACACCTTTCTTCCATTATTGAAATATTAAATGCATAAAGTTAATTTATTATTTTAATGAAGTATATTAAATTCCACCATAAACTCGAAGATACCTGCAAGAAATAGGTTAATATTATTTTTGTTTGTGCAAAACGAACTGAAATTTACTATAATCGCTTCACTCATTCAAGATTATAGCGATAATTAACTATGAAACCAATAAATATTAATTTGCATTTCCCTTTACAACAATAATAATGGAAATATGAATTAATGGAGTAACTTACGTGTACCGGTACTTGTAGTGTAGGCTTACGTAGTTAACAAAGTGGGATGAGGTTAAGCAATAATAATCACACCAGAATTGGAAATAAAACGTGATCAATAAATTTTATTGTAACAGACTTTTTCTACGTCTCTAGTAAAGTAACAAATAAGAATAACAACAAAATTAATAGCTATAATTAAAAACATATCCTTTGAAAAAAAAAAGTAGGCCTAAGCAATAATAATCCCACCAGAATTGAAAATAATACGTGATCGATAAATTTCATTAAAACAAACTTAATTTTTCTATGTCTCTAGTAAAATATTATTATTCCAATTATTGTATTTTAGCCATTAACGTTTTCTTTAAACCAATAACGAACATTTCACAAGCATCAATGTCAAATACGCAACGAGCTAGCACTCGATGGAAATACGACACAGTCCAAAGTCGACCGTGGACAGTCTAGTTGCTAACCGCTTGGAGCGCTTTATCACGAGAGTTGCAAAATATCACCTCAAGCTTCGCGACTGTATATAGTAGACTGTGGTACAATACCAGAGATAAACTTATCCGTGCTTTAGATTAGATTAGATTATATTTATTTATTTAACCTGGTAGAGATAAGGCCGTCAGGGTTTAGGGCGGTCAATACGGAACATCAACAAACATGGACGCGCTGATGGTGTACGACGCCTTCCAAACATTTGGCAAAAGGTGATAAATAAGGGGGGCGACTATATCTAAGATACGTAAATGTTGTACCCTTGTGAATAAAGCCATTTCAGAAATATCGAACTGTTGCCATTACTTTTTATCCAACCCATGTAATTCTTTTTTGGAGCAAATTTAAAGAATGGAGAGTCGATTTTGCCATTCCTCCCCAACCTAAAATACCATACTGAATTATTGATTGAAACAGAGCTAAGTACACAGTACGCAGAACATAAACAGGTAAATAAGAGCGTAGAATGGAAAATTTGTGGATTGTTTTACGCAATCTGTTACACAGGAAGGAGATATGCTTGTCCCATTTTAAATGTTGGTCAATAATAATGCCTAAATATTTAACTATTATTATTATTATTAGTATTATTATTATTGTTATTATTATTATTATTATTATTATTATTATTATTATTATTATTATTATTATTATTATTAGTAAACAACAAACTTAATTTTTCAGGAATTTGGTGTATCAAATCTAGAACAAATTTATAAACAAACATTGCTGATTTACTTCCATAAAAATCACAATAAATTTAAATCTGATCCTCACGAATACCATACGAGACAAAACTACAGTTTCTTTCTAAATACTTCCAAATGCCACACAACTGATGGATTAAAACACAGCAGAAATTTTGGACCCAAAATATATAATGCATTAATAATATCTACATCTGAATGGGTAACCTGCTTCAAAATGAACGCCAATTTAGCAGCAGTTAGAGGAGTACCTGGTCGCTCATTGGACGGATCCCGGTGCAGACATGGCTGCCTGGAGACTGAAACCCTTGCCCACGTCCAAGGTCAGTGTAACAGAGGTTTACTCCTCCGAAATGCCAGACACCATCATGTTCGATCCTTAATTGCAACTGCTTTAAGAAAAAAGTCTTGGATAGTAGAAGAGGAAGTTTTTTGCCTTGCTACTAATGGCTCCTCTAGACGCATTGACATCATAGCGTATTCCCAGACTACCAAGAAAGGATATATAATTGATCCTACCACAAGGATTGAAACGTGGAGTAGCCAGCCGGAGGATGTCAATTAAGAAAAGATCAACATTTATCTGCCAACAGTTGATTACTTCAAAGCAAAATACCAGCTTGAAGACATTGAGGTGATTGGTCTTCTTATTGGAGCTCGTGCTGTGATACCCAAGTTCTTTGAAAGCTTCAGGAAGACTTTTGAACTACCACAGACACTTACTGCTGACATCATAACTTCAGTTTTGAAACGCTCTTGCCAAATTCTAAGTCATCATATTCACTCTGTTTAATTTCTTTTTTTCACTTTATATTCATATATGTTTATTTTAATTTTCTTTCTACAAAATTTATGTAAACATTTAATAATGTAAAATTCATGTAGGAGAGTATACTGAATCCTTCTGGGCTACCTCCAATGGGAGGCAGTTATTATCTTATCTATTATTATTATTATTATTATTATTATTATTATTATTATTATTATTATTATTATTATTATTATTCGATATTCTGCTGGAGTTAACAGACATGAGCGATAACAGGGAGCCAATGTCGACTTTCTGAATCCTTCTATACTTTTTAAGAGGCAGAGGGTGGGCCGCCTACCCACATCATCCCGGCCGGCAGGTGGGGACGTGGTGTAAGCGGAGAGGGTTGGTTTGGGGTGGGGGTGTATGCATGAGGAAGAGGAGTGCCAGATAACATTCCCATTGAGTTGCACGGGGAGTTATAGGTGGGGGCTACACAGATGCGGCAATTTATTTAATTAACATACATTAATTTGTCATGCAAATAGAGAGTGAGTGTAGGTGGAGAGAGACGGAGAGTTGGCGGCCCCAGGCGCTGATCCTTGCTGCGCGGATAGCATAGCGTTTCAGGATTCCGGCTGAAATAAGCCAAGGCAACTCAGGACGGCGCGGAGCGGGAATTTATCTGTACCTACAGCACTTAGATCTAGCACATACACATCACATATACATTCCAATTCCATCACTGTAATTTATGACACAGTGTGTTACGAAACGCGCATTACGACAGAAATGAAAACGCCACATGGATTTATTGCCGCAGATAACCTGGGTTCTCAGATCCCGGCCATCAAATTAATTATTGCGTAACTGTACAGTCGTTAAAGATGACGTTTCACTTTCGCAGTCCAGTTGCAGTAAACTGATGGATTTGTTGCCGAAGAGACCGGATTTGATGCTGCCAATAAATTTCTGCTAATTCAAGAGAGTTAAAATGATTCTAGGCGTTGTTCGCGGTTCTTAAGGCACACAAGCTAAGTTAAATTTCACCTTAACTTACCTCGGATGGCTTGTAGAACGGTTGGATAATGTGTTCTGATGATACTCAAATTTATCAGAATTTCATTCTTATTTTAATGTAAATCATACAGTTATAAATTCACATTATATTTTAAAATCGTTTAAGTTTTCGTCATTCAGTATGGCATCTTCATTCATTGACAATTAGAGATATCTTGTGAAAAAATACATTGAATTAAAATTTTAGTGAAGATTTTACATAATATCAAAGTTTAGATTGATAATGTCAATCAGAGCTCTGCATCGGACGTTTTCGCTCGAGCGGCAAGTAGTTCATAGCATAATCCGATAGGTAGCGCACGTGCATGATGGATAAAATTGTCACGAGCGATAAATTCTCGAACGGTATAAGCCGAGCGTTAGACATTCGTTCTTGTTACAGTGATGAACTGTGTAGTAACATCATAGATGTTTATCATTTCAAAACTTTGCAGTGTTTAACTAACCTCTCCATAGTACAACTACAAAAACTTGCTTTAAAATGTAATATAAATGTTGTAGGTAATTTTTTTTTCTCCACATAGGAGTGATTTTGTTTTTGCCACATCTGATAGATGTTATTGGATGTAAATGTAATTATTATAAACGAAGAACACAATCACGATAAAGCAAGAACTGTATCAAGTTTTCTAGTAATAATAATAATAATAATAATAATAATAATAATAATAATAATAATAATAATAATCTCTAATAATTAGTGTATCAATCTTTGCGTCTGTAACAGTTGTGCAGCATGATTATTCGTTTTATTATATTTTCTGTGACGTTATCTCTGTACTAATATTGTTATTAATCTATTGCTATATCAATAATATTTTTTAAAACGTTTCTACATTGCCGCAGTACATAGGCGGAACACATAAACGCAGAAAATAAAGCCTTATTTTTTCCGTGTGAGCAAAACATATGTGTATCTTATCTGTCGTCTTCCATACAAGATGACATGTCGGGAGATGACCTTGTACTGTGCTTCTATTTATTATGAGCGTATCACGATCGATCGTATCTCACTCGAGGGTGCGACACTCGACCGAGTTCAAGCGAGCGATTTAACTCCAATGCAGCACTCTGATGTCAATGGTAAAATACATTAAAAGCGGTGAAATACTTAAGTGTAGGCATACCAATTAAAATAAAAATTTCAAATATGCATATTTAATCTCGATTAAGTTAAGTAATCGTTTCATATTAACTACGCTAAAATAAATGTACATGAATACTGTTAATCAAATGCGTATATCACTTGCATTACCATATTAAAAACAATTCAAACGGACTAACAGTTTCGTACACCAGGCACTTCAAGTACCCCTACACACAAAAGTCAACTGGGGTGAGGTCGGGAGAACGGGCAGGCCATTCAATTGGTCCACCACGGCCAATCCCCTGCTCACTGAATCTGAGGTTCAAATGTTCTCGGACTTCACGAGAGAAATGAGGAATGCACCGTCATGTTGAAAAAACAATCAAGAGGAATGGAGGAAGTGAACTCTTCCACCTCTCTGCTCTCAATGAACAATAACGTACTGCGTCGTCTCAACACAAACATTCACTCTGATGTCATGGCGTGTTTACCGATCAAAGTAAATATTGAAGGTTTTGAAGCATGAGTGTCAGAAGTATTGCTACAACTGCAGTCCTTATTCCTTATAGTACAGTAGAGTTTCTGGTTTTGTCATTCAATAATTATTTTCAGACCCATGGTCATTTAACAAAAAATGTTTGTTTTGTCTCTTCTATCATCCCTAGAAGCTTGGGTATTGAATTTAGTTACACCATGTACGTTTAATTTTGATTCTGGATATATAATTTATTCCATAACAATAATTTGTATCTAAAAATCAAACATTTTTGCTACAATGAAGAGACAATTCAGTTAAATTTACGAGTCTATGTAGAAAAGTATAATAGTAATATACGTTACAAGAGCGGTATGTTGACGTTTTCATGGTCGAGGAAAAGATTGAAAAAGCGAAACGTAGTTGAGCTTTTTTAATTTCCGAGAACATGAAAACATACATACCGCTCGTGTATCGTACATTATTTTGTGCGAAGATCGTTTATTACATACCTGAAAGACGAATTTCTAATTAGTTGCAATGAAATCTCCATCTTGGTTTCTGTTTAATGACGGCAACTTCGGAAAACTTAATATCTTTCTTCAACATTGTTGTTATAAAATGTTTTCTGTGTTTACTACACTCCAGCAGGCCGTGATATACGTCTGTCTTTTTTTTTCCCCCCAGTCTATAAATGCGAAGTTAAAACAAACGGTGAGGTTATGTAATGATTTATTTTTCATTTTAATATTTTAACAATATTATTTATATAACATATTGCAGTAATAACATCGGCATCTGGAATCTTGTTGCTTTTTCACGGCTTCCTTAATGTTACTTGCATCAAGAATGCAATAAGTTTCGTGGAGTAGTAGACTTTACTTAACTTTTGCAAGTATTTAAAAACAGTAATTAACATTGCCATTTACGTGAAATTGCAGTGGTAAGTTTCCAATTTATAATTATTACTATGTTAAACGTCTCTAAAAATAATATGTTAAAAGCCTAAAGCAGTAAAATGAATGTCGCGCTTAAGCGGTAAGAAGAGGGAAATTATTATGTGTGTTACGTTGGGAATACTGAATGTGGTATTTCACACTTACCGCGTATTGGTTCTGTACTGAAAACAAGCAAATACGCACGATCTCGCACAAAATTAGTTTTTATACAAAATAACTACCAAATTTATTATTCTAGTGAAATTATATTCACATTGATATGTATACTACAATAAAATACAAATAAATTGAATAATTAAAGGAAGAAAATCTCATCTAAATAAGAGGACTCGGGGAAGGATGCAAGAATACTTGTAGCATTACCACGCTGAATGGCGATACCAATGCGCTGACGTAGATATTGACTGCTTCGAGGGTCCCCAAACCCATGGTCATTTAACAAAAAATGTTTATTTTGTCTCTTCTTTGTTTATTGTATTTAAGAGCTTTTTTTTCTCACACTAGTTTATTAAACCTTGTCGGACCGTAAAGAAAACAGCTACCGCAATGTCCATATTTTTATGTGTTGTACAATATATTATTATATGGTTTATTATAACATTTGTCGGAATACATTGTGGTTCGTTTTTATTATAATTTCAATATTTCTTATAATATTTCAATACACTGCTTCTCAAATATTGTGTAAATTAAATTTAATTAAATTTGGAACAGTGGGAAGGGAAGAGAATTTCAGAAGTTAGATTACCAGCTGCTTGATGATAAGACAGGAGCCAGAAGAAGGTGTTCAGCTGCCATCTGGATCAAATAATCTAGAAGTCAGCTTATTATAAATGCATGTAGGAAGAGGCCTAGGATTTCTGCATGTCCGTGCAGGATGTTATGCATTCGGTATTAATTTGGAGTACAATAAATCATGTCACTTTTTATTTCGCCAAAGAGTGGGGTTGAGATGTTAAGCACCACGGAGCGAAGTCTGGAACAAAAGTGTGCACCACGAACCTTGACACGATGGTGATGTAATCATGCGGAACATGAAGAAAAATGACTTGTAAACTGTCAAGACTTCATAGCCCGACATTTTAACCCTCCCCTCCCTCCCCAACCCGGAAATCCTCTTCTCACCCTTACCACAATGATCTTTCAAAAGTTCTGAAGCTTCTCTGATGTAGAATTAGTTTTATGATCCTGTACATTCATAACCTCCCATTATTTTTTATTATTTCTTAGCGAGCATCAATTTTTCAAGTTCCTTCAGTAATAAATGAGTGGAGCTCGTGGTGTGCGATGCTTCCTTACGAAGGGCTAGCGAACTATATTTTAGTTGGCGGATGCCTATTTTCACACATAAACAACTGTCAACACATGTATTTCTATAACAACGCGCGCGACAGGGGTGTCCATATTTATTAATAACTCATGGCAGTTTTAAGAAAAATAAACTGAGCTTATATATAGCAAGAATGTATGTTCATAACATCTAATGCGTGCGGATTATCAATAACAACATAAATATGTGATCTTGAATATCAAAGAGAACAGAAATTCACAAATATAATTATATATACAATATCGAAAAATAAACATAGAACTTAAATCTGGAAAATTTGCTCTGTTTAAATATGATTGATCTTTCAGCACTGTAGAATATACTTACTGGCTTTTAAGGAACCCGGAGGTTCATTGCCGCCCTCACATAAGCCCGCCGTTGGTCCCTATCCTGAGCAAGATTAATCCATTCTCCATCATCATATCCCACCTCCCTCAAATCCATTTTGATATTATCTTCCCACCTACGTCTCGGCCTCCCTAAAGGTCTTTTTCCCTCCGGCCTCCCAACTAACACTCTATATGCATTTCTGGACTCGCCCATACGTGCTACATGCCCTGCCCTTCTCAAACGTCTGGATTTAATGTTTCTAATTATGTCAACCGAAGAATACATTGCGTGTAGTTCTGTGTTGTGTAACTTTCTCCTTTCTCCTGTAACTTCATCCTTCTTAGCCAAAAATATTTTCCTAAGCACCTTATTCTCAAATACCCTTAACCTATGTTCCTCTCTCAAAGTGAGAGTCCAAGTTTCACAACCATAAAGAACAACCGGTAATATAACTGTTTTATAAATTCTAACTTTCAGATTTTTTGACAGCAGACTGGAATAATAACAGGCATTTCCCATATTTATTCTGTATTTAATTTCTTCCCGAATATCATTTATATTTGTTACTGTGCTCCAAGATATTTGAACTTCTCCACCTCTTCAAAAGATAAATTTCCAATTTTTATATTTCCATTTCGTACAATATTCTCGTCACGAGACATAGTCATATACTTTGTCTTTTCGGGATTTACTTCCAAACCTATCTCTTTACTTGCTTCCAGTAAAATTCCCGGGTTTTCCCTAATCGTTTGTGGATTTTCTCCTAACATATTCACGTCATCCGCATAGACAAGCAGTTGATGTAACCCGTTCAATTCCAAACCCTCTCTGTTATCCTGGCTGTTCTTAATGGCATACTCTAGAGCAAAGTTAGAATATAGTGTCCCTAATCTCGGAACATGAGTATGTAAACCTACAACACAGAACTCTACTATTGCTATCTCTCTGCAGATAACCATCACAAGGACTTCTCTTGACCCTTAGAACCCCGTCGTTTACAGCCAAACTGAAATAGTGAAGGTCAGATTCACTACGTAGCACGCTAACCACAAGACCATGGAGAAAATTATGAGATCATATACTAAGTATTATGCTGTTAATTTATGAAAATCGATTATGATACTGATTATCCGATTTTTTTCATTAACCGTTCAGTCCACCCCTTCAATATCACGGATAATAGAGGTTCTATCACAGTCTAGTATATACTGTCACGAAGCTCAATACGTAGTAAATATGCATCCATAGATAGTTGCTAACCACTAGGATCGCTAATATCGCTTCATTACAGACAATGCGAAATAGTACCGCCACAGTCTATTGTAAGGTTCTTAGGAAAATATTTGGGGCTAAGAGGGATGAAGTTACAGGAGAATGGAGAAAGTTACACAACACAGAACTGCACGCATTGTATTCTTCACCTAACATAATTAGGAACATTAAATCCAGACGTTTGAGATGGGCAGGGCATGTAGCACGTATGGGCGAATCCAGAAATGCATATAGAGTGTTAGTTGGGAAGCCGGAGGGGAAAAGACCTTTGGGGAGGCCGAGAAGTAGGTGGGAAGATAATATTAAAATGGATTTGAGGGAGGTGGGATATGATGATAGAGACTGGATTAATCTCTTTCAGGATAGGGACCAATGGCGGGCTTATGTAAGGGCGGCAATGAACCTCCGGGTTCCTTAAAAGCCAGTAAGTAAGTAAGTAAGTAAGTAAGTAAGTAAGTAACAGTCTATTGTTCCTAGTACCCTCACAACTCAAGCTTCGTGAATGTATATAACTAGACTGGTTCTAATGAATTACTTTCTCTTCATGAATGATAATATGTTAACTGAAAATAAAAGATAACATTAAACAAGACAGCACCTCGCTGATCTGAACATATTTACTCCCAAGATAAATTAATTTCAATCTGGTTCAAAACAGTTACTCATACTAATTACTCATAATTCGCGGGTGGGATCATACCGACATTATATTACATTTTAAGCTTTTATTTGTCTACCCCTCCAGGAAGTTGTATGCAGCGGTACTAAGACCGTCCACGCCGCTCATGTGTCTCATCAATCTTACTTTAAGGCAGACCACTATATTAACAAAAGGGTCGAAGGAAGCCTGCTGTAGGAAAGAGTGAAAAACAAAGGAGAATGAGTGAGGAATAAAGCAAAAATCGTCCCTAATTCCACAGTGTGTGCTGCGTTGCATCATTTCTTCCTCCGACCACCAAGATAACTGACGACAACGAGGCATTTCCTCCCCCCATCATTTGTGTAAACCGTTGCATTCTGGCTGAGTTGCTTGGAAATGGAGTTGAGAAGGATTTGCAGGATAACCCCTTTATGATATGCAATCTTTTAACCCTCACTACGCAAACAGAACTGTTGTGAAACTAACATTGCTACATTTCTGCATTAAATACATCCATGTCTCAAGAAAGTAACGATTTCTTTGACGCTGGAACGAAGAATTTTATAAAACTTTGCACAATTTGAGAGCGTGTACCAATACACTAAAGCGAAAGTTACAATTTCAAAAGGAGTCCACATCATGTAAAGCCTGACATAACTACAAAAATTTTGAAGTCAATTTTTGTGGGTTTTCACAACTAATAATTAAATTTATAGTTACTGGTAGATAACAATCAAATACTGATCCCGTGTTATCTGTAATATTCCGAATTTTTTATTTAGAAATGGATAGAATTAGATGTCCTGAATTTATAATTTCTGTGCTCGACTAAACTGTGTTGTGCAATTCACCATTCTTTTGTTTTGAAGGCAGCCATTGTTCCTCGCTTAATATTGAAGGGACTTACATGTTGTTCATAGATTCTCCAGTTTTTGTGCTAAATATATTAATCATGTTTGCTTTAGCATAGTCAACAGGTGTTAATATCACAATCGTCACACAAAACATGAATAACGATGTTCTTCAGATTTAGAATTGGTAACTAGATCTACTATGTATGTATATATGTATGTATGTATGTATGTATGTATGTATGTATGTATGTATGTATGTATGTATGTATTCCTTTTTTGAGCAGCATGTTCCATTACAAATGGAAAGTAATACTACATGCCTAGGTTTACCTTCAAGTTCATAATCCATTTACATTATATATTATTATGTTGCCATTCTAGATTAAATATGGACTAGTGTAGTTCATCTACTATGTGTAACTGCCAAGATAATATTGGTCCTTCTTAATCTAACTTATTTTCCTATTCCTAACCTATGAAGTACAAGAATCTATTTACATATTCTAGCATTAAAATATTTACAGTATTTACATATTTACTATCTCTTGATCAGCCTATTTTCAGATAAATTATACCATCTAATATTGTAGCTTATTTACAGAATGTAAGTAACCTATTTTTGACCCTTATCACTTAATTCTGACTTTTAACCTATCTTCCCAAATAACTTATCCTTATATACTGATCCTTATATTATATGTATGAATGTATGTATGTATGTATGTATGTATGTATGTATGTATGTATGTATGTATGTATGTATGTATGTATGTATGTATGTATGTATGTATGTATGTATGTATGTATGTACTGTATGTATGTATGTGTGCATGCATGTATGTATGTGTGTATGTATGTATGTATGTATGTACTGTATGTATGTATGTATGTATGTATGCATGCATGCATGCATGTATGTATGTGTGTGTGTATGTATGTGTGTATGTATGTACTGTATGTATGTATGTATGTATGTATGTATGTATGTATGTATGTATGTATGTACTGTATGTATGTATGTATGTATGTATGTATGCATGCATGTATGTATGTGTGTGTATGTATGTATGTATGTATGTACTGTATGTATGTATGTATGTATGTATGTATGTATGTATGTATGTATGTATGCATGCATGTATGTATGTGTGTGTATGTATGTGTGTATGTATGTACTGTATGTATGTATGTATGTATGTATGTATGTATGTATGTATGTATGTATGTATGTATGTATGTATTCACACTGCAAATGGGGTATATACGCGGTGGCAGTGGTAACTAATTACACTCAATAATGACAATTAATAATAAACACTAACTAATAAAAAACAATAATTAATAATAATAATAATAATAATAATAATAATAATAGTAATAACAAGGATCATCCTAAATTAAATGAAGCATGATCACTTAAAATAACATTTAAAGTAAATCTAATTTGTATCTTAACTCTAAGTTCGAACTAAGACCCACGAGTATGACAGGTTCATACCTACACAAGTATCTTTCGGCACTACTATGTGTAGGCTATATAGTATTACAAGTTGATGTTTTCGTCCGCTCAATATTCTGTGATTTATTTAACAGGTTAATTAATTCACATATAATTTCCATGTAGTTGTGCCAAAAAAATATTGTCCGTAACTAGTACGAAACTGTCTTTCGCGCACTACCGCCTCGCCAGTAAACGTCTCACTCGTGCACAAAACTATCACTTTCTGTCCTAGTTACGTAAATAACTATTGTGAACCATAGTACAAATGTACAACCGTCGCAATGTTATCATTTATGTCCAGTGTATAATATAAAAGGAAATGAAAAGCTGATCTTTGAATCGACCAGTTCCTATAATATTTTTAACCGAAACACATGGAGATTAATCAGTGATGCAAACCTGCAACACGATACCAGGGTTATCGACGTTATTTCTCTAACCTCCATTACAATAAAACAGTTGAAATACGACACGCTGTTGTTGATTCTATCTCGTGAATTGGACGTGATGGGTCGTGACGACATCGGATACCTTCACTGGATCGTGACGTAATGAGATTCCCCCTGACGGACAGTTGATGTTTCGTCCGCTCGCTCGCGCCGTCTTACCGAACGGCATTACGGGGGCGGACGTGTCTGGCGTTCAAACGGCCTGGGGCAAATTATGTTGGTTGCTATCTTTTCTGTTTCCTGATAAAGCGTTCCCGCTTCGACTTGAGATATAGCTTTATGATAGTAATTCACCAGATGGAAGATAGTTGTAGGTGGGGTTTTGAATTCTGGTAAATCATGTAGTCGGCTTAGAGGGTAAACCTACTAACCCCAAAAAAGAAAATTTTACAAGGGAAGCAAAAAACTGAGTTTAAATTAACTTGAAACTTATGTACAGGTACAAATACCACTTGTACTTTGTATTTGGTCCTAAAGTTTCAGAGTTAATTTAAACTCAGATTTTTGCTTCCCTTGTAAAATTTTCTTTTTAGCAGTTAGCAGGTTTACACTCTAAGCCAGGCCTGCACAAGGTTTGCGCTCTCCGAGCCGGCTCATAGCTCATGCGCGGAATGCAGATATTAGCTGCGCTCTGTATAAGGATGACCTGGAGAAGGGTTGGATCTCGTACAAAATATACACAAAAGGAAATAATATTACGAGTGCTTGTGAAATGAATTCTCGTTCAGTGTTTGCAGAACTATCTTGAATTATTATTAATTAATAAAGAAATATTTATTTTACAGAAATAATAGAAATTCTATAGCTACTTAAATGTACAATATTATTTTGTTATATTTTTATTTATCATTACATAAAAACGAGGTTTTATACTGTTGGCAGCTAAAAGGAACAGTAGCCTACTGATCGTAATGAAACATCAGTTACAGATGTTCGATGTCTGCCTTTATTAAAGTTGATCATAGAAAACAGTTGCTCACAAATATAAATGTTGAGCCAAACATAGCAATCATTTTCACAGGCAGCCTGTGTAGTCGTGGATATTATTGCTAATGTTTAGTCTTGTAAAACTCAACCAGGCTAGTAGTATTATTCAAACGATCTTTAGCCCTTAGGTCACATTGAAGATCAATAAGTTCGAGCTGTAAATCGTTAAATGTTAAATGTTATGTTCCGTCTTTTAGATTCCTCCATACTGTACTGTAGCAGTAGGTAAGCAACGTGAAACAGTTACTGAGAATAGGCCTACACACAGCACTCCACTAGATAACTGAGTGGTCGTTTCCCTTTCCTCTACCTATAGCAAGTCTATGTCATTCTGACGTATCTTCCTCTCCGTTTCGGCGAGCGATAAGGACCGCTCTCCCGCTCCGAAGGAGCGCGCGCGCTCGTTGAGCGCTGTTTGTGCAGGCCTGCTCTAAGCCGACGAATATATACAGTATTGCTTCGGTCACTGGCTGAGAAGAAACTGCCTACTGAAGGATCCACTGGAAGGAATGGTGAAGGGAAGAAGAGTTCGAAATGTTGTATGAAATGGAACTATAAAAACTGGAGATTTGTCCTTAGAAGAGGTAGAAAAATTGAAATATCTTGGAGCAACAGTAACAAATGTAAATGACACTCGGGAGAAAATTAAACGCAGAATAAATATGGGAAATGCCTGTTATTATTCGGTTGAGAAGCTTTGGTCATCTAGTCTGCTGTCAAAAAATCTGAAATTTAGAATCTAAAAACAGTTATAATACCGGTTGTTCTTTATGGTTGTGAAACTTGGACTCTCACTTTGAGAAAGGAACAGAGATTAAAGTTGTTTGAGAATAGGGTTCTTAGAAACATATTTGGGGCTAAGAGGGATGAAGTTACAGGAGAATGGAGAAAGTTACACAACGCAGAACTGTACGCATTGTATTCTTCACCTGACATAATTAAGAACATTAAATTCAGACGTTTGAGATGGGCAGGGCATGTAGCACGTATGGTCGAATCCAGAAATGCATATAGAGTGTTAGTTGGGAGGCCGGAGGGGAAAAAGACCTTTAGGGAGGACGACACATAGATGGGATAATAATATTAAAATGGGTTTGAAGAAGGTGGGATATGATGGTAGAGACTGGATTAATCTTGCTCAGGATAGGGACCAATGGCGGGCTTATGTGAAGGCAGAAATGAACCTCCGTGTTCCTTAAAAGCCATGAGTAATTAAGGCACTCTATATCTAGATATTCCGAATCTCCATTTGTACTCTGTGTTCAAATGACAGTTACAATGTTTTACTATAAATCTGAACAGCTCTTGGTTTCATTTCCAATTACCCTATAGCTGCAGTGGTGTTACAATGTTTATCAACTTCAACAGGGCAGTGAAAAAATGTGAGAAAATTGGACAGCGTTTAACATAACGTAGATTCTGGGGAGGTGGGGACGTAAAACAGATACTGCGTTAACCGTATGATTGTGACTGCCTTCCTCCAAATAAATTGAATTAAATCTAAATGCATATTGCGTTACCATTGGGGAATTTCATTGTACAATCATTTTGAGTAATAACATGGTCTGTGATCACTCACCGAAATAATGCAAACATTTTATATCACTTAGCGTAGTTTGAAGTGTATTTCATGGACGTACTGTGCACAGATTTTAATTCTGGATATCAGGGCACTTAACTGTTACTATATGCTGATACCCAACAGCATTGCACGGACATTCTGTGCGCCAATAATTAATCCTGTAGCATAATGTTTCGCTTGTAACAATGCGACTGCATCCTCCAATCACGCATCTGTTTAATATTACCAATTTCTATAGAATAAAATGTTCCAGCTGGATTCAAATTGGGAATCTATAATAATCAACGTTCCATCACAGTTACACTTGTAATCAACCGTACAGACAACACAAAAATCCCTCACTAGTACACGGGGGTCGTTGGAAAAATACGTAGATTAGCCACGATACAAGTCTGAGAAAATAAAACTAAAACGTTTAAAGATAATGCTTGATTACACCCTGTTAACAAGCATGTAATCATTGATGATCTACAGTATTAACCCAGATATGCCTGAAATATTTTTTTGCAATATTTGTGTATTTTTCAAATCTCATTTAATGCAGTATATAACTGAAGTATTTGTATGGTGTCGAAACATTCTAGTTGTAACTGGTTGAGCTAGAAACAGGTGTCCTTTTAAAAGGACAGTAGGCATATGAGCATACATTTTGAGTAATAATTGTATACTATGCTTACATGAAAGGAAACAATGTGATTATTGTAATTTGCAATTATTATTATTATTATTATTATTATTATTATTATTATTATTATTATTATTACTATTATTACTATTATTATCATTATCATTATCAACAAATTATTACGTTGTTATTTTATTATAGTTTCTTTATTATTACTACTAATATTTTTCTGAAGTAAGATGGATTGTGGCTAAATTCGTTTTAACTCTAGAATGCTTTCGTCATTGAATAGCACCGTATTGCTATTGATACGTAAAAATAAGTAATAGGCGAAAAGAGTGTTGAAGTTTTGAGGAGGAGGTTATATTGGGAGACAAGTGACGATACATAGCCTATAATGAAGCAGTTGCTGTGGCAATGTCGAAAGACAGGTTTCAGTTCATTTTCTCATATCTACATTGTTATGACAATGAATTTAGATAGAAAATAAGACCTCTTCCAAAAATACTAAATGAAAAACAATAGAAACTTATGTCCGTTCAATACCTCCCTCTAGAACGTCACCAGTCTTCCACTTGTAAACCGATCTTGCTGTGCAAATCTGACTTTCAGGTATTCTTCCTGTGAAGCAGACTTGAATAATTTCAAAGGAAAAATTGTTCCGGAGCCGGGTATCGATCCTAGGACCTTTGGCTAAGCGAACCAACGCTCTGCCGACTAGCTACCCAGCAAATACACCCGACACTGTCTCAACTTTTCCCTTCATATCCACACACCTCAGTTGGCTGACAAGACGCCAGAAACCCAATTTTGAGTGCACACGAACTCTGTGTGGCATTTGTAGGCTGCATTACAGTGATATGTCTGTATTTGAGATGAAATTTCGCCTGTAGCATAATTTTAAAACGTAGATAGCAATTCATGCAGGGAAAATCCACTAAAATTGAAAAAGCGAGACAATTTCAAAATATATGGGGATATGCCTACTGTCCTTTTAAAAGGACACATAAGTTTTCGTCATTGTCATGTCGCAATGAATAGATATTTCGAACACATTGTGGTTTCACGTTATATTTATGTTTATTAAGAGTCATTTGATCTACAACACTTTGTAAAATAATTCCGAACTGTAAAAATATTTAACATTCTTATCTGATTGGCGTCTCGGATGCCATAGCTGAAATAAACGAACAATTCTCACGTCCACATCTCAAACTCAACGGTGACCAGAACTGTAATTACCAGTCTTACCACACCTAGCAAGCCGCTAATTAGGACCAGTAATAGTGACAACTGTGAAAAACCAAATGCGTTGACTGAAGAGAGGGTAATTTGAAACATTGACAACTGTCCTTTTAATAGGACAGTAGGCATATCTGGGTTAAGTAAATTAAATAAAAAGAATATGTAAGTCAATAAATACGTAAATATATAAACAAAGCAACTAATAATTTTATTGAAACTGTGACCTAATTTATAAAATATGAATAAAAATAAGTGTCTGATTCTTAACAAATTCATACGAAATGAATTAATTATAACAACAGAACCTGACAAAAGAGACACGCATATTTTGAGTGATATAAAACTTAACAATGGGATGTGGGGAAACAATTGAAATCGGGAATACATTGGACCCATAAGTCAGCTTGTGATACGGATATTCAAAACAGGATTGATTTATCTAAAATGCAATCCAGTTGCGTACAATGAATGGTACATATAACAAAACATAAACAAAGCAACGGAATTATAAAAGTAGATTTAAACACATTATACGGAGTAAATGGAATGCTGTAGCATACGAACATAAGAGAAGCAAAAAGAATACAGCCCAGAGCGTTCAGTTTTATTAGCATATTAACATAGTTTCGTTCTATATCGCCTTGTTTTGTCTTTTGTAGTGTTAAAAGTAGAAATGAGAGCATATTATGATATAAACTAAATGGAATAATGTGGAACAAAACCTAAGGGACGCAAGAAAAGGAGCACGTTTTCAAACCTGTAATTGAAAGTGAATTAATACACGAACTAAATTGGAATAAAGGCACAAGAAAATTAATAAAACGAATTATCACAGTTAACGCCAGAAGAGGTTTTCATTTTACTAATAAATCTGCGGGCTACTTCAGTTGCGAATAAATTTAGCTGGGGAAATTCAAAGCCATAATTAATGTAAGTGATTAATGAAAACAAATTAATAAGACACATTATATTATTATTACTGTATTTATTACTATTATTATTATTAACATTACATCATTGTAATTACAGATATTGGAGAAAAAATGGGAATATAAGGGTACAGTACATCAGTTATTCATAGATTTCAAAAAGGCATATGACTCGATTAAGAGAGAAGTTTTATATGATATTCTTATTGAATTTGGTATTCCCAAGAAACTAGTTCGATTAATTAAAATGTGTCTTAGTGAAACTTACAGCAGAGTCCGTATAGGCCAGTTTCTATTGATGCTTTTCCAATTCACTGCGGGCTAAAGCAGGGAGATGCACTATCACCTTTACTTTTTAACTTCGCTCTAGAATATGCCATTAGGAAAGTCCAGGATAACACAGAGGGTTTGGAATTGAACGGGTTACATCAGCTTCTTGTCTATGCGGATGACGTGAATATGCTAGGGGAAAATCCACAAACGATTAGGGAAAACGCGGAAATTCTACTTGAAGCAAGTAAAGAGATAGTGTTGGAAGTAAATCCCGAAAAGACTAAGTATATGATTATGTCTCGTGACCAGAATATTGTACGAAATGGAAATATAAAAATTGGAGATTTATCTTTCGAAGAGGTGGAAAAATTCAAATATCTTGGAGCAACAGTAACAAATATAAATTACACTCGGGAGGAAATTAAACACAGAATAAATATGGGAAATGCCTGTTATTATTCGGTTGAGAAACTTTTGTCATCTAGTCTGCTGTCAAAAAATCTGAAAGTTAGAATTTATAAAACAGTTATATTACCGGTTGTTCTGTATGGTTGTGAAACTTGGACTCTCACTTTGAGAGAGGAACAGAAATTAAGGGTGTTTGAGAATAAGGTTCTTAGGAAAATATTTGGGGCTAAGAGGGATGAAGTTACAGGAGAATGGAGAAATTTACATAACGCAGAGCTGCACGCATTGTATTCTTCACCTGACATAATTAGGAACATAAAATCCAGACGTTTGAGATGGGCAGGACATGTAGCACGTATGGGCGAATCCAGAAATATATATAGAGTGTTAGTTGGGAGGCCGGAGGGAAAAAGACCTTTGGGGAGGCCGAGACGTAGGTGGGAAGATAATATTAAAATGGATTTGAGGGAGGTGGGACATGATGGTAGAGACTGGATTAATCTTGCTCAGGATAGGGACCAATGGCGGGCTTATGTGAGGGCGGCAATGAACCTCCGGGTTCCTTAAAAGCCAGTAAGTAAGTAAGTTACATCACTGTCACTACTTAAGGAGCATCAAACCGAAATGTGTACAAAAAGCTAATTTCCTCTTCTTCTCTCCTTGTATCCATTAATCTAGGTCGTGAATTTTCCTCCGCTCTCACAGTTACACGCTTATACCGGCTCCTACGCAGAGAAGACTTTTGATGTGGAGAGTTCTGGCGTTTTTATTAGCATTTTGCTTCAGTGTCAATTCAATTACAGTTCACAACAAGGAACATAAACTCCACGGTATCCTGTATCAAACTTTTACAGCTTACAGATATTTATAGTAGTTTTATGACACATATTTTAAAATGTGTTTTATTTCAAAACTATTAAATTCATATAAATAATTTTATATTTTTAGCGTCAAGTTTAATAGCATATTTCTGCTTTGATTCCGTGTACAACATATGCTGACCGATCGTAATTCCAATAAAATTGTTGACTATCACTCATGTATCAATGCACCAATGGAGTGTACGAATCAATTGAGTTTTAACCAATCAAATCCAACTATTAAATGCAATCTTGTCGAACCCGATGTTTCATTGTTTTCTTAACAATAAAACAGTGGACAGTAATATTGCGTGCTGGTCCTTCGTAACTATTAAATATCTTCATCTATTATTTAATCTGTTCACGTATGATTGATTATTTATTTATTTATTTATTTAACCTGGTAGAGATAAGGCCATCAGGCCTTCTCTTCCCCTCTACCAGGGGATTACAACTACAATATTAAGAATACAATTACAATTGTAATTACAATTAATATTAAATTTACAGATACAATAAAAATCAAAGTACTAAAAGATTAACTGATTGTAAAAGTTAAGAAGAGAGAAGCATTTTTCTTATTGATTAAGTACAAATTAAACCTACTCTACGCAGTAAGAAAATGCTTAATAAGCTTGCTTTTGAACGCTACTAAATTCCGACAGTCTCTGACGTCACTGGGTAGGGTATTCCACAGGCGCGGGTAGGGTTATATTATGAACTTACAAAATGTTTATTAAATATTATTCGTATCCAAATATCATAAGAGTTCTCATCTTGTCGATAATTCACTAAATAAAAATATTGAGTTCAAAATAAAATGTTACAATCTCAAATAATTCTACAGTACCCCCATTACAAATTTTATTCTTATTTTATTTTATATCTTCCCAAACGGATCACGCTGTACATTATATTTATGAAGAATAACGGAGGAGAAAGGAATTTCAGATGATTTTGCTGCCAGAAGGAAATTCAGAGTTTTTTTATTATTTCATCTCTTACAGAAATAATATCAAACCTAAACAATGTGTTCATATATATAATTTATTTATTTATTTATTTATTTATTTATTTATTTATTTATTTATTTATTTATTTATTTATTTATTTATTTATTTATTTATTTATTTTTGTTTGCCGTTAGGATGGCGAGACGCTGTCATCTGTTGTTCGATGACAAAGCATGTGAAGGCCGTCGGAAGAAGCGCCGTGAAATCTAAATCTGCAATTTGAGAGGTCCCTGTCCTTTCAAATTGCGACTAATTGAGTGACCTCCTATATTTAATAGACAATTTGTGGGTTCTGAACTAGGGCATACGTCGTTTACAATAAAGGGGAATTTATATGGGGAAGGGCATACAGGTCCGTGGCCCATTTCTTATAGGGCTCATCCCGACATTTGTCTTACGCCTTAGGAAAACCACGGAATACCTTAGGCAGGATGAGTTGTCTCATATATAAGAGACTAGCCAATTTGGCTATTATGTAGGAGGTGATTGTTGTCATCAGCCTTGTTGAATCGTCTCAATTTTGAGATCAGCCATTTGGCTATATGAGGGCTCAATTACGAAGAGGGGGAGAGATGTAATTGTTAATTAATTTATAGTAATTAGGGAGATTCATGGGGAGATTAGTGCAGGTCCGTGGCCCATTTCTTTTAGGGCACATCCTGACATTTGTCTTAGCGCCTTAGAAAAACCACGGAAAAACCTTAGGCAGGCTGAGTAATTTATTTATTTATTTATATTTGTGTGCTCAACAATAGCCAAAGGCCGATTATAGTTCAGCACAATACACAAACAGAAGATACAAAGGTGCAAGAGCAAATAAATAATATCTTAAATCAAGAAAAAACATACATAAATAAAATTGAGAACTAGAACAGTAAATACTAATAATCAAAACGAAACTATACTTTAAAAGGATCTAAATTGTGCCCACGCAAATTGGCATATTTTATGCATCTACAGACTGGAGAAAGTTATTTTCAATTTCTGTTGTAATTTTTTTTTAATCTTAAGCCCTTTGTAGGAATACGAAGGCTGATTTTGTTTATGATAGACTCACAATCAATATCACCCTTGATAACTTTGCAAAAAAATTATAATCAAGATTTTGACGTATACAATAAAGGCTACAACAATTAAAATATTTTCAGTTAATCTCATAATTGAAAAAGGCATATGACTCGATTAAGAGAGAAGTTTTATATGATATTCTTATTGAATTTGGTATTCCCAAGAAACTAGTTCCATTAATTAAAATGTGTCTCAGTGAAACGTACAGCAGAGTCCGTATAGGTCAGTTTCTGTCAGATGCGTTTCCAATTCACTGTGGGCTAAAGCAAGAAGATGCACTATCACCTTTACTTTTTAACTTTGTTCTAGAGTATGACATTAGGAAAGTCCAGGATAACAGAGAGAGTTTGGAATTGAACGGGTAACATCAGCTGCTTGTCTATGCGGATGAAGTGAATATGTTAGGAGAAAATCCTCAAACGATTAGGGAAAAGACGGGAATTTTATTGGAAGCAAGTAAAGAGATAGGTTTGGAAGTAAATCCCGAAAAGACAAAGTATATGATTATGTCTCGTGACAAGAATATTGCACGAATTGGAAATATAAAAATTGGAAATTTATCTTTTGAAGAGGTGGAGAAGTTCAAATATCTTGGAGCAACAGTAACAAATATAAATGATACTCAGGAGGAAATTAAACACAAAATAAATATGGGAAATGCCTGTTATTATTCGGTTGAGAAGCTTTTATCATCCAGTCTGCTGTCAAAAAATGTGAAAGTTAGAATTTATAAAACAGTTATATTACCGGTTGTACTTTATGGTTGTGAAACGTTGACTCTCACTTTGAGAGAGAAACATATGAAGGTTAAGGGTGTTTGAGAATAAGGTCCTTAGGAAAATGTTTGAAGCTAAGAGGGATGAAGTTACAGGAGAATGGAGAAAGTTACACAACGCAGAACTGCACGCATTGTATTCTTCACCTGACATAATTAGGAACATTAAATCCAGACGTTTGAGATGAGCAGGGCATGTAGCACGTATGGGTGAATCCAGAAATGCATATAGAGTGTTAGTTGGGAGGCCGGAGGGAAAAAGACTTTTGGGGAGACCGAGACGTAGATGGGAGGATAATATTAAAATGGATTTGAGGGAGGTGGGATATGATGATAGAGAATGGATTAATCTTGCTCAGGATAGGGACCAATGGCGGGCTTATGTGAGGGCGGCAATGAACCTCCGGGTTACTTAAAATCCAGTACGTAAGTAAGTAAGTATAATTATAATAATGCTTGTAGAAATGATAAAATGAAGTGAATGGAGTGTACTATGTGGCAGTTTCTGAGCTGATGTGTGTTAGACATTTTGTTTGCAAAATTTTGGTTGCTGTGCACGAAATGTATTAATAAGAACTTGTTTGTAATGTCACATTCCTTTGAAATTCGCAGCTCGGTCACCTTTTATTGTAATGCGTTTCACCAGGGAATGTTTGTAGGTGTTGTTTGCATGTAACAAACAAATCAAGCAGAGGCTGGTATAACAATAACACGCAGTCCGGGGCACAGATATTGTTAGTCCTGTTCTGTTAATTGCTTCATTATCATTCTAGACACCATGTTCTTGTATTGTGCAATAATTTGAACAGTAATTCCTCTGCTCTGTACACACATAACTGTATCAGTGTTATGATTGAATTAGAGTACAACCGTCACCGTGTGCTCCCAAATAAATTCGACTAGCACCAATAATTTCGACAGGTATAACGTCATTTATTGATGCAAAAAATACATATTTTTTATATAATACGGTTGAAATAAAAGTGCATAAGTTTTCTACATCATATTATTTTACCACATTTTTCGAATTGCACATTTCTTCGTAATTCTTTGGTTCATTGTGTCCTGGTTGGATAAAAGTCACTTATTATACAGGGTGTTTAAAAATACGGGGCATAATTTCATGTATGTATTTCCCCACATGTGGACAATCAAAATAGTTCATTACAACATGTGTCCGGAAATGCTTCATTTCCGAGTTATGGCCTTCACAACATTGAATTTCACCGGAACGTTTTTCTTTCCGCAGGTCGTTGCCGTCAAAGGACACATTAAGAGGGCACTCTGACAGTTCATTCCGAGGCGAAGGTTACATTCAGTGTTGTGTAGGCGTTAGACTGTGCGACATGTATTCAAATCAAGAGCTGGCAGAGATACACTTCATGTACGGTAAGGCGGACGGCAATGCTGCGCTGGCTCGTCGTTTGTACCAGGAGAGGTACCCACAGCGACAATGTCCAGATCGGAAGATATTTGTACGTCTCCATTACCGTCTGTGCGAGTATGGAAAATTTAACTCTCCTGGTTTGGGAAGGGGACGACCAAGATCTACAACTCCAGGAGTACAGGAGGAGATTCTGGAGGCTGTGAACATGACTCCTTCTATCAGCACACGAAGGGTAGCGTTGCAAGTCAATGTTCCTCATACGACTGTCTGGAGACTGCTGAAAGAGTATCAATTGTATCCTTATCATTTGCAACGTGTACAGGCCCTGTCACCAGCAGATTACCCTGCACGAGTTAGGTTCTGTCAGTGGTTCTTGCAGCAGTGTGGTGTAAATCCGAACTTTCCTGCCTTAGTATTATTTACAGATGAAGCACAGTTCACACGAGATGGCATAACAAATTTCCACAATCAGCATGTATGGGCGTATGAAAACCCACGTGCAACTGTTCCATCTCATCACCAGGTGCGGTTCTCCCTCAACATGTGGGCCGGTATCATTGGTGATCGATTAGTTGGACCCCATGTACTTGTAAACAGACTTACGGGGCAGGCGTACACAAACTTCTTGGAAAACACCATACCTCATGTTTTAGAAGACACTCAACTGATCAATCGTCAACACATTCACTTCTTGCATGATGGCGCTCCTGCACACTTCAGTCGTACGGCTCGCCGGTACTTGGATCGAAGGTTTCCTGATAGATGGATAGGTAGAGGTGGCCCAATTGCTTGGCCTCCACGCTCACCTGATCTGAGCCCTCTCGATTTCTACTTGTGGGGCCATTTAAAATCATTGGTTTATTCGTCTCCGGTGCCTGATTTGGAATCCCTTCGGAATCGAATTGTGGCATGTTCTGAGGACATACGCAATACTTCTGGAGTTTGGGATCGTGCTCGCAGGTCAATGAGACATCGATGTGAGGTCTGTATTCAAGCAGGAGATGGACATTTTGAACATCTTCTGTAATGACAACGACCTGCGGAAAGAAAAACGTTCCGGTGAATTTCAATGTTGTGTAGGCATAACTGGGAAATGAAGCATTTCCGGACACATGTTGTAATGAACTATTTTGATTGTTTACATGTGGGAAATACATACCTGAAATTATGCACCGTATTTTTTAAACACCCTGTAGTGACTAAAATGTCATTTTCAAATATGGATATCAAAAGACACGCCTCTCTTAACGCAATGTGTAGCCAATTCACTGAGAGAAGTTTGCTACGTTGAAATACAGCCGTCTATACGGTTCAGTTTGAAATAATAATAAATATTTCATAAAAATTCCAATCAGCGAAAACGGCTGGGTTAATCATCGTGTTAACCATACGACATTCCCGTACTTGTTGGATGATCGTTTACTTCAGGTGAGGCATGTGAAAGTAAGGCCAACAGTCGGCTGGTAGGCCTGGATTCTATACGGGCTGTGGAGCGAATTATTATTATTAATATTATTATTATTATTATTAATTAATTATTATTATTATTATTATTATTATTATTATTATTATTATTATTATTATTGAGAAAGTTACACAACGCAGAGCTGCACGCATTGTATTCTTCATCTGACATAATTAGGAACATTAAATCCAGATGTTTGAGATGGGCAGGGCATGTAGCACGTATGGGGAATCCAGAAATGCATATAGAATGTTAGTTCGGAGGCCGGAGGAAAAGACCTTTGGGAAGGCAGAGACGTAGATGGGAAGATAATATTAAAATGGATTTGAGGGAGGTGGGATATGATGGTAGAGACTGGATTAATCTTGCTCAGGATAGGGACCAATGGCGGGCTTATGTGAGGGCGGCAATGAACCTCCGGATTCCTTAAAAGCCAGTAAGTAAGTATTTTTATTATTATTATTATTATTATTATTATTATTATTATTATTATTATATCATCATCATCATCATCATCATTTCTAAAGATATAAAACTTGCCAGATTTTGATGAAGGATGAGTGGAACGGAGAAAATTCTCTCCGGCACCGGGATTTGAACCCTGGTTTTCAGCTCTACGTGCTGACGTTCTATCCACTAAGCCACACCGGATAAGTTATCATCGCTGACAATTGTCTTTACTTTCTCCCAAATCAGGACTGTTTGGAGTCGATGGGATTTCCTGGAAGGAAAGATTTCCTATAGTCCTATCAGAAAGGACGACGTCCTTCATAAACATCGTCAGGTCGAAAAACGTCCATAACGATGTAGCGATTCAAGAGCTTCGGAACAGCTTCGTATCTTTGGGAGCTTCTGGAGTTTCTTCTCAAATTTATCTTTTAAATTCTACCACGTATTTTTGCCACGTCTTCTGAAATAGAATGCAATAATGAATATTTAATGAATTAGTGACTAAAATATTAATATATTCTAATATTAAGTAATCTACTACGTTAAAATGAAGAAAAATGTAAGGTAAATTTCTAACATTATTCTTTCTTGAAGGTTTATAAGCACAGGGACATCATTGCGATCACAGGCATTTTCCTTCAGGGTAGGGAAATTTACAGCAATTGTAATGGCAAGAGAAAAGTGTGAGGTAATCTAAAATGAATCGATTAAAGAATTTATACCATAACCAAATAAACAAAAATTAAGCGAAACAGTCAATGATTACTACGAACGTTGTGGTTTCCTAATCGCTTCGTAACAAACGACGAAAAACATGGTCAGGTAAAGGGTCCTGATAAATTCGGTTCCAGACATTTTAATTTACGTAGTATTACTACAGAGTATTGCTAACGCAGACTAAACATTTTAATTATTGATTTGGTACAGAGAGGAAAACACAGTGATGGAGGCATTTTCACAACTTTACACTTCTCAATTTGTTGGAGACCAAGAGGTTCAATGTGCCTGAACTATCGAACTCACACGTAAAGGTATCATTTGTACTTACTGGAGATGCAGCCTATCCTCTAAAATTTTATCTTATGAGGCAATATCTAGTGAGAGAACTAACGCCTAGAAGTGAAAATTTTAATCAACGTTTATCTAGTGTTCGAAAAATAATACGTGGAATGTGCTTTCGGAATATTGCGTGCCAAGTGGCGATTCACGAATAGAAATATGGGCACAATGTGAAAAGAGCCACCACATATTCTGATCTTCCATTTCAGAAAAGATTGCGACAAAGAATGATCTGCATTATCATGAAACGACTTCACAAATTTACAGAACTGATGATGTGCAAACTCATTAGAACTCAGATCGCAGTGAATTTGATAGACAAATAAGGATAACTTCACTGAATATTTCAATCAGTCGCAGATGTTAATATAACGTTATAATTTGTACTTAATAGATTGTGCTTTTTCATAACAAAAGTGTCAATATTCTTGTATGAGTTTGTAAATAATTACTTTTGACCTAATAGTTTTAATCCTACCGGTATTTCTTTGCTTTAACGATGATTAATCATAATAACAAAATATAAATATTTAAATCATATAATTGTACCTTTATTTCGGAGTTGGAATATGTTTAATATTGTACGCAGTACTGAGTGTTTATCCCGATAATATTCTACGAAGTATGATTTAATAATAATAATAATAATAATAATAATAATAATAATTACACGACATATTATAAAAATATCATTCGCGTTCAGTAAAATGTCTTCCTACATATTCCTCGTCATGGAGATGTTTTTGAAGTTCTTCTCCCAATTATTCCACAGGAATATCCGGGTTTTCACTTCTTAAATGATAACTTCTTTCTCATTTCTTGACAATTCATACTTGCAATTGTGAGCGACGCCGCTAGAATCTCCAACAAGAGCGAGCGGCCAGCGGCGTGTAGCGTTGTCCTTGAACCAACTTCCTCTCGAAAATGCCGCTCCGCTCACACTATGGCTAGCTGCATTTGCTAACATGGGTTTGTGATTCATCCACGCCGCCACTCAACGCGCCGCGCCGCTTGCACTGTGGCCGAAGCCTAACGGGCAACTAGGCCCAATACATGCAAGGATGATGATGATGATGATGACAGCTAAATTAAAAAATTACAGCTGTATTTAAAATATTGAAAATGCATTCAATTGCATTTCTATTAAATGCTTATTTATTAGAGAATCAGGAAAATCACGGTATACGAGATTCCTTTGTTTTTGCTCAGCGTCACATATGAGAAACCCGCTATGTATCGGCTCTTCGAGAGGCAAACGCAAGTTGGTTTCGTCTCGTGTCTTGCAGAATATCTCTTAATAACGAATTCAGCAAATAGGCCCGTCTATTCTGCATTCTCTAATGACAGAGGTGATATATATGGTCGGAATTTCTTATATGTTGCAGCTATGACACGAAGCAATAAAAAAAAAAAAAAACTTCGTTCCACGTTGAATGAGTTAAACTCTAAAATCTTGGATAGTTTCCGTCATAACAACATTATAATATGTCATGAAGCTTTCATGCTATCCTTGGCATGTGTGCCGTTTCCATAGAAACGCATGCTATTTCTTTCTCTTCTGTAGTCACTTTTCAATAAATGAGCACAGCATTGATTTGCTAATGTGTTAGGATCAGTGCTGTTACAGAAATCCAAACAATAATTGTTTCGCGGAACACGCAAGTCACATCTGTAAACGAAAAACATGTCTTTATGTCTGCAGCTCGTTCGCAGAGTTTCCTAGCACGAGCGATTCGGTTGTGCTGTTCATTCCACGCTCTCTTTCACACGTGCATTTAATGTAAAAACAAGAGACAAAAATGAAAGCTTATAATTAATTGTGCTTCGTACAGTTTAAGTGCCCTACTCAAATGTGGTTAAAATGATCCATATTGAGCACTACAGGACTCACGTACCGTTTAGTTGTTCGGACGGTCAACAAGTTTTCAGAGTCAAGAGACTATCTGGCGTATCATTATAAAAAGTGTGTCTATAAAATCAGCAGAATTTCCATAAAAAAATTTAGTAAATGATAGGCCTACATTTAAACTGTGTTTGGCTTACAGATATATGCTACAAGATTAAAAAGTGTTGTGCAACATTTTTCTCATTAATTAATTAATTCATTCATTCATTCATTTATTGATAAATAAATTAATTACTTTACTTATTTGTAAATGGTTTGGAATTGAACGGGTTACATCAGCTTCTTGTCTATGCGGATGACGTGAATATGTTAGGAGAAAATCCACAAACGATTAGGAAAAACGCGGAAATTCTACTTGAAGCAAGTAAAGAGATAGGATTGGAAGTAAATCCAGAAAAGACTAAGTATATGATTATGTCTCGTGATCAGAATATTGTACGAAATGGAAATATAAAAGTTGAGATTTATACTTCGAAGAGGTGGAAAAATTCAAATATCTTGGAGCAACAGTAACAAAATATATAAATGACACTCGGGAGGAAATTAAACGCAGAATAAATATGGGAAATGCCTGTTATTATTCGGTTGAGAAGCTTTTGTCAACTAGTCTTCTGTCAAAAAATCTGAAAGTTTGAAATTATAAAACAGTTATATTACCGGTTGTTCTGTATGGCTGTGAAACTTGGACTCTCACTTTGAGAGAGGAACAGAGCTTGAGGGTTTTTGAGAATAAGATTCTTAGGAAAATGTTAGGGTCTAAGAGGGATGAAGTTACAGGAGAATGGAGAAAGTTACACAACACAGAACTGCACGCATTGTATTCTTCACCTGACATAATTAGGAACATTAAATCCAGACTTTGAGATGGGCTGGGCATGTAGCACGTATGGGTGAATCCAGAAATGCACATAGAGTGTTAGTTGGGAGGCCGGAGAGAAAAAGACCTTTAGGGAGGCCGAGACGTAGATGGGAAGATAATATTAAAATTGATTTGAGGGAGGTGGGATATGATGATAGAGACTGGATTAATCTTGCTAAGGAAAGGGACCAATGGCGGGCTTATGTGAGGGCGGCAATGAACCTCCGGGTTCCTTAAAAGCCAGTAAGTAATTAAATTAATTGGCTAGTTTCGACTTCGTGTCAATCATTATGAACTCGTGAAGTCCTTGCTTCGGCCGGTTTCTTGAGTTGTTTTTGTTCGGGCTGCGTTTGTGTTTGGTAGTGTGGAGTCAAATAGAGTGTGTGCTCTGAAATTTAGTTGTGTATTGAGGTTTGTTGTGAATGTGTTTGATGTGCTTGTATATTTCGCATTGTTCTACACACCTAAAACACATCCTCAAAACACAACTAAATTTCAGAACACACACTACTACCAAATACAAACGCACACCTCAGCAAAATAACTGAAGAAACCGGCCGAAAAAGGACCTCAGTAGTCATTGCATTGCTTCATTGCATAATCTTGCAACTGTTACATGGTTCGTAGTAGTCATTTCTTGGCATGTTAAAAAAAAAACATTTCTTCGAAATCGCTTGACCATTTTTATACTCCTACGACAACATTCCCAACTTTCCTTTCAGTAGATTCTGAAGTTTGATCTAGGCTAACATAGATGTTTTCATTTTCACAAATTGAACGAATCTGTTCCAGTTTCTTCATAACAATTCGAAAGATAATTAAATTTAAATCGTACATGAAATTCATCTGAAATGGAGCTTATATTGAAAATTATTTATGAAAACTGATTCTTTTCAGTTATAAGCCCTTTTGCCTGCGATAGTTTTTAAAAGTATAGGCTATATATTTCTTTCCTTCCTTTCCCCTTTTTGTTCTCTTTATCAGCCGATGAATTTATTATCATAGCCTTTTTATTGTGCATTTTATTTAATTTTCGTATTTCTTTTCTTTTTTATTATTATTTCATTACATTCCATTTTGTTATATTCTACCTTACGTTTTCCATAATAACTATTTGTACTAAATGAGTTGCTTCTACTATAGTCCAATGTATTTTACTTTCTTTTTTCTAGTATTGTATAATTTTCATGTTGTTTAGTGTCGATTTTATTATGCTATTATTATTTTTTTATTTTTTTTTAATATGTTAGTATTCTGTTCTTTAACTTTTTGTTAAATTTTAACTGCTTGTATACTTTGTGACCTGGTAGAGTAAGAGAAGGTCCTATGGCCATAACTCTGCCAGTATAAATAAAGAATTATTATTAATTGTTACGTGTTTAATGTGAATATCTGAAACTATGTATTTACCTAACCAGATAACATTGTCTGTGTTTGTAATTTGAAGTAGTTTGCATGATATGTATTATCAATTTCTGTATATCACAACTGGTTGAATTGTTTATGCCTTAAATTTAATTAACTTACCTGTTTTGTATTATACATATAGCTCAACTGATAAATGATCGTTTGCGTTTGTAAATTTAATAATCTGATTGGCTATGTATTGTAGGCCTATACTTTTAGTAGAGCCATCGATGTAGCTCAGTCGGCAGACTCGCTGGGCTGCTGATCCGGAGCTGCGTTCGGGCTTGGGTTGGATCCCCCTTTGGTCTTTGGTTTCTTCCGAGGTTTTCCACAGCCGTGGGACTGAAGCCGGATGGTCTATGGCGAGTCCTCGGCATCAACCCCTTTGATTAGATTACCCCCCTTTGATTTGATTACCTGGTTGGGTTTTTCCGAGGTTTTCCCCAAACCAAAAGACAAATGCCGGGTAATATTTTGGCGAATCCTCGGACCTCACCTCATCTCACTACATATCGCCAAAATATTGTAAAAAATTGCACAAAATTGTAAAAATTGTAGAAAATTACTAAATTGTAAAACTATAAAAATTTGTAAAAATTGTAATTGTAATATTGTAAAATTTTGACTTGTTCCACATCTTAAAGCTTTATTGCTCATGTAAGATCTATGTAATAAAATGAACGAACGAACGAACGAACGAATGAGAAGTCAAAATAATGTGTTTTTACGTGAAATAAAATTAAATATATAAGTTCATGTGATTGTGTCCGAAACTTAAAACTCAATTACGAGTTTCTATTTCAGTGCAAATTAAATATTTAATTACCTAAGAATCCAAGCCCTAGCAATGACCTCTATGAAGCAGGAAGGAAAACCTACAGGTAGTTTTGAGAAAGATTATTTTCTTCACAAAGACACGTAGATATAATGAATTTAGAACCCGAAGTATGCCAATCAAATCCAATAAATTCGTGCTCGTTTGTGATGACATATCAGAGATTTCATCGCATATGTGTAACACAACATCAATACTTATTACATCGTAAAATAAACACGAGGCAGAATTGTAAAACGTGACAGAAAAACGCGAAAAAAATCTCCAAGTCCAATTACGTCGCCGGATACATGCTTTATATCGCCGCCACCCATGTCACGGCGATATTTTTATACAGATCTCCTGCAGCCAATCCTGCTAATTGGGGCGCGACACCACAGCAGAATGTTGTGAGAGGGAGCAACAATTAGCAATTACGACGGCGACTTCCTATTGGAGCCCCCCAACCCTTACGCAACTCCAAAACAAACCACAGTCTACAATAGCAAATAACTAGCAAGAAGGTGAACACTGATTTCATTCACAACCCTCCACAAGAGGTTCATGGCAGGAAGGGGCTGTCATGCGGCCTATTTTAATATACAACGTGAAAAGCCTCGTGTTATATATTTGCTCAAACAACTGTAAACAATTCTATAATTCTTAGGTTCCTGAATTACAGAAATAAATTTCACTCTCTTGGCACAGAAATATTCTCGGAACGAAATTTACGGAACATTTTAAGTAAGAAGTTTTAAATAATCCGTCTATTACAATGCTTAAACCAGACCCACAAAACTGTAGCTCCTGAGAGCGACTGCCTCCCCTTCTACTCCATCCACCTTTTCTACCAGGGTTGCATCAACATTCATTCTCGCGGCGGCGGGTCTACAACACGCTATCAAGAATTACAAATGAACAGATAATAAAATCCTTAGGAACATACCTTTAGAAAGTGAGAGAAACATGAATGAGGGAAATAAATATGTTAAAATATATGTAAAATAAATTTTAAAATGTATGTGTGCATATAATCTAAGAAGATCTGCCTACCTGTGTATAATATCGTCCTATTACTAGTAAAGCCGATTAAGTCCACTTTTTGTGTAAAATATGTTAAGTATAGTCCCCGACTTGTCTTTCCGTGCTCTGTATTCTATTAAAATGAAATAAGTCCGAAATGTTGCATGCAGGCAACAAATCAATTACTTCATTTGAAGAATTTATTATGACTTTTCGTGCATTAATAAAGTTTTAATTCGTGTTTTTACAAAACTTGCATTACTGGTCTTACCTGGTTTTACTAGTAATAGGACGTAAATAAATTGTACCTACTTTAAGTGAGTTATAGCTATATGACCGAATGTCAATGCTGTCATTCAACATTTTACCGGACTCCAGTCGAATGAATGAATGAATGAATGAATGAATGAATGAATGAATGAATGAATGAATGAATGAATGAATGAATGAATGAATGAATGAATGAATGAATGAATAAGTAAATAAATAACTAAGTAACTAAGTAAATAAGTAACTAAATAAATAAATGAGTGAGTGAGTGAATAAATAAATAAATAAATAAATAAATAAATAAATAAATAAATAAATACACAATACGTGTACTGCAGTTTAAAGAGAACTGGAACATAACAAAATCTTAACCCGCCAAGGAATACTACTTCCAAAAGGAATGAGAATATGATTATTTTGTTGTTGAAGACGAAAGAATTGCTTGTTTACTGTGTCCCATCCAATTTATTTCCACTCGTCATTTCAATATTAAATCATATTTCAACAAAGCCCATATTAAGAATTGTGGAATGCACAAACTTTCGGGTAAGTTCATTATTACGAATTGTATATTAATTATTTATTTATATACTGTTAAATTAAGGACGTCACTCGTTCTGTTCATTTTGAATTGAAATTAATAGTGACTTTCAAGGTTCATTACTTAAATGCTATAAATTTATGTTTCCGTAGGTGATGATAGCAGGAAAGTTTTCGAAAATCTAAAACAGGTTAGGTTCAAAGAAATCTCAAAGAAACTAGCGACAGAAAATCTAGCATAATATTGTAAATCTTGGAACGAGATAACGCATTATAAATACAATGAATTTATTACAATCCTTTTTGAAAATTAGTGCCGCCGCTGATGGAACTTACACGAGTAAAGAATGTAAACAACTCTAAGCGGAAATTGATCATCCCCAACAGAAGTGGAGTGAGGCTGACGTCATATTTCCCCTACTTACGGGTTCTGCAGACCTGGCTTACATAGTTCCACGTGGTACGGCAGATGTTAATTCCTTAACAGAATGAAGAAAATCTAACAGTATAAAACTTTTGGGAAGATAGTTAGGCTCGAAACAAGCATGTATTGTGGACTAGCTGTGAGTGGAACGTGGTTCACTTCTTACTAACAAGTAATATGAAATGGAAGTTGACCTTTGTCCTGCCTTCCAAGTTTCTGTGTATGGAAGTAGACGGACAACCTGAGGGTACACTTGTGATTTCGTTGCTCGTCGTGCAGAAACGGCCTATCGGTGTTTTATCGTATAAATTAATCCATTACACCCTGTATCAAGGTTGATGACCATGCTCTCTACTGCTTCACTACAAAATATGAAATTTATTCTAGGTAAGATATGATATCACGTATATTCATTCGCTAAGTATCTTATGTATTTATCTTGTTGAAAATATCATTAAATATTTCAATTTTATGTCTAACCTAACCTTACCACAATATGTCAGAGACTGTCGGACATTGTCTAGTTTCAAAAATAAATTAAAATTGCACTTTTTCAATTCAGATTCTATTCAGTTATACAGGGTCCGTCAGAAAGAACGGATGGATTTCACATGGCAAGAAAATTGTAAAGATTCATCAAATCAAAAATTTATTGTTATCAACATATTCACCAATACATTCAGTTTATTTATGGAAAACAACATTATCCATACGATGTCCTTGGCTTTCAATACAGGCATCGAGGCGTTTTCTGATGTTCGCCATCACTTTCACAGTCATAGCTGGTGCAATTGCCACGATTTCTTAAGGAATCGCTGTCTTCAATTCGTCCAGTGTATGTGATCGATGTTTACAAACTTACGCCTTCAAATGGTCCCAAAGAAAGAAGTCGCAGGGCGCGAGATCTTACCGTAGCCTCGGACAATCTCAGTGCAATAGAATTTCGTCCAGGTGATTTCTTCTTTAATGTTGAACCTGTGATACGAAATGAAGCCACCCAACGCAAAATTGTATTTCGAGTTGGAATCCTAGCGTGACATCCGATGTCGAAATGAGTCCTGAGTGGCGATCACAGACTCTTCATTTTTCAAAAATGTCTCTACGATGAAAGCACGTTGTACACCAGACCAACACCATGTTCTCAACTGAAACTGCATTCTATGGCTGACCCAACAGTCGTGGTCCCCCTCACTATAGCCCTTTTCTCTGCGATAGTTTTCTAAAAATATAGGCTATATATTTCTTTCCTTCCTTTCCCCTTTTTGTTCTCCTTACCAGCTGATGAATTTATTATCATAGCCTTTTATTGTGAATTTTATTTAATTTTATTATTATTATTATTTTATTACATTCTATTTTGTTATATTCTTCCTTACGTTTCCCATATTAACCATTTGTACTAAATGAGTAGCTTTTGCTATATTCCAATGTATTTTACTTTCTTTTTTCTATTATGGTATTATTTTCATGTTGTTTAGTGTCGATTTTATTATGCTATTATTATTTTTTTTTCTAATATGTTAGTATTCTGTTCTTTAACTTTTTGTTAAATTTTAACTGCTTGTATACTTTGTGACCTGGTAGAGTGTAAGAGAAGGCCCTATGGCCTTAACTCTGCCAGTGTAAATAAAAATTATTATTATCGCTTCACTACAAGATACAATGAGTTACTTCGTTCCATATATGACTAAACATTTCCCAATCATTCGTCTACTGTTGACATAAACTATGTATTAAAATGTTAGTGCCAGAGATCAAGGAGAAAATTTATTGTAAAACGCTGGGATAAGAAGTTTCTTCATTATATTCGTGAATTAAGTTGATTAAGTCTATTTAAATATTGAAATGTATTTACCGGTACTTTTATATTTGAAAGTTTTAAAGACCCAAAATACTTTTTTACAAAATTACATCCAAAATTTTTTCGATCGTTCTATGAAAGACAGAAAAATTAGAATGTTCATATATGTGAAGAGAAAACATATTCCTTGACGAAATTTCACAGAGATATAAGTACTAAGTGCCAACTTAAGTGAAGGAATAAAAATAAGCTGATTACTTACATGTCACGCAAGCAGCAGAATGGAGGACCTGAAAGAAAAATACAGTCTTTAGTCATTTTGAACAAAAACTAAATATAGGCTACAATACAAAATTCGCAACAAATGACATAGCAAAGTCTATTTTCTGCTATATCGGAGTTTCTGTTCAACTTCTTCTTTACAAATGGCGTTAAGGAACCCGGAGGTTCATTGCCGGTCTTAAATAAGCCCGCCATCGGTTCCTATCCTGAGCAAGATTAATCCAGTCTCTACCATCATATCCCACCTCCCTGAAATGCATTTTTATATTATCATCCCATCTACATCTCGGCCTCCACAATAGTAATATGCGTTACAAGAGCGGTATGTTGAAGTTTTCATGTTCGAGGAAAAGTTTGAAAAAGCGAAACATAGTTGAGCTTTTTTAATTTCCGAGAATTGAGAGAAAAACATACCGCTCGTGTGTATCGTACATTATTTTGTGCGAAGATCGTTTATTACATACCTGAAAGAGTAATTTCTAGTTAGTTGAAATGAAATCTCCATCTTGGTTTCTGTTCAATGACGCCAAATTTGCAAAACAAAAATATCTATCTTCAAAATTGTTGCTTTAAAATGTTTTCTGTGTTTACTATACTCCAGCAGGCCGTGATATACGTCTGTCTTTTTTCCCCCAGTCTATGATGAGCCTGGAATCTTGTTGATTTTTTCACGGCTTCCTTAATGTTACTTGCATCACGAATGCAGTAACTTTAGTGGAGTTGTAGAGTTTACTTAATTTTTGCAAATATTTAAAAACAATAATTAACAGTGTAATTTAGGTGAAATTGCAGTGGTAAGTTTCCAATTTATAATTATTGCCATATTGAACGTCTCTAAAAATAATATGTTAAAAGCCTAAAGCAGTAAAATCAATATGTCGCTTAAGCGGTAAGAAGAGGGAAATTGTTATGTGTGTTAGGTTGGGAATACTGAATGTGGAATTTTAGACTTTCCGCGGATTGGTTTTGTGCCTAAACCAAGCAAATATGCACGATCTCGCACAAAAGTCTTTTTCCCTCCGGCCTCCCAACTATTCTGTTCAACTACTAGCTGCAAAATACCGGAACGAAAGTATCACTATCTGATTTCACACAAAAATATTTTTTATTTTTCGAAAAATTGCATGACTGTAAAATCACAGAATTCACGGATTACATATAAAATGAACTGTAAGTAATGTCTTTAATTGCAAGGGCTTATTCCCACAGATATCTTAAACGAAAAGGTTTAATACAATGTTGCTCGTTTTCGCTTCCTTTTCGAGATAAAAGTTGTTTCATATTGAAACGTTCTATAGCGTGTTTTAGGAAAGCTATTGAAATCATTCCCAATATGCTCAGTCAATTTACGAGAGCAGTGCATTGTGATAATAAATGATTGATAGAATTGCAGTTTTGTGTTTTAAATGTGCAGAAATTTGATAATAAAAAACGCATCTTTTTTCCTTGAAGAACAAGAATTCCCTGGGTGACTAGAGTCTGGAAATTTGTATGAATGTGAGTGTGGTTGTGAGTGTGCCGGGTTAATATTAATTAACCAATCATCACAAATATAAAAATACATCAGGACTGTCGCTGGGCAGTAACGTGAACACACGTTTCAGCGTCACATTGTTGACAAGTAACTCCATCTGTTAGTACAACCATAAAGCATCTAATAGATGCTATAGAGTTATCAACAACGAAAAAAAAATAATGCAACTTATCGTTCTAAAAAGGAATTTTAAAATGTTACATTTGTTGGGATAAAATTCTAAAAATTTTTATTGGCGATTTAATTCCTTTAGGTTTTATGGAATTTTGTGGACCTCATATTTTAGTACTAACTCATGGTTTATATTCGTCTCATTTATTTTAATTCGCTAATATTTCTTACGAGAGGTTAGGTAAATCTATTAATTGATAAAAGTTTAATGAGATTTATGCCTAGAATTTAAAAAGGATCAGTTATTCTTTAGAAAATTTGTGCATACAAAATACGCTATTCATGTTGAAAATCATTTTTCATTTTCATGGAAAATGTTGTGTTTTATTTAACGACGCACGCAACTGCAGAGGTTATATCACCGTCACCGGATGTGCCGGAATTTTGTCTCGCAGGAGTTCTTTTACATGCCAGTAAATCTACTGACATGAGCCTGTCGCATTTAAGCACACTTAAATGCCATCGACCTGGCCCGGGATCGAACCCGCAACCTTGGGCATAGAAGGCCAGAGCTATACCAACTCGCCAACCAGGTCGACCATTTTCATGGATGCTGAAATTTGATTTTAATAACATCGACAACTTTATGTTCTCTTTATTCTTGGTATAAAGAGACAGTTGCATGAGGATATTATATAAATACTATTATAGTAATTAAATTTCGAAAGTACGCGTAATTATTTCGTTTTTATATTCTCTGATTTTGGTGTGCTTATGTCGAGGAATCTCACATTTCTCTTGGTTGAATCCTAGTCGAAGTATTTCTCCTTCAAGCCTGAGAAATACTCCCGTATATTTTACCAAAGATTATGATACAGTATATATTGCATTGCAATAAGTGAAATCTCAGGAATCTTCTATGCCACATCAATAAATTTAAGAATGCAGTTATATTGTCAGACTCCAAAGCAGCTATTCTATCAATAGCCTCTAAACACACACCTTCATCTCAAACAGCAGAAATAACTAAAATGCTCTCTCAATTAATATCACTCAATAAAAGAATTGTATTCCAATGGATACCATCCCATTGTGGAATCCTGGGAAACGAGAATGTGGATGCTTTAGCAAAGAAGGGCAGCACTGCTACTTACAGACCTGTTACTAAATCTACGTATTACTCTGTGAAAAGATTTATTAAATCTACATACTTAGACTTCAACAAACAAAATTTGATAACACAATCCCAAGGGAAAAAATGGAACTCTCTGCATCATAATCCACAGTTAATTCCCGATTTACCACGAAAATCGTCTGTAGCTGCATTTAGATTGGCAACAGGCCATAATTGTTTGGCCAAACACCTGCATAGAATTGGAATATATCAGTCCCCTAACTGCCCATTGTGCAACTCAAACGAAGAAATTGTTTCGGAACACCTCAAAATCTGTGCTTCAGTGGCTGGCCATGATAATATCTTTGAAAAATATTGGAGTGCAAGAGGTCAAATGATTTTATTGTCAAATGCCTGGCATTAGAAAACAACAAAACATATTGTAAATCTCGTCTGTAAATGTTTTTAATGAACAGAACTAGACTCTTGCGGAAGTTACTAAATAGTCTTAAATGACCAAGTTGTTATTTTTTCTCCCCTATCTTCTTCTTTTTTTTCTTTTCTTTTTTATTATCTTGATATATTACTTAATCATTTGTATTTTTATGCCATTTAGTACGACTTTGCTAATCAACATTTTATGTCTTGTAACCCACATGTATTCTCCTATTAGTATATTAACTGTATAATATATCTCAAGTGAATTAATCGTCGAATTTATCTCGGGCATTTTAGGTCTTATAAATTGTGTGTTTGTGTGTGTGTGTGTGTGTGTGTATGTGTGTGTGTATTCCCTTATGTTATGTAACTGATTTTGATTATGTGTAATTTTCTACTTTATTTTATATATTACATAACTGATCTTGACTATTTGTAACTTTATATTATGTAACTGATCTTGACTATTGTAATTTTCTACTATATTTTATGTAATTTCTATGGTATTTTCTTTTGTGTTGTTTTGTAATCAAATTTTGTATTTCATGTAGGCTATAATATTGAAACCTGGTTGAGTGGAAGAGAAGGCCTCATGGCCTTAACTCTGCCAGACAAAATAAATCTACTACTACTACTACTACTACTATATATTTTATCTACACTGTGACTATAAATTAAGATTTTATAATAGTATTAGGGGAGAGTCGGGTAGTATCGGACATCGGGTAATATCGGACAGTGAGTTTCTTTCATCTACCACACAATGATAGTACCTGATTGACATGTTTACGTTTCTGTGATGTCGCATAGAGAAACGTAACCATGTCATTCAGGTACTACCATATGGTGGTAGATGAAAAAAACGCACTGTCCGATACTACCCGACTCTCCCCTAAGTTTTTTGACTTGTTCCATATTCTAGCTGTAAGCATGTATGAATATCATGGAATGTTAAATAAAAATATGGCGGATACAAGAACGATGTGTAAAATTAAAAAGTGAACAGCTTTACTATTAGATAATTGAATACTGTGTCCTAGTTTACTAAATAACTATGAAATAGCACAATAAAATGTCACGAACTCAGAGATGATCGCGAGGCAGAAACTTGAACGAGAGCTAGCACCGCCCGCCTCTGGAGTTGGTTCGTTTTATCCTAATCAGAAACAATTACATTTAAACGTGCATTGTGGATGTGCGGGTTTCGAGTACCCACCAGGGGACCCTCACCATCATCATGCATATCTCTGCTTGCTAATGAAAGTAACGCAGTTATGCTCCAGTATCAGAGGAGGATCTGCAACCTCCTCCCCCCCTCAACGGCTCTTTATTTCTCTCCTCCATACCCACATTTTTTTGTCAAAGAGATATAGAGAGGGGAGGAGAGGGAATCGAACCAGCGCTGTGAAACTTCCAACGAACCGAAAGTTTAGGGACGCGTACTTTTTGCCCACAATAACCATCACACCAGCGAACATAAAAAAATAGCTACCTATACGCCCAGGTTCACATATAGAATTTTACGTGTTACTTTTTATGTTCACAAACATGCTTTCCAATTCCACAGGCTCGCAGCACTGCTGATTTCCAATACAACAAATACTTCAGTGGAAAAATCATACTGGACATTCGGACGAGGGTTGTTTGTATCATGGCAAAAATAATTACTATTTTAAACGTTTCCATCACTTGAAAATTAAATACATTATCACAACCACGTGCACTACAAGGACTGCTCATTATCATTATTTTAATGAGTATAATAACATAATTACCTCTGATTGAGGTTGTGGCAGATAGCTTACATACTTACTTACTGGCTTTTAAGGAACCCGGAGGTTCATTGCCGCCCTCATATAAGCCCGCCATTGGTCCGTATCCTGAGCAAGATTAATCCAGTCTCTACCAACATATCCCACCTCCCTCACATCCATTTTAATATTATCTTCCCACCTACGTCTCGGCCTCCCCAAAGGTCTTTTTCCCTCCGGCCTCCCAACTAACACTCTATATGCATTTCTGGATTCGCCCATACGTTCTACATGCCCTGCCTATCTCAAACGTCTGGATTTAATGTTCCTAACTATGTCACGTGAAGAATACAATGCGTGCAGTTCTGTGTTGTGTAACTTTCTCCATTCTCCTGTAACTTCATTCCTCTTAGCCCCAAATATTTTCCTAAGTACCTTATTCTCAAATAACCTTAACCTATGTTCCTCTCTCAAAGTGAGAGTCCAAGTTTCACAACCATAAAGAACAACCAGTAATGTAACTGTTTTATAAATTCTAACTTTCAGATTTTTTGACAGCAGACTGGATGATAGAAGCTTCTCAATCGAATAATAACAGGCATTTCCCATATTTATCTGTGTTTAATTTCCTTCCGAGTATCATTTATATTTGTTACTGTTGCTCCCAGGTATTTTAATTTTTCCACCTCTTCAAAAGAAAAATTTCCAATTTTTATATTTCCATTTCGTACAATATTCTCGTCACGAGACATAATCATATACTTTGTCTTTTCGGGATTTACTTCCAAACCTATCTCTTTACTTGCTTCAAGTAAAATTCCCGTGTTTTCCCTAACCGTTTGTGGATTTTCTCCTAACATATTCAAGTCATCCGCATAGACAAGCAGCTGATGTAACCCGTTCAATTCCAAATCCTCTCTTTATCCTGGACTTTCCTAATGGCATACTCTAGAGCAAAGTTAAAAATTAAAGGTGATAGTACATCTCCTTGCTTTAGCCCACAGTGAATTGGAAACGCATGTCACAGAAACTGACCTATACGAACTCTGCTGTACGTTTCACTGAGATATATTTTAATTAATCGAACTAGTTTCTTGGGAATACCAAATTCAATAAGAATATCATATAAAACTTCTCTCTTAACCCAGTCATATTCCATTTTGAAATCTGTGAATAACTGATGTACTGTACCCTTATACTTCCATTTTTTCTCCATTATCTGTCGAATACAAAATATCTGATCAATAGTTGATCTATTACCCCTAAAATAATAGTAATAATAATAATAATAATAATAATAATAATAATAATAATAATAATAATAATAATGATAATGTGTCTAGTAGCGAAATAACTTCCAGAGATCGAGAAGTTTCGGTTGGGCCACAGTCATCGTGCGCCGAACTTCATTTCCCATTGGAGTCAAGTACAGGACAGAAATAATTACTATCATGGTATATCGGCACTATTATGCAAAAACACTGAATATATAGCTGGCATTTCAAGCGGACCAAAAACGCACAAAACCGACCGTGTTGCCGCAAACAAGTGCATACTAAAATATCACTCAATTGTGCTAATGATTTTCCATTTGTGTTTATGTTTTGAAAGTCTAAACCTGAAAACGAACTTATGTGACAAAAGAGACCAACGACGGCATGAGAGGATGAAATATTAGAAGCAGTCTGGCTTCAATACCCGGTACCAATTAAAAACAAACCTGAATATCAACGTTTCTGCTAATTACGTATATATTCTCTATATTGTATTACATACCAAACGACGCGATTGTCTGTGATTCGTCATTGGTTCTGCAGTTCTTATAAATGGCTCGTCAGAATTTACAGCCATCCTAGTTCTGGCAATAACATTTAGAGTAGCAATCTCTGAATTTTAATTTGGTCATTCACTCTTTGACCGTTGGGAGTGTGATATGATACAGAAAATAGTCCCACCATGTGTCAGAATGAAGCGTTACAATCCGGGCTATAGGTCTATAGGGAATAAATAAAAACTATACAGGGTGTTTCAAAAGTTATGGTGAAAAAATTTTGGGATGAGAAGTAAAAATGAAACGAGGCAAAAAAGTTCCAGTAAATATGGGTGCGCAAATTAACCGTTTACTAGATAATGCCATTTTTTTCTGCTTGGCGCCACCAGTGAACTGAGCGACTGGCCACGGTAAAGCTGTAACATTCATATTTCGTATGTATGCTGCACTCTCCCCATCCTATTTTCTTATAAGTGTGAGACGATATCTAAACAGACGAACGGTGGATAAGTAGGCGAGGACTTCTACCTAGATCACCTAATTTAAATCGATTGCATTTTTGTGTGTGGGATTATAAAATAGTGCATATTGCAACGAGCCTATAATGGTAGTAATTAAGACGCGAGGATGTTTATGAAACGAGCGCAAGCGAGTTTCATAATTTTCATACGAGCGTCTTAATTACCATTACAGGCAAGTTTCATACGACTTTTTATGCTCGACCATATTTCTAACTTGAAATAATTATTCATGTTATTGTTATGTGAGTGAGTGCAATAGCCTACCTCATGAATTGTGAGATGTGCGCAGACGCGAAAGTATTGATTTTTTCCGGGAAACGAATGTCGACGACCTTGATATAATCTAGAGAGTAAGATAAACGTTAAACTTGATATAACCTTGAAATTGAATTCGACATTGAAAAACGAAATGACAAATTGAATTTATTTGAATATTATTTACAATTAACGCTAATTATTATAGTAATAGAACATAACCTTCTGCGACAGTATTGGATTTCCAGCCTCCGTGACCTTTCGATACTTGTCTTTCGATTGTATATCCGAGAATAATCGAAAACCTCAACTTTAATGAATAGGTGTACTTTAATGACATCCATTAAAGGGCTGTTACCAGGTGTATAATTACTACAGTTCGGTATGTTCGAGCATAAAAACCGTTTACACAACAGACATCACCACACCTGAAGAATTTTAGCATCGGTTGTAGATGCCTTCTAGCAAATGAAGAATGACCCAGGCTTGCTCGAGCGCATTCTTGGGTTTTTGCGGAGAAGATTAAACAGATGCATTCAAGCGCATGGTCAACATTTTGAACACCTGCTGCAAAATTCTTCAGTTAACATGTTCATACTGTACTGTAGCTTATTTATCCACCAACTTTACTGTTCTTCAAACAAGAAAGTTTCTTTGGTGTATGTTCAATCAAATTTCTGTGGTTTTGAAGCCAAAATTATGAATTTTACTGTCCCTGATTGATAAATGAAATAAAATTGTCAATGCTTTTGTTGGAATTAGTACTTTCAGCGGGCTCCAACCAGCACTGAATGACATTATCTCATAAACGATGAATTAGCTGAACCATGTTTACTGGAACTTTTTTTGCTTCTCTACGTTTATTAACTTTCATACCTAATTTTTTGACCGTAACTTTTGAAACACACTGTACATTGTAATATTTTTGAAACACGAAATATAATTCGAACTGCCAAATAACACTTGCATGAAAAGTAATTAATAGGGCTATCCAATGTACTGTCGAAAAACCTGAAATTTAGAATTTATAAAACAGTTATATTACCGGTTGTTCTGTATGGTTGTGAAACTTGAACTCTCACTTTGAGAGAGGAACAGAGATTAAGAGTGTTTGAGAATAAGGTGTTTAGGAAAATATTTGGGGCTAAGAGGGATGAAGTTCCAGGAGAATGGAGAAAGTTACACAACACAGAACTGCATTGTATTCTTCACCTGACATAATTAGGAACATTTAATCCAGACGTTTGAGATGGGCAGGGCATGTAGCACGTATGGGCGAATCCAGAAATGCATATAGTGTGTTAGCTGGGAGACCGGAGGGAAAAAGACCTTTAGGGCGGCCGAGACGTAGATGGGAAGATAATATTAAAATGGATTTGAGGGAGGTGGGATGTGATGATAGAGAATGGATTAATCTTGCTCAGGATAGGGACCAATGGCGGGCTTATGTGAGGGCGGCAATGAACCTCCGGGTTCCTTAAAAGCCAGTAAGTAAGTAAGTATGAAAAGGGAGCAGTTAAAGCTAGTGATGGGACCGAGTATAGCTGCGGCAGATGGAATGGGGTGAATTTCCCCTTCAACTTGACGTAAGCAGGGGTACAGACTGTACCCGCCGCAGCTGTACTCGGTACCATCACTAGCTTTAACTGCTCCCTTTTCATAGCCCTAGTAATTAATATAAAATTATAGCGGCCTATATTCGAAATAAACAGGCATATTCTTCGTTAAGAGGAAACTTGCGAATTTTAAATCCAATTAGCCTATATTATACATGGCGTTAAAAAGACGTTCAATATTTTGAGAGGTGGTAGTATTCATCAAAACAAGAAAAACAGTATCATATTTAAATATGTGTTGTAAAATTAATTCCTTCCGAGATAGCCTATGAATACTTGTTCATTGAACATCATATAAGATGCTTAATCCTATGATGTTTTACAAATGAATGTATCTTTAACGACTTGTCCTCACATACAGAGACATCATTTTATTTTTACTTCAATTTTTATTGTACCTGTGTTTTTGTATGTATTTCACTCCCACCCTTCTACTAATGAAGTTCCAACTGTCCTCCAGACAGAATCAAGGCCGCATATAGTAAACAGCACTGAGTTAGTGAGTATAGTACGTTCCAGAAATATGTTTGTGTTTTCCAGTGACGAAAGAGCTTTCAATATTGAATCATATTTTCGCACAGGTACTGTCCGATTGCCTACGTCGCATCCCGATTTCCCCCACCTGCTTCTGCACGCCCCTCTGTAAAAGCTCTTTTCTGAAAACATTAATTTGTTAGGAATTGGACGTTTACATATTATTATACAACTATTTAAAATAACTTAAATAAAAGGGCCTCGTTAAGTAATTAACTTTCACGTGATTTCCCCCCTTTCTACGATCCTGCGGCATAAGCACTTGGACGGACAGTAGATAGCATGTGTGAGTAATTTTATCTGTGCGGGTCGGGTAGAAGTGAAGATTGAATTTACAGTACGTAAGGTACTCTTTTATAGAGTAGGTACAGAATTACTTCAACATGAGTTACTAGTACGAAGGACGAAACTGGCAATTGGAATTAGATGCAATAGTCTATAGTGCGATAATATGAACAAAAGAACTGAAGCTTGTATCGAAATGAACGGCCACCATTTTCAAATATGTATTTAAATATCGATATTTTGATTATTTTTCATTTTAACTTCATTCTCTATATCGTACGCTAATGTGCTGTAGACAGTATAATATACACTGCATAATGAATACGTTCGCATGGATAACTCAGTTCGTGAGTAAAACACTTATTGTTAATACAGTACTGCATTTTGATTAAAGAAAAACCTAATGAAAATTATCGAACTCAAAATCGCGATATGTCGTAGTTTACGTAAATGGATGAAGTACTTTTCTTCCGTCCTATACCTAGTAGAGTTATTTGTTTGTGTTTTACGCCAGTATCATCGAACTTCAGCCGAGGAAGGTTGTAGCGAACGGTGTTTCTGGATCTCTAAATGTTTAGCCAGGTTAATATTAAAAATGTTAGTAAAAATAAAATGATGTCCCTGTACTACTAGTTGATTAACATTATTAATACTTTTTTTATTTCTTAATTGAAGAACGGTGCTTTATTATGTCATAGCAACAGATTTCTTACAGCGGAAAGTTTGTGCGAGGGAACACCGCGTTCCATTACACCCCTGCCTCCGCCTACACAGACTTCTGTGACAGATTTTGTTTCACTTTTACACAAAGTACTTCAATTGTTCTCGGAATAGGAAGCAGGATAAAGCGGTATTTTTACCCTCAAAACAACCTGGAGAAAAGAAAACATTCTCCTTTAAAAGATAATGCAATTCCACTTCACACAATGGAAGGAAGAAACTATAACAGACGATGTTTTTGTCTCGTTTCCTACACCAGAAGTTATCTAACGCAAGCGTGGGTTCTATATTCTCCGAGCGGCGTATCAGCGATCTTAATTCAGCACAGAGTTGTTTATAACAAGCAAACACAGGCCAAGAAGCTGCATTACTGTCCTTCAGGACTGTATCGCTCTGGACCGTATATTTGCCGTCCTGCATCCTAACTGCTTACGACCCTGTTATGAAGTCAGCTTTTCAGAAGAAATACTTACCTAGAAAATGTGCTTGAACTGAAATGGGATACGAACTTGAGAAATAGGAGTACCAACCTTTATAGGCCAGATATTATACGTACAGACGGTACAATTCAAAATCAATCATGTTTCCATATTCCCTTTTTATCGAATTGTAGAAATGTGTTTCCATTCTATTTCTCTTATGACAGTCCGAGAAATTATAGGCACTGTAAATTGCTATAATATGCATGAAACTATGCACTAAATACATAAGAAATATGCACTTAAATAGGGACTAAAATTACAAAAATAAATTCACTGTGAAACACTGTCTTTTAAAGAGGGATTCAAATAATTTTAACTAGTCCTATAAGTTCACTTAAAAATGATGATGAAATCAAATAATTTCGCTTGTAATAATAATAATAATAATAATAATAATAATAATAATAATAATAATAATAAAGGACCGGTTGTTTTTTATGGTTGTGAAACTTGGACTCTCACTTTGAGAGAGGAATATAGGTTAAGAGTTTTTGAGAATTAGGTGCTTAGGAAAATATTTGGGGCTAAGAGGGATGAAGTTACAAGAGAATGGAGAAAGTTACACAACACAGAACTGCATCGTATTCTTCACCTGACATAATTAGGAACATTAAATCCAGACGTTTGAGATGGGCAGGGCATGTAGCACATATGGGCGAATCCAGAAATGCATACGGAGTGTTATTTGGGAGGCCGGAGGGAAAAAGACCTTTAAAGAGGCCGAGACGTAGATGGGAAGATAAAATTAAAATTGATTTGAGGGAAGTGGGGTATGATGATAGAGAATGGATTAATCTTGCTTAGGATAGGGACCAATGGCGGACTTATGTGAGGGCGGCAATGAACCTCCGGGTTCCTTAAAAGCCAGTAAGTAAGTAAGTAATAATAAATGAATGAAAGAATGAAATGAAAACAAAATCCGTCCAATAGTTGAGAAGAAATTGCTGTACAAAACAGATTACATAATATTCAAAACCATTTTCTTTGATACGAGCGCTGCTGTTACGGCTAGATGAGTCGAAATCTTGAAATCGAATTCTTGAGGTATGACAATACTTTATTTTCGTAGTTCGTATAAAAAGAAAGGAAACTAACGTAAACGCCTAAAATTACAGTTCCTGAGTGCAATTAGTGCTTTACTTAACTTAAATCCCTGCATAGTGCAACGCTGTCTCAACTACAGTCCCTTTACATCTTCATTAGTTCACAGCGTTTCCTTAAAATCCACTGGAGAGCAAAATATAAACAATATGGAAGATTTTAAACCTCTTCCCCGCATTACGCCCGGGGACGTGGTAACACAATTGTATGGCTCCCCTGGAACCAGGACGTGATGACTTAGCGAAAGTACTTGCATAGGAAAATCTCCATTTTCATTAAGGGATGATAGCACCAAGATGTCGGCGAAGAAAATGTAAAAAATATTCGCTGTATCATCCCTGACGTCATCATCATTATCTACACCATGTCTGTCCCATCGTCCTTTCTATATCGCTTGAAGCTTTAAGGCCCGGTTGTAGAAACACAAATCAGTCCCTGATCGCCAATCAGTTGATGTCTGATTTATTTGTTTGTTCATTGCGTTGCACAAACGTGAATCTCAAATCAACCTGTCTCAATTTACTAATTGCTGATTTGAGAAAAAAATACATTTGACAACAGCGCTATTTAGCAACCATAGCCAATTTGTTGCTCTTTAAAAGTCGCGAAACGAATGCATCAAGTGGGCGGTGACTAGGAAAACAAGTGAATGTTCAAGTGAATGTTTTGCTATTTTGTTGCTTTTTGTAGAAAGGAAACAGGGGGATTTTATTTTATATATAGACTACAATATAGCGAAAAAAAAATGAAGGAAACAAAAAACGTAAGGGGGCTTCTGTTGTGGGATTTGCTAGGGGAGTCGACAAGAAATTGGAATATGCATAGCCTCCATAACCCAAAATAATTCCATTTCCCATCTCTCTGTTTACAAATGGAGCTCGTAACCTACTCATTTAAAATACTGTGTTTTCATGTGTAGAACCCTGCCAAAAGGCTACAACATTCCAGACTTTCAATGAAATGATGGCGTAGGCTACATATTGCCTGTATATTCACAGAAAAGAAACCTTTTCTATTTCGATAAAGTTCGGCATCATTTCAACCAGGTAATTGGATGGGGATGTGAGCAGTCTATACAACCAATATTAGGCTACTCTTGGAAATCCTGACATGGCTGAAAATTTTCTCTGGATTTCAAATCGTTCCCTGTTTGAAGTTTGGGGATTTATGAGACCCTGAGATAAGAAAGCAATTTCATACGTAACATTCCTAAATACTCGGCAAATAGTTGATTTGTGGACCCTAACAAGATAACCTAAGACCGCCTGAAAAATTCCAACAGCATAAAATCTCAGCATTATCAGAACTTTGTTCATAGGAGAAAGTGCAAGGTTTCGATTTGTCTGTCTGCATATATTTGTTTCAATTTTTGAAAGTAACAAAACTATTTACTATATACATTACAGTAACTGCATTATAAACAGAACAACATAAATAGCCTACTTGATCGATGATCAGTGACTTAACCAGCAAAAATCTGTTGATCAAATCTGATGGAAGACTGATCTCCGATCAAACACTGATTGTTCTTTCTGCAACAGAAATAGAACTGATGGCCAATCAAACCCTCCTTGATTGCCAATCATATTTTGATCGGTGTTTCTGCAACCGGGCCTAAGTCTTGAATTTAATTGAACTATACAAGAAATTGAAACCGTGCGTGCGAGATGTTACATACATTCACACAAGCCACGCGCCTTCCTTCCACTGTAAGGAGCTTCAGGGTGATGAACATCTAAGGGAACTTTCGGGGTGACTGTAGAAGACCGAACGAAACCTTTAAGCGCCAACGAGAGTTGATTCTGGGAGGGTCAAGCCAGAGGCAAATTCCACATCAGAAGGCTTACAGCCCCTGAGACCCCTTAGCTACTTCCCACCCCTCTTACAACTATGGCCTCCCTTTCATTTCTACTCCACCCCCTTGCTCTAGACACTAATCCTCAAGAGGGGTGTCGATTTAACTTATTTCAGGACCCAAGATACCGAAACTTGAGGGTTACAGACGCATATTCCTTCCCTTGTTGTAACCACATGGAGTTCTTCCCATGCAGAATATGTTACCTCTGAGAACAATATGCTGTCCCACACACTTACATGGAAAATCGATTCAATTCTCATCTTGTTTGTCGCCACTGACTATTTTTAAAAGGAATGATTAGCAAGTTAAATTGAGTGGATTAGTTGAATGAGGGTTTTGGCACTTTTTAAGTGCTTGCATTTTGACGCTTCCCCTTGCAGGAAATTTCATGAATGAATTTAATGTCGTGTACCTCCGGGCTATAGCTTGCATTGATCATGGGATGAGTCATATGAACTTGCGGGAATGGCGATTCCACAACATACAAAGCAATGTTAAATATAGAAACATTTACCTAGAAACAAAGCTTTCTTAAATTACTTTATGCTCGACCATGCCGAAATGTAGTAATTTTACACCTGGTAGCAGACCTTTAATGCATGTCATTAAAGTACACCTACTCATTAAAGGTCAGGTCTTTCAGCCAATGACGACTCAGGTTACAACTGTTCAGCCAATGACAGGTCAGCTTTCTACCGTTATAAAACCGCAAGTATAGATTATTCTCGGATATGCAATCGAAAGAGAATTAGCGAAAAGTCACGGAGGCTGGAAATCCAATACTATCGCAGAAGGTTATGTTCTGTTACTATAATAATTAGCGTTAATTGTAAATAATATTCAAATAAATACAATTTGTCATCTCGTTTTTCAATGTCTAATTTAATTTGAATGTTATCTCTGTAGGTTCTTATGGCCTAGCAAGGTCAATGTGGACATCTGTTCCTCGGAAAAAATCAATACTTTCGCGTCTGCGCACATCTCACAACATACGGGACATTGGTCAAGGTCAGATACAAAGAAAATTAATAATATCAAGTTAGAAATATGGTCGAGCATAAAGAGTCGTATGAAACTCGCTATAATGGTAATTAAGAAGCTCGTATGAAAATTATGAAACTCGCTTGCGCTCGTTTCATAAATATCCATACTCGCTTCTTAATTACCTTCATTATAGGCTCGTTTCATAATGTACTATTATGCTCGACCACGACGAAATGTAGTAATTGAATCGCACTTTTTAGAAAGGAACTAAGTCAAAATTTGTCATTTTTATTTCTTCTGATGAAATGATTAATACTTCCAAGACGCAAAGATAAACAAAGGAAGGAACTTAAACAAAAATTTCCCTGTATCTCTAACATCGAGTTGATGTTCATATTACGGCACTGGTACGCTGGTATTTATTCATGAAAGTAAGTTCTTTTGCTCTCCTGAAAAATAGAACATTTTGACTTAATTCCTTTCCAAAAAGTGCGATTCAATTATACACCTGGTAGTAGCCCTTTAATGCATCTCATTAAAGTACACCTATTCATTATAATTCAGTTGTTCAGCCAATGAAAAATCACCATTGTACCATTATAAAACCGCAAGTACCGATTATTCTCGGATATGCAATCCAAAGACAACTAGCGAAACGTCACGGAGGCTGGAAATCCAATACAGTCGCAGAAGGTTATGTTCTGTTACTATAATAATTAGCGTTCATTGTAAATAATATTCAAATAAATTCAATTTGTGATCTCGTTTTTCAATTCTAAATCAGTTTCCAGGTTATATCAAGCCTAATGTTCATGTTATTCTCTAGATTATATCAAGGTCAATGACATTCGTGCCTCGGAAAAAATCAGTACTTTCGCGTCTGCGCACATCTCACAATTCAGGTCAGTTCCGCTCCTCACTTACATAACCATAACATGAATACTTATGAATAATTATTTCAAGTTAGAAATATGGTCGAGCATAAAAAGTCGTATTAAACTTGCCTATAATGGTAATTAAGACGCTCGTATGAAAATTATGAAACTCGCTTGCGCTCGTTTCATAAACAAACATACTCGCGTCTTAATTAGTACCATTATAGGCTCGTTGCATAATGTACTATTATAATCGACCAAAAATTGCTCATGTTGAGAGGTCTCTCTTTCTTATATGATTTTCCTTCCTTGCCTTCTTGAAATGGCTCACAATTCGTATTTTGTATTTTTGTTTTGAATAAGTAATTATTATGTCAAAAAGTGTTTAAAGGGCAGATTAACGTATGCTCTGTTTTTAATGCAGAGGGAAACTTCCGAATAAAATTTCAAACGATCTGAACATCTCCACTTCGAGTCAAGGCTACTGAATAGGGCGATTCACAATTAAGTTGACGAAAACGAATTCAACGAAACGAATATATGAACGCAAAATAAAGAACTACACTAAAACTAGACCTCAATTCTTCTGAGGATATTTTAAATCGTTGTAATTTGCCTCATTTTCTCAATGTTCTTAAAAATGTCTTGCAACAGGCAACAAATTCGCCACGTTCCATTACATACATTCTTGTTATCTGTGTTTCTGCTGTACTGTAATTCAATTACTTACAGTATTTTCTGCATGAAGAAGGTGAAATTTTAATTTGCAGTGTTCTGTATTTTGCGAGCTTCCGCCAAAATATAGATGAAATTGGTTAAGAATTGTATATAGGCCTACTGTAAATTGAATGGTAGTCTGTATAGCTCAACTGATGAATTGTATATGCTGTAAATTGTATAGTAGTCTGTATAGCTCAACTGATGAATTGTATATGCTGTAAATTGTATAGTAGTCTGAATAGCTCAACTGATGAATTGTATATGCTGTAAATTGTATAGTAGTCTGTATAGCTCAACTGATGAATTGTATATGCTGTAAATTGTATAGTAGTCTGTATAGCTCAACTGATGAATTGTATATGCTGTAAATTGAATGGTAGTCTGTATAGCTCAACTGATGAATTGTATATGCTGTAAATTGTATAGTAGTCTGTATAGCTCAACTGATGAATTGTATATGCTGTAAATTGTATAGTAGTCTGTATACCTCAATTGATGAATTGTATATGCTGTAAATTGTATAGTAGTCTGTATAGCTCAACTGATGAATTGTATATGCTGTAAATTGTATAGTAGTCTGTATACCTCAATTGATGAATTGTATATGCTATAAATTGTATAGTAGTCTGTATAGCTCAACTGATGAATTGTGTATGCTGTAAATTGTATAGTAGTCTGTATAGCTCAACTGATGAATTGTATATGCTGTAAATTGTATAGTAGTCTGTATACCTCAATTGATGAATTGTATATGCTGTAAATTGTATAGTAGTCTGTATAGCTCAACTGATGAATTGTATATGCTGTAAATTGTATAGTAGTCTGTATAGCTCAACTGATGAATTGTATATGCTGTAAATTGTATAGTAGTCTGTATACCTCAATTGATGAATTGTATATGCTGTAAATTGTATAGTAGTCTGTATAGCTCAACTGATGAATTGTATATGCTGTAAATTGTATAGTAGTCTGTATACCTCAATTGATGAATTGTATATGCTATAAATTGTATAGTAGTCTGTATAGCTCAACTGATGAATTGTGTATGCTGTAAATTGTATAGTAGTCTGTATACCTCAATTGATGAATTGTATATGCTGTAAATTGTATAGTAGTCTGTATAGCTCAACTGATGAATTGTATATGCTGTAAATTGTATAGTAGTCTGTATAGCTCAACTGATGAATTGTATATGCTGTAAATTGTATAGTAGTCTGTATAGCTCAACTGATGAATTGTATATGCTGTAAATTGTATAGTAGTCTGTATAGCTCAACTGATGAATTGTATATGCTGTAAATTGTATAGTAGTCTGTATAGCTCAACTGATGAATTGTATATGCTGTAAATTGTATAGTAGTCTGTATAGCTCAACTGATGAATTGTATATGCTGTAAATTGTATAGTAGTCTGTATAGCTCAACTGATGAATTGTATATGCTGTAAATTGTATAGTAGTCTGTATAGCTCAACTGATGAATTGTATATGCTGTAAATTGTATAGTAGTCTGTATAGCTCAACTGATGAATTGTTTATGATTATAAATTGAATTAATCTACTTGATATTAATTGCACAAATTTGTATAGCTTAATGAAAGTATGCTTGTAAATTGAATTAATCTGCTTACTTTGCATTGTATATATTTGTACAATTTTAGCCGATGAATTTTATATGCTTTAAATTGAATAGTAATCTGTATAGCTCTATTAATAAATTGTTTATGTTTGTAATTTGAAGTAGTTTGCATGATATGTATGATCAATTTCTGTATATCACAACTGATTGAATTGTTTATGCCTTAAATTTAATTAACTTACTTGTTTTGTATTATACTTATAGCTCAACTGATAAATGATCGTTTGCGTTTGTAAATTTAATAATCTGATTGGCTATGTTTTGTATATTTTTAGTACAGCCATAGATGTAGCTCAGTCGGCAGACTCGCTGGGCTGCTGATCCGGAGATGCTTTCGGGCTTGGGTTGGATCCCCCTTTGGTTTCTTCCGAGGTTTTCCACAGCCGTGGGACTGAAGCGAGTCCTCGGCATCAACCCCTTTGATTTGATTACCTGGTTGGGTTTTTCCGAGGTTTTCCCCATCCAAAACGCAAATGCCGGGTAATCTTTTGGCGAATCCTCGGACCTCACCTCATCTCACTACATCTCGCCAAAATATTGTAAAAAATTGCACAAAATTGTAAAAATTGTAGAAATTGTAGGAAATTACTATATTGTAAAAGTGTAAAAATTTGTAAAAATTGTAATTGTAATATTATAATATTTTGACTTGTTCCACATCTTAAAGCTTCATTGCTCATGTAAGATCTATGGAATAAAATAAATGAATGAAAAAAAAGCCTTCGTCTTAAAACTTCCTGATTAAGTGTGTCCAATATTGTAACAGAAAGTCCCGAATAGGTTTTCTCACGATTTATTCTCTTTCGTAACACCATCCCTCGAAATGTTGTCCTGGCTCCGTCTAGAAGATCGTAGGAAAATCCACTGTCTTTCCCTTCTCTTTCACATATTGCATTTCTCCACCCCTGTCTATCTTGCGTCTCGTTTTCAAAATTTATCCACCCATCATAACCTAGACACACGATCACAACATTCCTCAATATTATCCATTCCCTCCCACCGAACATCCTCATATTCATCTTCTTTCACTGTGGCTGTTCCTCGACTTTGGAATTCCCTACCGAGTAATGTCAGGGACTGTCAGACATCAAACCAATTTAAGAATAGGCTAACGAGATATTTTTCTAACAATTTTTGTTAACAATAATAGCTGTTTCAAGTTTCTCAATGTTTAATTGTTATATATATCAGAGATAAATATCTAAATTATCTCATTATTATTATTATTATTATTATTATTATTATTATTATTATTATTATTATTATTACTACTACTACTATTATTATTGCTATTATTATTATTATTATTATTATTATTATTATTATTATTATTAGAACTATTTCTTACCACACACTAACATTAGTTATCCAACTTTCATTATTTACTTTCATGTCGTTTTATGGTCTAGATATTAATGTAATAACTATGTAAGCAATTGTATTTCATTAGAATTAGAGTCTGGCTGGGCGGAAGAGAAGGCCTACTGGCCTTAGCTCTGCCAGATTAAATAAATAAATTATTATTATTATTATTACTATTATTATTATTATTATTATTATTATTATTATTATTATTATTATTATTATTATTATTATTATTATATACCGCAATATCAGACACACTCGTCGCTTTGAGTTAAGGTTTCCAGAGTCCCCGTTTTTCGGGGACAGTCCCCGAATTTTGCTTTTTGTCCCCGAACAAAATCGTCCCCGGAATGTCTTTGAATTTAATAATTTGTCCCCGAATATTGCCGGATTTTAAGTGTTAATTATTATAATTTTATAAAAGTGGTTTAAAATCAAACCAATTTTTAATCAATGTAATTCCATTATTTGGATTAAAGTAGGTACATCCCAAGTTTTACCTGCAAAAATAACAACCGTGTCATCCGCATACGAAAATATCTCGGGACTGATATGTAATTGTAAATGGCGTGTTAAGAACTGAACTTAAGTAGGTTACAAGCAGATCTAAACTGAGGGAGGATAACAAAGAACGTTAACGTTTAAGTTAGTAGAAACAGGTATAGTAGCACACCCCATCCCCTCTTGTTACTTAATGGCTGAAAGTTTCCCTTTGTATAAACAGAGTATAACATTATGAAATGTCAAAAAATGAATACGGTTTCGTTATGTCCTATTCGGTATTACGAGTACCTATTATTCTTATTCATATTCATATTCTTTACTTGCCTGAAGGTACAAGAATACAAGAGGCCTCGTCAATGTGATAATATAAAAACAATGTGTCAATATTTAAAATATTAAAAGAGTAAATAATAATAAAATCTAACTAAAATACTACATACTTTTCAAAAAATTCATTCATATTGTAAAAGGAATTATTTCGTAACCATCTCTTAATCTGAAATTTAAATTGTGTTTCATTAAGTGCCCTTATATTTGTAGGTATCTTATTATCAGACATCGGATTCTAGGGCAAATGCCTATTTTGTTTCTTTAGGAGAAAAGTAAAAATAATTATTAATATTTGTGTTTCATGGAAATTGAAAGGTATTCAAAGAGTTTTATAGTGCCCTAAAATGCCCTAAAACGGTTATTAGAGCCTAATTTGTTAATATTCGCCTAAAAATGCCTAACTCACTGTAAAGTTTCGCATTTTACTCTTACTTTTTATAATTTATACATGCATTCACTGCGAAATTTAAGGCATTTAAAAAGTGGAAAGTTTGCTTCACACCGGCCATGAAACCATTGATAAAGGAAACAAAATGTTTTGAATCTCACGACACTCGCAATAGATTTCACCGAATTTAACATGTTTGGAGGCATAAATGCCGACAAAGAACCAACCTTAGTTTTGAAGCAGGCAACAATCACAACATGTGCTGCTACCGATTCAGAGATATACTATACTATAAAAATGACTGTTTTCGGTCTGAAACCGATTAGCTGTACTGCCCTTCAGAGTGTCATAAAATCACAATTTTTGGAGAAAGAGTGTTTTTGAAATATTTATGAAAAGTCGTAAAACTGCGAATTAGTAGGGTAAACCGTTACAAAATATTTAAAAGAATGGCCCTCCTAGTGTTAACACTACCAGGAAATGCAACAATAAGTGGAACTTTGTATTTTTGCCCAATTGAATCTCAATAACAACGGTTCATTTGAATGCTCGTGAACAGTTGCTCTTTCCCTCACCTTATTTGTGTTGAGAAGTTTTGAGCGGTAGGACGCTTTCCTGTGAAGTTTAACGCGATAATGCCGAAAAATATAAGTGCAAAATCTACATTGATCCGGCAATGGCTAACAGAATATTCAGAATTCACTTATGATGGAAAAATAATATTCTGCAAGATTTGTAGCAAACAGGTATGTAACAATAGTTGAAATATATAAATTCTATTAATTTTAATGAGTAGGCCTATAATATTTATATATTGACTGAGCTATCCTGAGGTATAATTCTTTTTAAGACCACTACACTTTAACCTTTTAAATTCCGATAGTTAAAGTATTTGCAGGTCATTAAAATTTTGATTGTTCGAACCCACTAACTTTGTGATTGAAATACGGCAATACAACAATTAGAATTTTATCTTAATTCAGTTTACTTTACATTTTTAGATTCGTAAGAAAAGAAGTGCCACCTAAAGCAGCATGTGCAAGGAGCGGCTCATAAGGCTAAAGCTCAGCAGAAAAATCAACTGCAACAAACTTTACTAACACAGCCTACTTCATCCAATCTCAGCAGCAAATTCTATGCTGATTTAACCAGAGCGTTTGTTGCTGCTAACATTCCCTGGAATGCAATTGAAAATCCGGTTTTAAGACAGTTTTTACAAAAATACTGCAAACAAAATATCCCATCTGAGTCGACCCTAAGAAAAAATTACTAGACAGAATATACAATGAAACTTTAGCTTCCATTCGGGAGGATATAGGTGATTCTTACATATGGGTCTCTGTGGATGAAACCTCAGATCCTATGAATAGGTATATAGCAAATATGGTAGTAGGAAAACTTAGTCCTGATGGACGTTCGATTCCACACCTCGTATGTGTTAAGGAACTTTCGAAAGTGAATAGCCAAGCCATTGCTTATTTTGTAAATAAAGGCCTACAGTCTTTATATTCAGGTAATATAGACGATTCTAAAGTTCTGTTGTTTTGTACTGATGCTGCCTCATACATGGTTGCTGCAGCTCCACTTCTTAAAACATTTTATCCTAACCTCACGCATGTAACCTGTCTAGCACATGGCCTTCACAGGGTTTCTGAAACAATCCGGAATGAATTTCCTCTTGTCAATTCGTTTATTTCTAACACAAAAAAAAAAATGTTTTTGTAAAGCCCCATCCAGGATTTCAATATTCAGAGAGAACTTTCCAGATATCCCACTCCCACCTCAGCCGGTTGTTACACGATGGGGAACCTGGATTCAGTCAGTGGTGTATTATTCTAAGTATTTTAAAGAAGTGGTCACAGTTATTGATAAATTACCTGAAACTGATAGTGCAGCGTGTGTGAAAGCAGTGAAAGATTGTCTGAATGACTCACGAGTGAAAAACGATATTGCCTACATAACATCAAACTTTTCTTTCATACTTACAAGCATTGAACAATTAGAACGTGAAAAACAATCTCTTTGTAGCCAAATAGCAATAGTAAAGGAAGCTCAAGTGAACATACATTCTGCTTTGGGCGAAACTGGGAAAAAAGTTAAAAATAAGTGGGACAACGTATTAAATAAGAATGTAGGATTTTCATTGTTGGAAAAAGTATCAAGAGTGATATTGGGGGAAGTGTAAATGTTCCAGTAAGTATTGATGTTTCTATTGTACCTAATTTAAAATTTGCGCCTCTCACATCAGTTTCGGTTGAAAGAAGTTTTTCTGCTTTCAAAATGATTCTCAGTGCCAAAAGGCAAAGGTTAACTGTGGAGAATTTAGAAAAATTCTGGCGGTGTACTGTGCAGATAATTATAATAAAGTCTGAGCATGGAACTGAATTTCAATAACTTAAAATGAGTAATCTTGATTTCAATAATCATTATTTCATTAGTTTCAATATATTAAATTTGTGCAGCTCTGTTTATAAATATAATATAGTATTCTTTTTAATGTTTAAACATACTTTTTTGTGCGTATTTTAGTGTATAACTAAAAATTTCAGTGAAAGAAATAAGTATGATACCTTGATGTGCCTAAAATGCCTATTTTCATTAAAATAGAGCCTAATTTTACAAATTTTGAGCTTATTTTAGGCGCCTAAAACTGCAATTTTTAGTGCCTAAAAATCCGATGTCTACTTATTATATACTTTTATTGCAGTAATTACATAGCTTGATTGTGTTTTTGCAACCTGACATGTGGTACATTTAATTGATCATTATTTCTTGTTTCATAGCGATGCAGATCTACAATACTTGTATAATTAGTAATATTCTTGTTTACATACATTAAAAATTTCAAAAATATATAGATTGTAGACTGTCATAATATTCATTTTTGAAAAGAGATCTACATGATAGTCAGGGTGGTGACAATGTTATAATACGAACTGACTTTTTCTGTAGTAACAGAATGTTTGGAAGGTGCGAACTATTTCCATATAAAAGTAATCCATATCTAATAACACTTTCAAATAGTGCATAGTAAACTTGTTTTAAATAATGTTTGGGAACCTTGTACATGATACTTCTCAAGAGATAAATTATTCTACAAATTCTTTTACATACATAACTGACATGGCTATTCCACCTTAGTTTAGGATCTAAATACATACCCAGCATCTTTACAGATTCATTTATCACATTATTTTGGGTTTGTTTCAAACTTAGAGTTAACACATGAGTTTTTCATCATTAACAATAAATCCATTAATTGAAAACCACTTTCTTATTTCAGAAAATACAGCTTTCTTCATAAAATCTAACTCAGCAGGAAGGAGAAACTGAGATACATTGTGTGTTTTTCTGAGCATGGAACATACGGATTTAACATTGCGATAAGAAACCTGTGTTTGAAAACAATGAAAAAATGTCTTTATCAGTGGGCCATGTTTAGAAATTAGCAGGCTTTGACAATTTGTAAAACAAGAGAACTTCGGGCTTTGACTTAGCAACCAAAAAATAAATGTTATCATGTAAGTTTCCATCTTATATCTAAAGTTTTCGACTAGAACTCAACCTGACTACCGTCACCATGACGACACAGAAAGCTTGCCTGTTAAAGAAATGAACTTCAACACGTTTGTAAATGCGTTGTGTTGTTTCTTGATTACCAACGTAAATGTTACTTCCAATTAAGAAAGTAATTAGGCCAAAAACAGAAACAACGAGCCAGACAATTTAAGTGTTACAGAGGGATTACGCTAATTCTCTTCCAGTGTAACCACGTGTCTCTCTGTTTTGAAAACATTTCGGACCAATAGACGGGCGCCTCGTTGTGCGACGTCAACAAAAGGCTGTTTGGAGTGTCCTATAAACCATAAGCTTCCTCCACTCTGCATTATTCCTGCGGTATAGACGCGCTTGTTCTGGCTTTTGTGGGGATGGGAATTTCAAAAGTGGACTCGCTTCTGCTGCTAGCATTGCACTGCATGAATGCATTCACTGTCCAGCCCGACCACCACGCACTGAAATCATTGCCTTCAGTGAAAAAAGGGAATAAATGCCTTCTATATTTAATTATTATTTTAGACTTAAAATACTTACGCTTCTTTTATTATGTTACTTCTAGATTGCCAAGGTATTCTATTCATAGCGTGTGAATATGTTAAGTCAATATACAGAAAAACAAAAATCCGAATTTTACATATCGAAAAAGGAGTAAGTTGGACGAACCTGTTAGTAAAGTTGGGACTACGTCAACGTGTTGTTTCTCCTCAATTCTGTTTTGTCTCTATACGATAAATGATCATATGAAAGTCAACAGGACCCAAAGGTATATGAGTTAATCCACATTTTAATATTTCAAACAAAATTATTTGCAGATGCCCGTGTTTTACTAGCAATATGAGAAGATAATTTACAGAGGAGTGAATTTCAGTTAAAGAAAATTTTAAGAGTATGATATGAAAACTTCAAGTGAAAAGCCAAAATCAATGACAGTACTAGAACATAATTTAATTAGAGAAAAAAACTGTATCAGATAAAAAATGATTAAATGGATGTCAAAATTTAAATACATTGGATGTATTATTTCATGTCAAGATATAAATCAAGATTTCGAAGAAATATGCGAAAATATTACAGGTTAATTGCCTATATGAAAAGATATTTCGGTGAAAGTATGATGTAAAATGTTAAAATTAAACTACGTACAATAATTCGAAAACTAAGGCATAAATATGGCAGTGAAACCTTTGAACTTAAGAGCGAAAGACACAAGACGTTTGCAAACAACCGAAATGAGATTTTTTTTCATGTATTTGTGGAGTTACTTTAGAATGCGAAGTGAAGAAATTAGAACTAAATTAGGAGAAGATATACTGATGGGAATTAAAAGCTATCAAAGGAAGAACCGGCATAATACGTATTTTAAGAATGACCAGGATCTTTGGTCTTCAATCGTCACAGTACCCGAGACACGTGCAGGCTCCATTTCTAGATCTCGTTACCTAACACAGAGTATGCTATGAACTAAACGAACACACGTGCTTATTTGATTTATTTGGATAAAATATCAATTAAGAATTGTGTTAAAGGAATTATCCTTGCGCGAAAAGCATATGCTCCCTGGACCAAAATGATATATTTTAATTTTTACACAATAACATTACGAAAAGTGTTAAAGGAATTGTTCACGCACCAAAATAAATACTTTTTAGACCAAAATAATAGTATTCTAATTATTAGTGTAAAATAGCAATTAAGAAACATGTTAAATGAATAGTCCATCCACCAAAAACGGATACTCCCTGGACCAAAATTATACAATTTAATTTGTACACAATAACATTAAGAAACGTGTTAAATGAATTATCCTTGCACCAAAAGCATATGCTCCCTGGACCAAAAGATGGTATTTTAATAATTTAATTACTTCAGAGAGAGAGAAATAACTCGTCGGGCCTTAATTAAGGATGACCACGAGGATCCGGAAATTAATAGCAAACAAAAATATAATCAATTAAATATGAGTATTGTTATAAAAATAAAATGTAATAATTAAGCACCATTGATTATCAATTATAAAATAAAATCTTAGAAGATGACTATAAAATTATACTTGTAAATAAGATATATTATTTACAATTAGCATACCCTTAATTAAGGCCTTATGAGTGGTATAAATGAAACTTTATAATCTGCAGGGAATCTTCAAGAATTTGCGAGATGATTTTTTGAATTTCAAAAGATGATATTGATAATTGTTTTAACAAATTATATGTAAATTTTTGCAAAGAACTCCGAGCACCAAAAAATAAACCTGTCACTGACCAATTGAAGAGAGGGATGTTATACTTAGCACTAAGGTAGGGAATACAAGGTATTTTAGATCACCGCCCATTAGGAACAATATCTTTGGGCCGTTCCTCTGAAACGAAGGAGTGAGATCGTAACAGGCCACCAGGATTAGGCTAATACGTGGTGAGAAGAAGAAGAAGAAGAAGAAGAAGAAGAAGAAGAAGATAGTTTCATCTGGTATTTTATGAGGTTGTTATGACAAATACCTTTTTCATATTGAAGGTATACCGATAAGCTATCACAATTTGACTATAATTATGTTTGTGTTCCGCCTTTGCTTATCATACAATTAAATGGAGAAACTAATAAATCATATTTTCATTAACGTTTTCGGTACTTATGTACCATCTTCAGATGTATGTATATAATGCTCATTGTTAACCAAGCCTCTAGGTGCATGTGTCGTGAACTTAAATAATCAGTGTTTTTGTGCATACTGTACTATATCGATGAAGTGTTGCCATGATTGAATAAATAATTACCTAGCGCTTATATACTATTTGTTGGTACAACATACTATCAAAATTAAAAATTAAAATTATTTAAAACACTATTTAAAAACACTATTTAAAACTGTTTAAAAACACATAGTTTGTGCATCACTTTAAATATATGAAGTTAGTGATCACTTGTTGTGCGGTGTTTGCCGATGTGAAGTTGAATGAGGCAGTTGTGGTGATCTTGTTTTTTAGCGTTGAGCTAGACGTGGTATCGTTGACATGGCTATGTTTGCTGAAAGTGATGTTGTGGCGTTGCTGTGATTTGTACCCATAGATGTATTGTTAAAACAAATTGAAGGTTGTCAAGTCCATGGATTTAGTATCGCCTGGCGTGTCTGTAACAATGATTAAGTATTAATTTATGAATTTGAAATAGAGAGTATTTGAAATTGTTAATTTGTAAATTCCTTTAACTGGTGTTGGTTTTGGTTAACTGCTAGGGGTGATGCCTGTTATGTAAGAAAAGTAACTTACAGTTTTACCGCGTGTTGGTCTGCTCGTGCTTGATGCTAGGTTGATACTAAAGCGGTGGGCTTGCTCACAGTATATTTAAGTTGTATTGTCTGTTACCGGAAGTGGAGGGGGAATCGGTGAGATCTGTGTGTGCGATTGTTTAGGTGGGAATAATTTGAATAAATTGAAAAGTGGATTATTTATGTTAGCTATTTGTTCATTTAGTAGGGGTTTTCCAGAGTTGTGTTCTTTTATGATATGAAATTGTTCAGCTGTTTCTATTGTGGGGTCATTTGTGATTTTTAGTATTTTCAGAGTGTCGTTAATATTTGCGAGTTCGTGGTTTTCATCTATGAGGTGTTGTGCGAATTTAGATCTGTTTCTATTATAAACGAAGTCAGAGGTGTGTTCACGAAATCTTATTTTGAAGTTACGCCGAGTCTGTCCTATATATGTTTTGGTGCAATTTTTGCAGTTTAGCTGGTATATATCGCTGTTTAGGAGGGGTTCATTATTGTTGGTATTATTAGGAATTATGTTGTTTAGTTTGTTGTTGGTACGATGGGCTATGTTAATATTTTGTTTTTTAAAAAAGTTGCTAAGTTTGTTTGAAATCTTGCCGTAATATGTTAGACTATGCCAAAAACAAAACACAATGGCATAGTCTAACATATTACGGCAAGATTTCAAACAAACTTAGCAACTTTTTTAAAAAACAAAATATTAACATAGCCCATCGTACCAACAACAAACTAAACAACATAATTCCTAATAATACCAACAATAATGAACCCCTCCTAAACAGCGATATATACCAGCTAAACTGCAAAAATTGCACCAAAACATATATAGGACAGACTCGGCGTAACTTCAAAATAAGATTTCGTGAACACACCTCTGACTTCGTTTATAATAGAAACAGATCTAAATTCGCACAACACCTCATAGATGAAAACCACGAACTCGCAAATATTAACGACACTCTGAAAATACTAAAAATCACAAATGACCCCACAATAGAAACAGCTGAACAATTTCATATCATAAAAGAACACAACTCTGGAAAACCCCTACTAAATGAACAAATAGCTAACATAAATAATCCACTTTTCAATTTATTCAAATTATTCCCACCTAAACAATCGCACACACAGATCTCACCGATTCCCCCTCCACTTCCGGTAACAGACAATACAACTTAAATATACTGTGAGCAAGCCCACCGCTTTAGTATCAGCCTAGCATCAAGCACGAGCAGACCAACACGCGGTAAAACTGTAAGTTACTTTTCTTACATAACAGGCATCACCCCTAGCAGTTAACCAAAACCAACACCAGTTAAAGGAATTTACAAATTAACAATTTCAAATACTCTCTATTTCAAATTCATAAATTAATACTTAATCATTGTTACAGACACGCCAGGCGATACTAAATCCATGGACTTAACAACCTTCAATTTGTTTTAACAATACATCTATGGGTACAAATCACAGCAACGCCATTAACTATTATAGAAGTGCCACAACATCACTTTCAGCAAACATAGCCATGTCAACGATACCACGTCTAGCTTAACGCTAAAAAACAAGATCACCACAACTGCCTCATTCAACTTCACATCGGCAAACACCGCACAACAAGTGATCACTAACTTCATATATTTAAAGTGATGCACAAACTATGTGTTTTTAAACAGTTTTAAATAGTGTTTTTAAATAGTGTTTTAAATAATTTTAATTTTTAATTTTGATAGTATGTTGTACCAACAAATAGTATATAAGAGCTAGGTAATTATTTATTCAATCATGGCAACACTTCATCGATATAGTACAGTACGCACAAAAACACTGATTATTTAAGTCTACGACACATGCACCTAGAGGCTTGGTTAACAATTAGCATTATATACATACATCTGAAGATGGTACATAAGTACCGAAAACGTTAATGAAAATATGATTTATTAGTTTCTCCATTTAATTGTATGATAAGCAAAGGCGGAACATACATAATTATAGTCAAATACCTTTTGTTAATTGTATTTATTTATAACAATAGATCATGTAATGCTCGCACTCAGAGGGTTGGAGGTCAAGCCACAAATTATACTAAAGATATCACTTTGCTAAATTATCCAGTAAGTAGTGTTCTATGCCATACGGAATTGAAACAACTTCCATACTGATGATAGGGGAAAGTAGCCTGAATCATACCAGCGCGGAAATCGTACCACTATTAATATTGAGAAAAGTATTGCATGCAGAGACCACCTGGGCAATTTTTCATGAAAAACAAATAGAAACTGATACTCGTTCAGTTTCCCGCCTTTCACCCAAGACAACAGCTGTATTAAATCGTGTTTAATAGTAAGTTTTGACTTTCATATAAGATTTTGTTACTCTTTCGTAAGCTTTTATTGAAACACTGAGTTAATTTAATGCATGTATTTTATTATATCTAACATATAAGATTGTTTTCATTATTTAATCTTTAAAAATAGTCACTGTAACAGCTTTGTTTAGGTTATAATCTGAACAGTTTGCTAAGAGTGCTAGTTTCCTAAATCGTACCTTTGAAAGGTTGCTCATATTGTACCGGTACGATTTTGGCAACGTGAACAATTAACGTTAGGTGCATAATATTTTCAAATTTTAGAATAGATAATTCAGAAGCATAGTGCATGAGACACGGATTTCAGACTGATCTCACGCTCACACGTACGCAAGTTGAAATCTCACTCATTTGTGGATTACGAAATTTTAAAACAATTTTAAAACAAGACAGTATCTCTGACGATGTATGGGAAAATGCTGAAGTCCAAGATGAGGTGTAAGTAAGTCGGTACATTTACCGAATGGATGTAATTTGGGCATATTTATTTGAGATGAAACTATAAAATGGAGAAGTAAGGTACAAGAACCTATCTAAGGTTACAAAATTGGTTTTGATTATTTCATATTCTAATGATGACGAAGAACGTGTTTTTTCTATGATAAGGAAAAATAAAACAGCTTTTAAACCTCCATTGAACGTGGATTGTACGTTGTCACCTGTCTTGACCATGAAAATGGCCATCCCTGAGCTATGCCACTCATTCGAACCACCAAAAGAAGTGGTGGCTAATGCTAAGAAAGCAACGCATCAGTTTAACAAAACACATTGCAATAGAGTGGCATTTCTATCGTTTACAATTAAGTGCAACATTTGGAATATGTTAACTTATTTTATGCTGTGTTGTTTTCCACAGAAATGATGAATATTACCTAAAAATAATATGCATTAAAAATTGTGGTTTGCTATAAATTAATTATGAAATAAATGGATATATAAAAGAAATGTGCTGTCTTACTCATTTTCTTTGAATTTCACTCTTCCTGACTAGTGATCTCACTCAGTTACCATGGGGATCCTCGGCAGCTCTGGATAATGGGCAAATGAGAATACGCAAAATGGGAACCAAGTGATTTACTTAAGGCACTGGAGGAGTTTCGATCCGGAGCAATGGGATTGAGTGAATTTTGCCGTAAGTACGAAATTCCAAAACAGATTTTCAAGCGACATTTGATGGACAAGGCGAAGAGAGGTCTGGAACGTCCTGCAAGTGGATTCGTCAAAGGGAGGAACACAGATTTTCCACGGAAAATAGAAGAGGAATTGGCTCAACATATTCTTTCTGGACTTACTATAACAGACGTCAAGTAGCTTGCCTCTGTTGTAGTTCTTATTTTGAGAATTGTATGTATATTTTACAAATGGGTACGATTTAAGCAACTTCTAGGTATGATTTAGGAAACTAGGCGCTTAAATCATACCGCTCGCAGAGTTTTAAATAATGCATTTTAAAAACATTTGATAATTATTTAAAAATTCTGAAAAAAATATATTTTGTGTCCCACGGTACTGTCCGAATGTCTAACAATATATGCAATTAAAATTCCTTCCCATTTCGAAATAAATAAAGAAAGACTGAAAAGTGGTACGATATAGGCAACCTTCCCCTATATCTATAGAGCGGTGTGTTACAATTTTGAGGTTATTTTCAATTATTCAAGTACCGGTACGTTTTTATCCTATGTGTGGTGTGGGAAGATACCGAAATTTCACCGAATTATTGTTATATAAGTATAAACCGTCATATTTTTTAAACTTGCTGTCTGTTTTTCTTCTTTCAGTAGAACTAGAGTTTAGATTTTTTTAATAAACAACTTATCTGAGAATCCATTCCTCTTTTGTGAAGACCGGTAGCTGAATAATTCGGTGCTGCACCAATTACTTCCGCCATCGGAATTAATAAATCGATTTGTGTCGTGAATATGCACTTGGCCCGCTGTTGTGCGACACGGTTATGCTCCCCGTACGATGTGGGACTGATTTTAACGAGCTAATATTTCATTAGAGGGAGCGAGATGGAGGAACAATTCCACCAGCAGTTGTGTCACTTGAAATGGATCTGTTCTCTCCCTGTCTCTCCGCGGACATGTTTTGGTCGGTATCATCCCATTCACCAGGTGGCTCTGATATCGCCACAACCGCTGCCACCGAAATTATTATAATGAGTACGTTCCCCTATCTGTACCAAGTTGAAGTGGCGTATAGTCCGATTAAAATCTCTATCGACAGGTAGAGATCTAATGTATCTTACCACTCACTAGCGTCAATATAATAATGAAGTTACAAATCCGCGTAAAATGACTGCTAGCAGGGAATAAATTTCAGATATTAAAAAGTGTACCTTTTCTCAAAATATCTATATATATATATATATATATATATATATATATATATATATATATATAATTTGAACTGGTAATGGAAATTACGGGAAAACGGCTGAATGGATTTTAATAAATTGCCCCTCGTTTTGAAGCTCGGAACCCGAAGTTTTTCGGAAAAATAGTAGTCTTCAGTGAAATGTCAATTTTTCTACATAATTTTCATATTTTCCAAAATCCATCTGTCGTCAGTTTTGAGAACTAGCTAATTGCATTTCAGAATAAAACAAAACACACACTACAGTAAACAATATTACACGAAGGGCATGATCTGCAAGAATGCTGACATATCTAGTGCTTAAATTAAAATGGTTATTAAAAACTTAATTTACTAAAAATAATTTACAGGTTCGATTCTGTGGTGTGTAATTTTCTGTGTACAGCTGTGTATTGGATATTAAAAACTACAAAACTTGAGGTGGTTTGATGACATTATTACCATTAGAAATGAAATATTATTGTAGTTAATACCGTGATGTGACTATTTTTCATTAATTCTACATATTAATGCTATATTGATGATATGAAAGTGAAACGTTTTGGGGTTATATAAGTAGATGTAGAGAATAACTTAAATTAGATTTTGATTTCTATATTTTACTGAGTGACGGCTATATAGTATATGTTACTGAAAGCTATAAAACTTACGTAAGATAATAATATTATTAAAAATCAAATATTTTTATAGTTATTAATCAAGCGGGGTTGGTTCTTTTTCATATATTTAATGGAGGTGTGGTGTAGATATTTATATGCGTGGTTCTCTTCAGTATTGGCTGGAGAGAGAGTATCTTTCATTATTATGGAAGCAAATAACTTTCAGAATGTCTGGTATTCTTCATTGAAAATAAATCTGAAAAATGTTTATTTGATCGTCTAATGAACTTAGAGCCACTAGCAATATACAATAATGCCGTGCTAATAAATTGTTAATTCTGAAATTCCAGATACTACGATCCTTTATTGTAACATGAATGGATTAATGAAAAGTTCCCTCCGGAAAATGAAGAAAAGAAAAAATTATGTAGTGCAGCGGTGACCAAAGCGGGTGTGGTGATTACATCGTGTAATCACAGACATTCAGACGGGTACGAGGAGTTTCCTGTACATTGCTGTATGTTTCATTACCGTCCTGAAGACAAGCAGTGGCGGTATCATGTCGCTCTACAAGCTTTGTCTCTACAAGCAGTGAGTAAGAGGTGGTGTCGTAAAGAATGAGGATAACTTTTTTGTTGTTCGGACAAACTGTAATTAATATGTTTACTTTGCTCAACGGTTCAATTAGGAGTATATAGAAACATTAATTGCCATGCTGAATAATTTATTATTATTATTATTATTATTATTATTATTATTATTATTATTATTATTATTATTATTATTATTATTATTATTATTATTATCATTATTACTACTACTACTGACCACTAAGTATGTGTTTTTATAATACTTCTGTACGTGCATTAATATTGATATTTTTAGATCTTCTCCCTAGAAGGATACAATTATTAGGTTTTATTTCAATTTTAATCTTATTAATCTTTAGATGAGGGTTATTAGTTATTCATTTAATAATAATATTGTAGAAAAACTGATTCAATATTATGTGCTAGCGAACTGTTAAACGCCAGGAATTGACATGTTTTAAATCATAGCCAGGAAGAAAAAGATAAGATAAATAAATGTAACGAAGTCAGATACCTAATGGGATTTGAAATATCTCGTGCTCTAAAGCCTTTCAATAGGACAGAATTTCTCAAAAGCGTAATGATTAAAATAACTTGCCCATAAGAGTTTTTAATTTTGAAAAAGTACGAATTTCTCGATCAAGTATCGAGAGAAGAATTTAGAAAATTCCTGATTATAATTAATAGGAAGGTTACAAAAAGAATCAAGAAAAATCGTATATTATTCACTGGCTCTTGATGACAGCAGTGACATTACTGATACAGCAAAGCTTGAGATTTTTATCCGCGGGATTGATCAAGATGTTAGTACAGGAACCACCACTGGTTGTAGTTTTCATGCCAAGTACCTTTCCTCCATCTCCTTACTTCATAGGCTGTCTGTCGCATTTAACCATTGCAGCTCGAGTTTTGGTCACCGCTGATGTAGTGTGAAGTAAATAATTCATTGTACAACTTCTAAGTGACCAACCAAAAAACAAAAAATTAATGATAGGCTAAAAGGCACATTCACAATGAAAATTAAACACAAATGTAACATCAACACAGAAGCTTGCCGTCAGTTTACCAAACACTGACATTAACATTACAGTTAGACGTTAACATGAAAATTTGCAAACTACAAACATTCATGTTTATGTTTACGTGATATGGAAACAATACAGAATCGGTGAGCGCTGAAGTATACAACAGAAAATGATGAAATGACGTCGTTATGTTTCCTTGGTTACCAATGCTGCAATGATTATGTTCCCATCGTGAACGATGGTATGAATTTTTTTAAATAAGTAAGGTTTACATTAAGTTTACATTAAGTCCGCCGAGTTAGCTCTGTAGTAGCGCGTCTACCTCCAGACTAGCCGGCTCGGGTTCGTTCGATTCCCGGCGGGGTCAGAAATTTTCTTGTAAAAGTTCTACCTCGGGACTAGGAGAGATAGCGGTGCACAACTTCTAGTCACTAAATTGTGCACCGATATGCCTGGGTTAAATCTCAAATCTTTCAGCAGTGCATATGAAGAGAAGGCATATTTCAATGCTATTTCACTTCCACCTGTATGTGTTGAAATCTACATTTTTAATTGTCCAGTATAATTCCACCAGATTTGCCTTGAATGGGGATAAAATAATAGTTTGTTAAATGTATTAGATCAGGCCTGCACAAGATTTGCGCTCTCCGAGCCAGCTCACAGCTCATGAGCGGAATGCAGATATTAGCTGCGCTCTGTATAAGGGTGGACTGGAAGAAGGGGTGATCTCGTACAAAATGTACACAAAAGGAAGTACTATTACGAGTGTTTATGAAATGAATTCCCATTCAGTGTTTGCAAAACTATCTTGGACTATTATTAATTAATAAAGAAATATTTATTTTATAATAATAATAATAATAATAATAATGATTTATTTTACCTGGCAGAGTTAAGGCCGTAAGGCCTTCTCTTCCACTCAACCAGCAAAAAGTGTATATACATATGCATGAACTTACAAAGAATCCAACAATTTGATTTAGATGAGAGTTACATGTATACAAAAGTTATTTACGAATTAAACAACAAAATACTATGAACTATTAATTAAACACTGAAATAAACTGTGTAGCAGAATTAAACTAAAATACATAGAATGTTAATATATTTCAAATAATATTAGATAATAGAAAGAGATTATTACGAGACAATTAAAATACAGCACAATCAGGATAATGTCTAAAGAAAAAAGTAACAATGTAGTCAGTGATAGTTTAAATCAGTAAGATTGGAGTGAAATGCTAATAAGGTTATCTTTTAAGCTGTTCTTAAAGGTGTTTATTGTCTTGCAGCCCCTAATACTTTGTGACAAGGAATTCCATTGACGCGAGGTGGATATTGTAAAAGATGATGAATAACAAGATGTTCTATGAAGAGGTATACTTAGCGTGCCACAGATAAGTGATCTGGTATTTACGTCGTGGTTAGAGTATAGATAAGAGAAACGAGACTAAAGGTAATTTGGTGTTGAAGTGTGCAGAATT
>JAJSOF020000023.1:3384034-3571534 GCA_025594305.2 Periplaneta americana | reverse complement strand
TTATAAAGTAATACGCCACTGACCCTACTTCGTGTTAAGGCTGATTAATGAAATCGAGCTTAAGTGAAAGTTCACATGTGCTTTAGTTACAAATATTTGTGTCTCAAATTTTAATGCACTAGTATCCGAAGTAAATGACTTACGGTCGGTTTGTATCACCCATTGTCTTTTCGTACGTTTTCTCATTGAAAGTGTACGAATTAATAAAAATGTTTCCTATGAAAGTTGTTTGTTTTGAAGCGCTCTATCAAATGGTACCTTATTTGACCCCAACTCCCATTTGAAATTTTGAAGTAATACGCCACTGACCCTACTTCCTGTTACGGCTGATTGATGAAATCTTGCTCAAGTGAAAGTTCATATGTGCTTAATGGTAAAAATTTTTGTCTCGAAAATTTTAATGCACTAGTTTCCGAAATAAATTACTGTTACCGATGGTCTGAATCATCCTGTATAACCTCCCATAATACATGAATGAGATTTTGTTATCTGTTGCCATACAAGAATCATAACTGAAAATTAAAAATCGATTGAAAGGATAAAAAAATCACCCCCCACAATACAAACATGCAGCATTTCGATCCATGATACAGACTCATCAACATTCCTACAAGTCAACAAGACTATAAGGAAGTAATACAAACTATCAAATACCTAGCACTGGAATGTAGACAACGTCATGAGAACACTAATCGCAAACAAGAAAACGCAACACAAACACAAGAAAACAACACAAATGCATCACACTAACTTACGAAAAGAAGAACACATGTGGCATTCACAATACTTTCTTTGAAATGGGGTTATAAGGGGGCCCGAAGTCAATAAATCGAAATATCTTATTTTTTTTTTTAGAAAAATGTTAACGTCTATGCGGATGACGTGAATATGTTAGGAGAAAATACACAAACGATTAGGGAAAACACGGGAATTTTACTGGAAGCAAGTAAAGACATAGGTTTGGAAGTAAATCCCGAAAAGACAAAGTATATGATTATGTCTCGTGACCAGAATATTGTACGAAATGGAAATATAAAAATTGGAAATTTATCCTTTGAAGAGGTGGAAAAGTTTAAATATCTTGGAGCAACAGTAACAAATATAAATGATACTCAGGAGGAAATTAAACACAGAATAAATGTGGGAAATGCCTGTTATTATTCGGCTGAGAAGCTTTTATCATCCAGTCTGCTGTCAAAAAATCTGAAAGTTAGAATTTATAAAACAGTTATATTACGGGTTGTTCTGTATGGTTGTGAAACTTGGACTCTCACTCTGAGAGAGGAACATAGCTTAAGGGTGTTCGAGAATAAGGTGCTTAGGAAAATATATGAGGCTAAGAGGGGTGAAGTTACAGGAGAATGGAGAAAGTTACACAACACAGAACTGCACGCATTGTATTCTTCACCCGACATAATTAGGAACATTAAATCCAGACATTTGAGAGATGGACAGGGCATGTAGAACGTATGGACGAATCCAGAAATGCACATAGAGTGTTAGTTGGGAGGCCGGAGGGAAAAAGACCTTTGCAGAGGCCGAGACGTAGATGGGAAGATAATATTAAAATGGATTTGAGGGAGGTGGGATATGATGATAGAGGATGGATTAATCTTGCTCAGGATAGGGACCATATGTGATGGCAGCAGTGAACCTCCGGGTTCCTTGAAAGCCAGTAAGTAAGTAATGTTCATAACAAAATTTACTTTGAAAATTGTTGCTACAAATTTCATCCCAAGCAAAATTTTTATAGCACTGATATTTAACGATATGAGTTTTAAAATAAAAAGGAGTTCTGTATCAGTGCCGCTTCAATCAGGCTGATATAAAGAAACGAAAACAAATGACTGCGTTCATATTTTAAGGCGACCTTGCATAATAAACGAAAGATACTGCATTAATTTAACACTATTTTTATAGGGATGTAATTGTATTCCATGACAGCCATATAAATATTTATCAACAGTAATCTCAGTAGACGTTTTGATTTATCTAGAGAAAATCAAAACTCGAGTGGGATTTAATTGACTATTACACGATTAGAAGAAAGTATATAAAGATTAGAAGTAACAAAGTACTCCAATACAATAAAATATTAATTGACTTACGAAAATACAACTGTCTTCAAATGTATTATTGTACCATCTCAACATTACAAATATTACGCTAGATGCATGCTAGATGGCAGTAGTGAGCAATGCCTTCTCGTCGAGTAGTTCTAGATCTATTACACACGATGGCAATGTTACTAGTCAAGAAGGCTTTGTTGATTCAGTTTCATTTTTATTAAAATGCAACATTCCACTTCAATCATCCGGATCCCAGTAATCAACGTCACTTGACAGATGATTTTCAATAAATCTTAATATTAAACAATCTCTGATACGTGACTATCCATAATATCATATAGCAGAAGCTATAACATGACCTAACTAATATACACAAGTGATAGAAAGGTTTTAATGAATGACGATGACGTAAAAAATAAACATGAATAATTTTAAAAGGAATAATTATTGAATGTACAATTTTCAAATTTGAATGTGGTTGGTGGTTCAATTGATGTTATATTGGACGTGTGTGTAATAGAAGTGGAACTCGTTGATTTAGTCCTAGGCCTACATGGTGTATTCAACTTATTCAGGATTTCCGAATGGTGCTCTTCATTTATTTTTAAATCGGATTTCAGAAGATACATAGGTATGATAAGTGATTTTTATTAATTCTTGTTCTTGAATGCCAATGCGAGTCATATTTGAAACTGCTGTGCATCGACTGGAGTGGTTTGTAATTATATATATATATATATTTTTTTTTTGACGTCCAGACCAGCGCAGTTTCAAATGTTGGCAAACAAAGAAACAAATGCTAGGGACGCGATAAAATTAAACAAATGCTAGGGACGCGATAAAATTAAACAAATGCTAGGGACGCGATAAAATTGTGCGATAAGCAGTCATGGTTGGTTGAAATACGTCCTTTCGTATCGTTTTATTGGTCAAAAGTAGTATGACGTAGTAAGAGTGTAATAGTCAATATTAATATATAAAGAGAGTCTGTTTGTATGAGGTAATCTCAGAAACTACTTAACCGATGTGGATAATTCCGTCAACATTGATAGCTTTTTACTGCGTTATTTAGACACAATCCACGAAATTACAATGTTGATATCTACAGTGTGTTCTCCATAACGTTTCTGTAACTGCTGTAGATTTCAAGTAAAACACAGATTGCGTCACAGTTCTTATCATGTTTTGCAAAACTAGCAGTATGTCTAAGTGAATAAACATCTGAGGGAAAGCATCCTTCTATTTCATCCTGTTAGTTTGATTATTCAAAGAGAAAGGGCTGTAGGCATGCAGAGGTGCCAACCTTTGAAGTGGGTTATCTGTAATCTCATCTTACCCTCTTTCGAAACGGTCAGAACTGGCCATTATTGTACAGGATGATTCAAGAGGAGTTACCGCTACTTAAGGAGTTTATTACTGGTGACATTCGGAGGAAAAATTTCATGTATTGCATTCTCAATATTTTCAGAGTTAGACTAATTTGAATTTCTTAAAAAAAAAACATTTGTTTGGTTTTAAGGGTAAAAGAATGTTACAAATAGAGAATGAAGGTGCTATAGTAGATAGGAACTGGACTAAAGAAAATCAGACTCAAAGACATGCAATAACCCGCTTCGCGATACATGGTTTTCACAATAAGTTGTGCAAGACAAAAAGTTACCAAGTACCGTGTGAAAGTTGTGTGTGTGAATTGTGCAATTTAAAATGTGAAAGATACCATCTAACAAAGTGCAAGAATAACAATAAGTCTCTAAATGAACACACAAAGAATTGATCTAAACAAGATCTCAAATGTCTTATCAGGCGCACCTTTATTATTATTATTATTATTATTATTATTATTATTATTATTATTATGAAATAGAGAATGAACTATTCAGAAGTTTTATTTAATTGGATAGTATTCTGAAGCTAAAAAATGTGTTGTGAATTCATTAGTTGCTTCGTACAGATTTTATTTTTCTCCAATTTTTAACTAAAAATTACATTATTCTTACACACTTATGACAACAATTTGTTACAGATCACACGAATCTAGCGACTTGACTCTTTATAGTTCAGTTCTGCATCCAAATGTACAGTCTTAAAAGTTTACAAGAATGACGTGATTTGTAAGAAATTGTTGTGATAAAATGTGTACGAAAAACGTAATTTTGCAGTTAAAAATTGAAAAAAAAAAAAAAAAAAAAAAAAACATCTGTACGAAGCTACTATGGAGTTCACAATACATTTTTAGCTTTAGAATATTAAATAATTAAAGAAATTATGCTTCTGAATAGTTCATTATTTATCTGTAATATTCTTTTATCTTTAAAACTAAAGAAAATGGTATTTTATAAAAAAAAAACTTCAAATTAGTGTAACTCTGAAAATATTGAAAATAGGACCCATGTTTATATGCCATTTTTCGCTCAAAATGTCGTCAGTAACTCGTCGTGAATCACCCTGTATATAATTACACGTTACCTGTCAGTTCTGAGATAAACATTCTTCGTTGCATGTTTTGTGTCTAAAGCTCCCTTGAAACATAATTTTCTAGACGAGAAAAGAACTCAGTGTTAATGTATTTAATGTAGTCCAGAATTCTGTTTGATACGGGATATTGTTTTTTTAGTAGGTTATTTTACGACGCTGTATCAACATCTCAGATTATTTAGCGTCTGAATGAGATGAAGGTGATAATGCCGGTGAAATGAGTCCGGGATCCACCACCAAAAGTTACCCAGCATTTGCTCATATTGGGTTGAGGGAAAAACCCGGAAAAAACCTCAACCAAGTAACTTGTCCCGACCGGGAATCGAAGCCGGGCCACCTGGTTTCGCGGCTAGACATGCTAACAGTTACTCCACAGGTGTGAACACGGGATATTATGCTCTAAAAGCAATTATGTAAACAATTCGGCATTAATGGTCATTGTTTCTTCATTATTAACAAAGAATGGCGAAATGTTTCGTGCTTTTTTGGATCAGTGTGTCTTCTACAGTCATCTCGGCCATCATGAGCTGCAGAAAAAACACATGAGCACACATTACAAAACAAATGATTTTCAATAACGCGTCAAGGAACTAAACATGGCTATTTCTTTGTGTAATCGTGTAGATATTTTTATAACACTGCTATCGTCTTACTAGTGGATGCAGTTTGAGAACTTTTACGCTTCATTTGATAAAACCAATCACTGGAATTTGAAATACTGAAAGTAGCATTCATATATAGTACAAGTGACAGATAAAAGCAGAAAATAAAACTTGTCTTGTTCACAATTTCACAAACCACGTCACACGCCGACGACGTAATACCACAGATTAACCTGCTTTCTGGTTTAACTTACTTACTTACTGGCTTTTAAGGAACCCGGAGGTTCATTGCCGGCCTCACATAAGCCCGCCATTGGTCCCTATCCTGAGCAAAATCAATCCAGTCTCCATCATCATATCCCACCTCCCTCAAATCCATTTTAATATTAGCTTCCCATCTACGTCTCGGCCTCTGCAAAGGTCTTTTTCCCTCCGGCCTCCCAACTAACACTCTATATGCATTTCTGAATTCGCCCATACGTGCTACATGCCCTGCCCATCTCATACCTCTGGATTTAATGTTCCTAATTATGTCAGGTGAAGAATACAATGCGTGCAGTTTTGTGTTGTGTAGCTTTCTCCATTCTCCTGTAACTCCATCCCTCTTAGCCCCAAATATTTTCCTAAGAACCTTATTCTCAAACACCTTTAATCTGTGTTCCTCTCTCAAAGTGAGAGTCCAAGTTTCACAACCATACAGAACAACCGGTAATAACTGTTTTATAATTTCTAACTTTCAGATTTTTTGACAGGAGACTAGATGACAAAAGCTTCTCAACCGAATAATAACAGGCATTTCCCGTATTCATTCTGCGTTTAATTTCCTCCTGAGTGTCATTTATATTTGTTACTGTTGCTCCAAGATATTTGAATTTTTCCACCTCTTCGAAGGATAAATCTCCAACTTTTATATTTCCATTTCGTACAATATTCTGGTCACGAGACATAATCATATACTTTGTCTTTTCGGGATTTACTTCCAACCCTATCGCTTTACTTGCTTCAACTAGAATTTCTGCGTTTTCCCTAATTGTTTGTGGATTTTCTCCTAACATATTCACCTCATCCGCATAGACAAGAAGAGGACCATCCCTTATCAATATATTCGCAGGCTTTCTTCTTTAACATCAGCGATTATAGCACACAGAAGTGACGATTTCATGATTTCATCCGTATGGCTACCAAATTATTGTGCATACAACTTTAAGCTAGCAGTGTTCATGTCTTTTCTGTCGTTTTCTATCTGTGAAATGAATTAAAATATTATATTTTTCTGTAATAATTTTCCGTCTGATCATAATTTCGCTATAATGGGGGGAAATTCGTAGTGGTTGGCACCTCTGGCATGCTCTCAGTTATTCTCCTCGCTCTCGTCGATACATCTCGCCAATTAATCAGACGAGGCGCGGAACAAGACTAACACTGCACGCTGTATCTGGATTTTTATTAAAGAACCAGAGGAATCGTAGCATCGCTCTTTCAATTAAGCTTTCCATTGTGTTTGTTCAGACCAAAGCAAAGCGCCTTATTCAGCTTTTCCCCCAGCAGCAAGCAAGAATGAAGGAATTTGCTTCTTTTTTCACTCTCTCTTTCTGTTTTTATCCCTTTATCAATATTGGCCGGCAACTGCTGAGTTGCAGCCTAAAGAGCGGAAAAGTATTTTCCAACCCATCCCCCCCTTCTTGTATCTCCTACCACCCACAAAATGCTTTGTTTTCCATTTGCAGCCGTCCCAGGAAGATATGGTTATTCTCTTAAAATCTCCTGTCCTGCACCTTTAATGGCAAGTTCAATGTGAAATTTCAGGAAAATGATTTAATTAACAGTTAAAATGAAAATACGTTTTAAATATTAAGAAAATATAATACACGTGATGAGGGTACTAAGAAACGGTTCTGATAAATCCAAACAGATTGCATATAAATCACTAGTACGTCCAGTAATGGAATAATATGGTGCTGCATGTTGGGATCCTTACAGATTAGAACATATTAAGACACTGGAAAAGATTCAAAAACGGGCTCTCAAGTGTTGTCGGAAAAATTCACCATTAAAGAGGGACACACTCACGGACAGGAGAACGCAAATTCGATTATGCGCAATGTTCAAAACATACAGAGGTGAGCCTGCCTGGAGAGAAATAAAAAATAGGTTGAAGCCGCCAAATTACTCTTCAAGGAACGACCACTCATATAAATTGAGGGAAAGAAGACAGAGGACGGACACTGGAAAGTTTTCTTTTCTCAATCGTACTATCAGGAACTGGGATGCTTTACCTGCAGACTTACTAAAGGCTTTACCAACAACCAAAAATGTATTTAAAAATAGGCTTAAGGACTTTACTAATAGACGGTAATTATACACAGTATTTAAAGGATGTAAATGATACTTTATTATTGAAGTGTTGTATCAGTGAAGAATTATGTTGTGTCAGTGAAGTGTGTTGTGTAAGTGAAACGTGTTCCTGTCAGTGAAGCTTTATAGTTTATAGTGTCAGTGCAAAGTATTTGTACAGTGAAATGTTTTTGAAGTGTTAGTGAAATCAGGATACAATCGGTGAAATGTGTCGTAGTTCCAGTGCAGTGAGTGAGTTGACAGCGAAATAAGTGTAATGTTGAAAGGTACTTGTGCAGATATGAACATATCATACTCGTGGGTTTTAGTTCGAACTTAGGTTTAAGATACAAATTAGATGTATTTTAAATTATATTTTAAGTGATCGTGCTTCATTTAATTTAGGATAGTCCCTGTTATTATCATTATTATTATTATTATTATTATTATTATTATTATTATTATTATTAATTGTATTTTTAATTAATAAGTTTATTATTGTCATTATTGAGTGTAATTAGTTACCACTGCTACCGGGTATATACCCATTGCAGTGTGAATAAATACATACACATACATACATGTAATTATCAATGTGATATAGCATTAAAATTACATCAATACCAGGCACCGTGTCAAGAAAGGCTTTGAGATTAAATTTTAAGTATCGAAAGCTTGTCTTCTTAAAGTTAATGGCACGTATTACGCCCCCAAGTTAAAATTTGCCTCCCGTCAATGCGAGAGACAAGCGCTAGTTGCTCTAATTGCTCTAGTTGTTAGTATACAACCTACTGTTGCGTCTGTGAGTGAGGTCATGTGACAAGAGATAATGCACTGAGTGAGGTAATGTATTATACAGGGTGATTCACGAGGATTTACTTTCCCTTACGGAGCTTATTTCCGAAGACATTCTGAACAAAAAAATGTCATATAAACATTTGCCCTAATCTCAATATTTTCAGAATTACACTAATTTGAAGTTGTTTGTGAAATACCATTATTCTTGAGTTTTATAGGTAAAAGAATAGTACAGATAAAGAAGGAACTATTCAGGAGTATCATTTCTTTAATTAGCTAATATTCTGAAGCTAAAAATGTGTTGTGAATTCCATAGTTGCTTCGTACAGAATTTTATTATTTTTTTCGATTTTTAACCACAAAATTACATTTTTTTTACGCATTTATCACAATTGTTACAAATCGCGCCACTCTTGTAAATTCTTCAAGAGTTTACATTAAGATGCATAATTAAACTGTAAGGAATTAAGTTCCTAAAACTGCATGATTTGTAACAATTTTTGTGATAAGTACGTAAGAAAGATGCCATTTTTAGTTAAAAATTAGAAAACAAAATCAGTACAAAGCAACTGACAACACATTTTTAGCTTCAGAATTAAAGAAATTATACTTCTGAATAGTTCATTCTCTATTTGTAATATTCTTTTACCACTAAAACTAAAGAAGAAAAGGTGTTTTGCAAACAACTTCAAATTAATGTAACTTTGAAAATATTGAGGTTAAGATAAATGTTTATATAATTTTTTCGCTCAGAATGTCTTGGGATATAAGCTTCGTAAGTGACGGTAAATCCTCTTGAATCACCCTGTATAATGTGTGTAAAAATACGGAGCATAATATTACCACTTTCACAATATTTATACGGGTACAACACTTTCAGCACCTCTTATACACGTGTAATCACCACTATCTCATACAACTCGCTGCACGAACAGTAAACACCTCTTTGCCAGCTTAGTATTTACTCATAGGTCACAAAGACCGGAGAGGGAGGGAACCGTGATTCACATTCTTTCCGGGCGCAGATTTAACTTGAGCGCATAGTAGTTCTTAAAATATATATTACTGAAAGAAAGCACTGAGAATTAAATCAGCGCGGACTGAAGAGTAAACACGTGAATGTACTTAACAGAAAATAATAAAGTCAAATGTTCTATAAAATGAATGAATTCAGATATAATTGGAGATATCACTTGAAAAGTGTAAGGGATAAGAATATCGAATATCTAAAGGCTGTTGCATTTAAGGTATATGTACACCTTTACATACAAACAATTTTGTTTTGCATAATTTTGCTCTTTAAAATTTTTATACAATTGAAAATGGTACCAGAAAGAGAATGAAGTGAACAGATTCCTTGAAATTATGAAATTGTTTATAAAAAATTATTTTGTTCATAATTTTGACATACAACTTGAAACATGATAGCTCATGCAGTTTTTAAGATAGAGCCACAGTTTTTTCACTGTTTTATAGCTAAAACTATTCTTTAGTGCCTGACATATAGCTATTTTTTATTTTATTTATATTAATTAAATATTACCATATATGTAACTTATACTAATATTTTATGTTGCATAAATCATGTAAAAAATCCATAGATAATTATTAATTATATTAATGTTATTGTACTCATTGTCAGGCACTAGGGGACATTTCAAGCTTCAAAATGACACCAATATCTTCTTGGTATCACCATTTCTGGCTGAGATATCATGTTTAAAATAATTAAATATTCTAAAATTACTATTTGCAGGAAATGAGCCACAAACTTTCAGAGCCTAGAAGACTGCATCATCATATGTCACCCCTTAAGCAGCTTCATGTCGGTCCAGTTTCAGCTTCTTTCTGCCTCTCAAATACCTCCTCCTTGTTTTAACTTCAGGTGTTGAATGTTTTTTTTTGGCATTTTTGTCCTTATTTTCCATTGATGCAACAAATCCTGCGATGGTGTTTGTCCCAGGGCTTATGCCCATCCTCCTCAGATTTTCAATTTCTACTTTTGGACTCTTATTAAAATGACGTACAACATCACTGACACACAAATTTACAGTTTTATGATTAACAGTAAAAGATTATAAATTACTTCATTATGTAAAAACGTGTTTTCAATCCAATGATCATGCCCAGATATCTATGCATCTATTTTGGGACTAGAAAGAAGTTTATTTTACAAGCAATGCTGGACGAGGAGATTGACAGCTACGAGGATTACTCCAAAAGTAATCCACAATATTTATTTAAAAATTACATTTTTAGCCTACAGCTTTGCTATTTTCACAGAATGTAGATACATCCTTGAGAAACAATACGTCACTTTTCCACATAATCCTCGCACCTTTCAAATGACCTCCATAAATTGTAAAGGTTTAGAATAAAAAATAAATTAAAAAAAATGTTGTGCAATGCTTTTGGAGTGATCTTCGCAGAAGTGACAGTGCCTGATGACGCAGAATTTTGGAAAATGGGACTTATCTGAAAGACCATAAGGCATAAATCGAAAATTATTATAGCAAATTAAAGGGGAGAAAATTCTCTATTAAAATAGTTATATTTTCAAAATTCTAATTTTTTAATCATTTTTGCATTTTGTGGGTGTACATATTGTGACAGTTGCAACGGGGCTCGAACACGCGTCCGACAGGGCGCGCGGCAGACTAAACGCTGGTACGGGGAGCATCTGCATGCTGAAGGGCAGAGGGGGTGTATTACGTCAACGCGACGAGGGGAGGGTGCGCGCGCAGCTGCTACTTGCGGAGTGAAGGGGGGAACGGACCCTCCCGAATCTTCCAGAGAAGTCCGTCCGAAGTGGAGATATCCAGATAATTCGAGAGGACACCCGTAGAAATTTCTCGTAACTATGATTTTGCTATAAAAGAAGAAACGCGAGCGAACTTGGGCAGTTTTCAGTTTATTCAGCCATTCAGTGAGTAAGCCAGAGCAAGCAAGCCAGTCTTGTGTACCGAAGTTCGACTCGAGTGTGCGTCCGCAACTGTGACAGCATCCGAAGGCCTGAGTTCGAGTGCAGTGGACCGCAGTTGGAGGGACCTGAGTTCGAGTGCAGTGGACCGCAGTTGGAGGGACCTGAGTTCGAGTACAGTGGACTGTCTCTGAAGGTCTGTGGTTCGAGATACTGTGAACTCGAGTGACTGAGCTAGAAGAACTGTGAACTGAGAACTGACAGTTCTGATTTGTAAATAGTGCTTTGTAAATATTAGTTAAGATTAACAGTTCATTGTTGTTCGTAATAGTCCAAGTAAATTGTCATTGTCGTCTGCGGAGTGCAATAACGAACGCTGTGTTGCTGTGCGGAGAGAAAATCCCATTGTTGACGGGAGTGAAGTTAAATTGTAGAGAGTGAATAGTTATTGTTGGAAGAATAAAATTACATTGTTGTTGAGTTGAAATAAATTTACAATATACTTTAAGGGAACTGGACAGTGATTTGAGGTGAAAACCCCTTCAGTGTCTGTGGAACCATCTTGAAAAGAAAATTTAAAAGTTTAAATGCTCAGGCGTTTTAATTAAGGCTGCCAACATGTTTAACACACAAATTAACGTTTTTTTAACGGCGGAGTGGTTCTATGTGACATAGTAGCAGGGTACGTTTATATTCCTTTCGTGTGTTTCATTTAAGGTAAAGGATATACTTGTTGGAACAAGAAATTATAACTTACAATGAAGGCATTTTGGCCATAATTCCTTATTGAAGTATTTTGTTATAGTGGGGTCCCTGAATCCTTGCCGAAATTGATCTCGTACATTAGGCGTATGAAAAATTCATTTTACTTTTCGACCTTAATTATTTTCTTGATTTCAGGAACTTAATACCAAGATGTTCTGAATTCATCCTACTTCTTCAGAGTTTCTGCATATCGAATACGTTGCCCACGACTTGAGAACGGGATTCAACACAGACTTGGCGCACATTTATAACCAAGACGTATTTTTGGCGAGCATCTTTAGAGCTGCAACTTTCTTCTTCGCATACATAATGAGTACATTAAACATGTTTTAAACTTCACACTTATGTAATCGAGTCGCTGGAAGGAATCATAAAATGCGCGATTGTTTTATTTTGCGAGAGTCGTATCTTTTTAACTGAAAGCAGACAGTAGTTAAATCTCTTTTAACAGCCCAGACGAACGATGCCGTGTACGTCCCGTGAATAAAGCTCTCCAGATAATATTCAGGTTTATAGTCCTTATCCTTATATCCTTGAGTGATAAAGATGCATGCTGCCATGTTTGTCACCTTGGTCTCCTTAAAAAATCGAAATTGCCACGATCGTCGCATAATATTTATCTAGTCTGTTCCTTCAACCCGAAGTTTTGAGCTTTGAAGTATCTCAACTCACGATAACAGAGCTGGCGAAATTAGCTACGAACGTGGTCGTAACTTTGTTGGCTATTATTATTATTATTATTATTATTATTATTACTACTACTTAATTACTTACTTACTGGCTTTTAAGGAACCCGGAGGTTCATTGCCGCCCTCACATAAGCCCGCCATTGGTCCCTATCCTGAGCAAGATTAATCCAGTCTCTACCATCATATCCCACTTCCCTCAAATCCATTTTAATATTATCCTCCCATCTACGTCTCGGCCTTCCCAAAGGTCTTTTTCCCTCCGGCCTCCCAACTAACACTCTATATGCATTTCTGGATTCGCCCATACGTGCTACATGCCCTGCCCATCTCAAACGTCTGGATTTAATGTTGCTAATTATGTCAGGTGAAGAATATAATGCGTGCAGTTCTGTGTTGTGTAACTTTCTCCATTCTCCTGTAACTTCATCCCTCTTAGCCCCAGATATTTTCCTAAGCACCTTATTCTCAAACACCCTTAACCTATGTTCCTCTCTCAAAGTGAGAGTCCAAGTTGCACAACCATAAAGAACAACCGGTAATATAACTGTTTTATAAATTCTAACTTTCAGATTTTTTGACAGCAGACTGGATGATAAAAGGTTCTCAACCGAATAATAACAGTTATTTCCCTTATTTATTCTGTTTTTAATTTCCTCCCGAATATCATTTATATTTATTATTATTATTATTATTATTATTATTATTACTACGTACGGGACATATTTTTTAATTATGTAATTATTTTAAGGAAGAAAGGTTATTCAGTATATGAAGAAGTACACGGCATATCCAGTGAGGGCAGTAATCGAAGAATCGACATAATTGCATTTAAACCTCCCTCTCTTGAAGGTTACATCATAGACCCTACTGTGAGATTCGAACCACACCAACACCAGCCAGAAGAAGTACACGAGGAAAAAAGGAATATCCTCCTCAGTCCTGTTGTAGATTATAATATATACATAATTACATTTTAATTTTTTTGCATTATCTTGAATACTTTTGAATTTTTGAATAATTAAAGTTGATAGAAATGAAGAGTATCACTTTTGCAACATTTCTATACCAAATTTATAAGTTAGAATTAAAATTTTGGGGCACCAAGAGTCAAAATTGCCCCAAAATTTGATTTTCTGTAAAGACATGATTTAGGATTTTTTGAATCCCAGAATGATTATGTATGTATGTATGTATATATATATTTTTTTTTTTCAATTTAAAAACAAATATAAATTCGGGATTGAAGAGGATATAATGTATATGAACCCTCCATCAGCTTTTATAAGGACAAATACCATCTGGAATCCATCGTCATTACGGGACTAATGATAGGAGCCCGTGGGACCATACCCCGGTTCCTAGTCGACTTCTGTAAATCTTTTGGCCTGCATAAAAGTATTTTAAGAGATCTAACAATTGCAGCACTCAAAGGCTCAATAGCTATTTTCAGGCATCATACATATGGACCATGACTAATTCGCATCTCCTTGACGTTACTTCGTTTAACATCATGTGTTTCAAATTGTTATTTTTCACTCTAACAATAATGTATCACTAGGCCTCAAGGCATTTACTCTATTGTATCATGGCACTCTTTGTCGATGGCAACTTGTAGTGGTTACAGGGAGAAATTAAATTAATTAATTAATTTGCTGATCTTAAAAACAACGAGAGAGAAGACAATGACATTAGTTATTTTTATTTAATACAGACTTTTAAGGTCATTTTAAGGTTCACTTACTTTTTTAAATAGGAATCCAATTTTTTTATATAAAATTCTTACTATACGCGGAAAATAAACAATTTTGTTCAGACACTTTTAAACAAACCCTTATTCTTATAAAATATTTTGAAAGATTTTACCTTACAATCATTTTTTTGTTTATCTATAATATTAATATAAATATAGTGTAAACATATAAGTAAAATTGATTTTGTTTATCTTCAACTGTACTGTAAACATAAAATTGGAAGTGGCATTCTTTTGTTTACGTTTTTTCAATATCTTAAACTATGGAGTTTGTATAGTTTTGCTGTCCTGTACTTCGATTCCTATTATTATTACAGTAGTTTCCACCCGAAACAGAAAGACAAAGAAACTTCTGCATTCTGATTCCTCATTTGTTTCTTGCCCAAGAATAGTGGAAGATATGCTGCTCCTATAGTGCTGGTGAACATTTGTTCATTTCTCAGAAAAAATTAATTTTAGGATCTATTTTTATAGGACTTTTATTTCTTGTTTTGATGCGTACTACCTCCTCTCTAAATATTTGAATTTTTTAGATTATCTGTCTGTCTGTCTGTCTGTCTGTCTGTCTGTCTGTCTGTCTGTCTGTCTGTCTGTCTGTCTGTCTGTCTGTCTGTCTGTCTGTCTGTCTGTCTGTCTGTCTGTCTGTCTGTCTGTCTGTCTGTCTGTCTGTCTGTCTGTCTGTCTGTCTGTCTGTCTGTCTGTCTGTCTGTCTGTCTGTCTGTCTATCTATCTATCTATCTATCTATCTATCTATCTATCTATCTATCTATCTATCTATCTATCTATCTATCTATCTATCTATCTATCTATCTATCTATCTATCTATCTATTTTAAGAAAAGAAATTTATGGGAAATTGCTATCAAAGTGTAGTGTCTTTAAAATATCTTGTGAACCAGAGCTGGAAAAGTGATGCCAGAGAGCTTCATAAAGTTATAGATGAGCATTAAATGTTGTGTTATATCTTTCACAATTCAAAGCAATTTCGAGGAAAAAACATTTTGAAGAAAAAAATCAATTTATGGGAAATTTCAATCATAGTATAGTGTCATTTAAAACCCACCGCACCAGATTTTTAAAAATGCCGTTACAGCAGCTGATAAGATTATAAATGTGAACTAAATTTTATGAAATGTTCACTCATGGAAGAGTATTTGAAAGAAAAAAATTGTGAACATTTTCTGATTTTACATCATATTTACTCTCTCTCTCTCTCTCTCTCCCCTTAAGGGGTTAGGTACAGCTTACAACAATAAAATTTTGGAAATATTCAACATTTTTTTCCTCCATTATCTTGTACAATAATGAAAATTAGTATAATATGTAAAGCACTGTCCTTCTGCTATACGAAAAAAAAATATTTTTACGATTTAAAAATATTATTTAATCTTTTTTTTTTCAAAATTCAGTTCACTGTGCAGTGATGAAGCGTTTCTCACATAACTCAAAAACTATCCAACATTCTGTGATGAAATTTTTTTGTATGTATTTATGCATGTCGTCTCTACAATATGATGCAAGCTCACTTCAATACCATTGATATATTGTGTGATAAAAAATAAATTCATTTTAAAAAATGGTAAAATATCAGTATTGTCTCTAATACAAAATATAAAAAATGTTATTTATTAAGGAATGTATTTGAAAGAGCATGATATTGTAAACATGAGTTTCAGCAATAAAACGAAAGATAGACAACACCGAAAAGTTAAAAAGTTTATGAGTCATGAGGGAAACTCTTCATCACTGCACAGTGAACTGCCACCATTTTGAACTTTGAAAAATATATACAATTTTTTTTAAGTCGTAAAAATATTTTTTTTTCACATAGGAGGAGGACAGTGTTTTACATATACCAATTTTCATTATTGTACAAGATACATTAATGGAGGAAAAAAAATCTATACTAATAATAAATCTGTAGCCAAAATTTTTCTGGTAATTTTCGATTTACCAAAAATAATTGGTGTTAACATGTATAATTAACCATCCTGAAACCGAAAATCGCTTTTTTGACATTTTTGTTTGTATGTCTGTCTGTCTGGATGTTTCTTACCTTTTCACGCGATAATGGCTGAACCGATTTCTATGAAAATTGGAATATAAATTAAGTTCGTTGTAACTTAGATTTTAGGCTATATGACATTCAAAATACTTTATTTAAAAGGGGGGCTATAAGGGGGCCTGAATTAAATAAATCGAAATATCTCGCTTATTATTGATTTTCGTGAAAAATATTACATAACAAAAAGTTTCTTTAAAACTAATTTCCGATAAGTTTTATTCTATACAAAAGTTTGATAGGACTGATATTTAATGAGATAATTTACAATAACAACGCCATCTAAGGCGCTGTACTGAAATAAAAACAAATTACTTCGTCTATAAGGGGCCTTGGACAATAACAATCGAAAGCTATTAAACATAGCCTAAGAGAATGTTTCTGTGTTTGTATGAAGTAATATCGGAAGCTAATTAATTGTTATTTATTATTTCACCATTGGAAAGTGTAGTTTCTCTAGATGGACATAATTCTACAATGTTATTACAGTAACTTCTGAAACATATAGCAAGTAATATAAAGTATACACATTAAAACTAAATGATATGTCAATCTTCATTAAACTATGGTTACATGTAATAACAATTAAGAAACATGTCAAAGGAATTGTCATTGCACCAAATGATTGTTCTCTGGACCAAAATGACCGCATTTTAATCATTTAAATACAATTTAAATTAAGTAACATATTAAATGATTTATCCTTCTATCAAACACGAATGTTCCCTGGATCAAAAATCCTATTTTAATTATGCAATTACTTTATATTTATTTCTGACAGGTGCAGCGGAGCGCACGGGTACGGCTAGTGTTTAATATTTCCAAAAAAATTTATTGCTGTAAGCTGTACCTAACCTCTTAAGGGAGCATTTGAAACACTGTTAATTTCGTGAAGGTGGTAATTGCTCCAGATCACAGATAGCGTCAATAATGGGTCCAGGAACATAAATTTACAACCATAACAGCATTCCGCCGACATGTTAGGCAGCACGCTAATCATGAAGATTGATACAGTGCGATATGTTTCAGTTAGCTGACGTGTCAGGTGGAAAATTAAAACAAATGTGCCTGTATAATAATATGACACACACACAGGGTAAGAGGGGCAGGGGTGCGGTCTCGTCTCCCACCCCGTTCCGTCCCTCCCCCAGGGCACACCTTATCACGTTTGGCATTCGCTTCCCGCCGGCTCCATCCCATGCACTCAGTTCTCTCTTTAAGATTTATGGCTTCAATATATTTCATATGCCAGGAACGAGTAGAGGCCCGACGTTCTTCCAACATAACTCCAAGAACCAATTTTGACGCATTGCAATTCGTGAGCCGTTATAGCAGCAGGATAATAAATATATATGTAGAAAAAGTAAAGGAATCGCATAAACCAGAGGGGGCGATGCTCTGCCTCCAACAGATTAGATGCAAAGCTCTTTCAACAAGCTCTCACCACACGTAAACAAATCTATACTCGTTCCCTCCTATTCATTTTCCTTCTGGAGCTTGCAAGATCATCTTTCAGCTCGCGCATTTGTTACAATAAAATTCCTACATTTCATGTTGATGAAACACGTGTAGGCATATCACCCAATTTTAAAACATTAATTACTGATATCAAATTTTTAAGTTATATCTAGAAAGAAGAGACGAAAATATTCATTTCTACTCAAGCATTAATATTACTTACTTACTGGCTTTTAAGGAACCCGGAGGTTCATTGCCGCCCTCACATAAGCCCGCCATCGGTCCCTATCCTGAGCAAGATTAATTCATTCTCTATCATCATATCCCACCTCCCTCAAATCCATTTTAATATTATCTTCCCATCTACGTCTCGGCCTCCCTAAAGGTCTTTTTCCCTCCGGCCTCCCAACTAACAGTCTATATGCGTTTCTGGATTCGCCCATACGTGCTACATGCCCTGCCCATCTCAAACGTCTCGATTTAATGTTCCTAATTATGTCAGGTGAAGAATACAATGCGTGCAGTTCTGCGTTGTGTAACTTTCTCCATTCTCCTGTAACTTCATCCCTCTTAGCCCCAAATATTTTCCTAAGCACCTTATTTTCAAACACCCTTAATCTATGTTCCTCTCTCTCAGTGAGAGTCCAAGTTTCACAACCATACAAAACAACCGGTAATATAACTGTTTTATAAATTCTAACTTTCAGATTTTTTGACAGCAGACTGGATGATAAAAGCTTCTCAACCGAATAATAACAGGCATTTCCCAAATTTATTCTGTGTTTAATTTCCTCCCGAGTGTCATTCAAGCATATTCAGCGGACCTCTGTTGAAAAAAACTAAGGAAGTGACTGGTGAAGTGTTTTGTTTTGTTTTAAGTGTAGCATTGTATGGGGCAGAAACATGGATACCACGATGAATGGCCGTGTGCACCATTCTCGATCATCTAGCCCGTTTATCAGCAATCACGAAAACATGGTTAATTCTTGACAATGATCAAGTTACAGATGCGGTGCACCGACATTTTTCCTCGATCAACTCAGTACCGTCAGCTGACGGTACGCTCGCTTGAGAAGAATCATCTGAGCGCTAGGTTACCGCGTATAAAACAGCGAAAGAACGCACTCTGTCAATTATCGCTTCGTTTTTGTTTGTCGGACTGCTTTCAAACATCCTCGCAGATTTCAAATAACAAGTTTCAATAATCATGGAAGAAGAAAAAAAAAAAAGAGCACCGAACTTCTCACAGTTCGAAGTGGGAATTCCTTTAGAACTCGTCAGCAATTTATTATGCATCCATATTAGAGAATAAAAGTACTGACGGAAGTTCTCTAAGAGAAAAGCAGGCTACCTGGTTGGATTTAACCTCACAATTCACATGTGTTATACGTGTTTACACAATTCCACATAATTTGTAACGTAATTTATACAGTGGTTATTTCATATTATTGATAATAATTGGGAAAATTTCAGTATACGGATACCTCACTGACAATTATCTTGAAATAGGCTACTAAAAAGAGCAGATTTGTGTTTGTCGAATGCTCATCATCTTGCTTACGAAAAGACACATTTCAGTGCCAATAATTTATTTGGGAAAATTTCAGTATACGGATACCTCGCTAACAATTATTTTAAAATTAAAAAAAAAAAACAAAACAAAACAGTTCGTCTATGTATGTCGAATACGCATCATCATGCATACGAAAAGGAAGTTTTTAGTGCCAATTTATTTTGTGTGCACAAGGTTGGAATTTTGGAGTAACAGGGAAAGGAAAGTATCCTTGTTCTGAAATTTATCAATTTATTTTGTGTTCACAAGGTTGGAATTTTGGAGTAAGAGGGAAAGGAAGGTATCCGTGTAATTTCTCTTAATTCAATCGTAAATAGCCTAATTGTCCAAAACGTCATGTAGGTCCTAATAGTTTCAAACGGCAAATCTATAGCTAATAAGTGATAATCTCGCATTCTACAAAATGATCATTTAGTTTTGCTATATTTTTACCGGCGTAGAATAACTACTTTATTATTATGTTAACAAAATTGGATAATTAGGCCTAAATAATATTTTGTCCTCAAGTAAAGTCCCGATCTTCCAAAGCAGAAACATATATAAAACATTAGCCTATTTTGAGAAAAAAAAACATTTTTATTATTCATCTACAAACTTACTCTTTCTACAATAACACCGATTCTGTTATTTCCGCAGTGATTTGCGTGTTCAAGATACATCATTTCATCTTCAATTCCATCAAGTACGTCAAATCGTGCCGCCATTTTGGTTTTCTCGACTTGACCATGTTCAATTCAAGATAATCGGTCCCACACCCGTGGTCAAATTTGATCATCATCAACTCGCTTGTTTAACTTTGATCGAGATTGATACTCCGCAAATTGGCGTTGAAGATGGTCAAGTGCCGACTTAACCATGGTCTAATTTTAATCGAGAATGGTGCACACTGCAGAAGTGAAGTGAAGAGAAGCGACTAGAAGCATTTGAAATGTGGATGTGGGGAAGGATGGAGCGTGTGAAATGGGCAGACAGAATAAGAAACGAAGCTGTGTTGGAAAGAGTGGGTGAAGAAAGAATGATGCTGAAACTGATCAGAAAGAGGAAAAGGAATTGGTTGGGTCACTGGCTGAGAAGAAATTGCCTTTTAAAGGATGCACTGGAAGGAATGGTGAACAGGAGAAGAGTGTCGGGCAGAAGAAGATATCAGATGATAGACGACATTAAGATATCCTACGTATATGGATGATATGCGAAGGTTAAGAGGAAGACAGAAAATAGGAAAGACTGGAGAATGCTGGGTTTGTATTGAAAAATCTGCCCTTAGGCAGAACACCATGAGTGAATGAGTGAATGAATGAATGAATGAATAAATAAGTGAATGAATGAATGAATAAATGAATAAGTTAATGAATGAATGAATAAATAAATGAATAAATAAATGAATGAATAAATAAATGAATAAATAAATGAATGAATAAATGAATGAGTGAATGAATGAATAAATAGTGAGTGAATGAATAAATGAGTGAGTGAATGAATAAATGAGTGAATAAATGAGTGAATGAATGAATGAATGAATAAATGAGTGAGTGAATGAATAAATGAGTGAATGAATAAATGAGTGAGTGAATGAATAAATGAGTGAGTGAATGAATAAATGAGTGAGTGAATGAATAAATGAGTGAGTGAATGAATAAATGAGTGAGTGAATGAATAAATGAGTGGGTGAATGAATAAATGAGAGAATAAATGAGTGAATAAATGAGTGAAAGAATGAATGAATAAATGAGTGAATAAATGAGTGAATGAATGAATGAATAAATGAGTGAGCGAATGAATAAATGAGTGAGTGAATGAATAAATGAGTGAAGGAATGAATAAATAAATGAATAAATAAATAAATAAATAAATAAATGAGTGAATGGATGGAAGAATGAATGAGTGAATGAATAAATGAGTGAATAAATGAGTGAATGAATTAATTAATTAATAAATGAGTGAGTGAATGAATAAATGAGTGAATGAATGAGTGAATGAATAAATGAGTGAATGAATGAGTAAATGAATAAATGAGTTAATAAATGAGTGAATGAATGAATGAGTGAGTGAATAAATGAATGAATGAATGAGTGAGTGAGTGAATAAATGAATGAATGAATGAATGAGTGAATGAATGAATGAATAAATGAGTCAATAAATGAATGAATGAATTAATGAGTGAATGCATGAATAAATGAGTCAATAAATGAATGAATGAATTAATGAGTGAATGCATGAATAAATGAATGAATAAATGAGTCAATAAATGAATGAATGCATGAATTAATGAATGAGAGAATAAATGAATGAATAAATGAGTGAATGAATGAATGAATTAATAAATGAGTGAGTGAATGAATAAATGACTGAGTGAATGAATAAATGAGTGAGTGAATGAATAAGTGAGTGAATGAATAAATGACTGAGTGAATGAATAAGTGAGTGAATAAATGAGTGAATGAATAAATGAGTGAATGAATGAATAAATGAGTGAGTGAATAAATGTGTGAGTGAATGAATAAATGTGTGAGTGAATGAATAAATGAGTGAATGAATGAATAAATAAATGAATAAATAAATAAATTAATGAATAAATTAATGAATGAGTGAATGGATGGATGAATGAATGAGTGAATGAATGAATGAATAAATTATGTACCTACATGCAAAAACAAAGAGAAAAATATTGAAAGAAAAAGGAAAGAAAACTGTGCATGACTTAGAAAAAAATTGAAATTTCACCAACTTCTTCCCTTAGTATGCCACCTCCTTTTATTTTACAGGCTTACTTTATTTACTTGTTAACATAATCTGCAACGCATCTTCCTCTCTTCTTTCATTTACCAATTCCTTCGTTTTCTGTCCCTCTCTCCAAAAATTCCACCGTCATCTCGTTACGTTTCTGCCTCAGCTCTCTCACACAGACCTCCGCTTGCTTCCACTGGAATCTAACATCGCTTTTTGCTTAGAATGCATTTGTAATGATTCGCGCCGTTCGTGTCTTTCAGTGTGACGCCCACACTCACGTCTTCGCACCTCTTTCCTCCCGACTTCCCTCACAGCACTTTCCTCTATATATATTCATACCTTAAGAATTATTACAGTTGAAGGCTTTGTGGAAGGAGCGCCACACAAAACAAAGTTTCCGCAAGTTGTATCTTTTCAAACGCAACATCTCTCGCAACTTTGGAGGGATTACAGGTGGCTATACACGGACGAATGTCCTAACTTCAAGTAAGAAGGTGAGCGTGTAGGATACACACAATGGGGGTAATCCTTTGTTTTCATTGGTTCGCGCTGACTGCAAGAGAGAGCTCAGGGCAGCCTTGTTGTATAATTTATTCGAGTTAGAGATATCCCACACCCAAGTTTCGGTGCGGACAATGCCGGGAATCAAAACTTCGCCGCTGCACGGTTCTTGCACAGGAGAGCGAACTGCCGCCTAATGGAAAGCCAGAATGTGGGGTAACACGGTTACACTTTTCAACAGGACTGCTCTCTAGCGATATGTAAGAACGACATCTTTAACAGACTGTATTCCTATACCGATAGGGAAGTTGAAAGTCATCTTTGTTATTATTCTTGCATGGACAAAGCTTATCAAATCCATTAGCAATTTTTGTTAGTCAATTTATTTCTTTAATCTCACACAGCTAAGGCCTAAAGTCCTTCCCTTCCGCCCAGCCGAACTCTAATTCAGTAAAATAGCAGTAGCTATGACAGTAATTATTACAATAATAATAATAATAATAATAATAATAATAATAATAATAATAATAATAATAATAATAATAATAATGATTTATTTTAGCTCCCAGTGTTAAGGCCGTAAGGCCTTCTCTTCCACTCAACCAGCAAAAAGTATATATACATATGCATGAACTTACAAAGAATTCAACAATTTGATTTAGATGAGAGCTACATGTATACAAGAGTTATTTACGAATTAAACAACAAAATACTATGAACTATTAATTAAACACTGAAATAAACTGTGTAGCAGAATTAAGCTAAAATGCATAGAATGTTAATATATTTCAAATAATATTAGATAATAGAAAGAGATTATTATGAGACAATTTTGAAAATACAGCACTATCAGGATGATGTCTAAAGAAAGAAGTAACATTGTAGTCTGTAATATTTTAAAACAGTATGATTGGAGTGAAATGCTAATAAGGTTATCTTTTAAGCTGTTCTTAAAGGTGTTTATTGTCTTGCAGCCCCTAATACTTTGTGACAAGGAATTCCATTGACGCGAGGTGGATACTGTAAAAGATGATGAATAACAAGATGTTCTACGAAGAGGTATACTTAGCGTGCCACAGATAAGTGATCTGGTATTTACGTCGTGGTTAGAGTATAGTTAAGAGAAACGAGACGAAAGGTAATTTGGTGTTAATGTGTGCAGAATTCGAAAGAGTAAAGACAAAGAGTGTAAAGTTCTACGTTCTTTAAGTCGGAGCCACGAGAGACTTGCGAAGGACGGTGATATGTGATCATATCGTCGGATGTTGCATACGTATCTGACGCACATATTCTGAGCTCGCTGTAACTTGACTGACAGTTCAGAACTTAGGTCACTTAACAAAACGTCACAATAATCGAAGTGCGGCATTACTAGGGTTTATACTAGGGTAAGTTTTAGTTGCTGGGGCAAGAAGTTTCTCAAGCGACTCAAACAGTGAATGGAGGAGCAGATTTTGTAGAACACATTATATTAATATCACAGTCAATAATAATAATAATAATAATAATAATAATAATAATAATAATAATAATAATAATAATAATAATAATAATAAAGAACGCCAGATTATGAAGAACAATATTCTGAAAACCTGAAACAAATGAAGAAGAACTTCTCAAGGGACACGGAAACACTTCATCCACTTCACCGAATCGATTGGCTTCAAAAATATTCACCAAAATTAAATGCACCGGTGGTGCTCTAATAATTCAGAAGTATAAAGAAATTCTCAAGCTAAACCAATTATTAATAAAATATTTTGTTAATATTGTTATCAAATTGTACGATGTCACCACATTAAGCATGTAGTATTACTAATTTTATTGTAAATAAATAAATAAATAAATAAATAAGTAAATAAATAAATAAATAAATAAGTAAATAAATAAATAAATAAACATACATAGAATGTCGTAACGTACATACGGGCCATTGCACATGAAATCGATGAGCAAAAAAACCTCGCATTTTTTTAATACTCTAATTTTTTCCCTATTTATACCAGGTGTTGAGAAGAGTGCATTTGCAAAAATATATTATCGAAAGTATAACGGTTTTCGTATTATTGAGCGACAAATTTAGCGTATTTTATAAAAACAAGCCTCTTTCAGCGCTCAGAACTCTGGAACCATTTACTGCAGAACATTGAACTAGAGCTCATTTTGAAGCTGACATTTGGTAGGTTATGTTAAGAAATAATCCTTATTTTTATTGTATACAGAGAGAGAGAGAGAGAGATAGAGATAATCTGATTTTACTTACTTTTAGGCTTTTTGCTCATTTGTAAAAATGTAAAAAATATTGAGAAAAAACCTTGCATTATTAAGAGGGATTCGGCATTGTTTGCTTAGTGGCTCGGCAATAAGTTTCGAGGGTATTAAATAAATTATTTTCACACGCCTAGACTTGAACGGCGCAGTACCGCATGCACTGGCCGAGAGCTGAAGATAAGCGAGCGTTGGGCGTCATTTTACTCCTGTGTTTATGAAAACTTGTGATAAAGCTAGCCCAGGTATGCGCTACTAGACAAAACATCACGTCTTTGTCTCCTGGCCTTGCTTGCCTAGGCTAGCCTAGCTCCCGTCTCACAGTCAGCTGGTTAGTTCACGCGCGTACTATTTATTTTCTTTATTTTATATTTTCAATACTTTCTTATCAACGGTGCACCAGTAAGAAATATGTGGTTATTTGTACATTCAATGCGGAATCTAACCATATATTTTAAAAATATTTTTTCGTGGGCAAAGGCGTCTTAATGAGGAAAAATCTAAATTTCTCCATTTCCATAAAAAGTAAGAAAAACTGTTTACATGTCAATATAAACTTTAATTTCTCTGCATCAAAATAAACCATGATTTTGATTATTGGGTGAAAGGGTTTTGGAGCCACAACAGTTTATAGTTGGTAATTTTATGAAAATACGATAAATTTAAATATTTTTAATTTAAAAACTATGAAGTACTGATGCGTCAAACTTTGCACAAAGCATTGTATCACAGTTGTCAACCGACAGAAAAAGTTCAATTGTATTTAAAAATTGTAAGGTCAATTTTCTCTATATTCGGTCGATTTGAGCTGGAATAGCCCATACACACATGCCTGATTTCAAACATACTTGTCACTTGTTTTATAAAACCCTTGTTCCTAAAATGCAACACAGAAAATTACTTCCACATAAACTGTGCGAACTGCAGTTGGTTCTCTTTCACTTCAAGATCACAGAAGCATGTTACTCTCAAGTGTGGTAAGTGACGAAATCTCGTCACGTGGTCTGTAACGTCTACCTCAAGCTTCTACTAAAAACTTTCAAGTGGCCTGAAAGGACTTCCTCAGACATCCTGTTGGCAAAGACGAGAAACTTACGACAGCTTTGATTCATGAACATGAATTGTTCCTCGACTTCCGTTCTAAGAGACTGGACTTTCTGAATCAAGTGGGGCACCAGCATTCATCTTACTTCCATTATTAACACACTACTTCTCCGAGAGCGTAATGTCTTCATATTGCTTAGAGAAGATTCATTTTATTTTCCTCTAAGCGTGAACTTAAATTTAAACATAAGACACTTACATGAAAGCTTGCAAACTGCAAACTACTTCTACGTTATTTAAAAAAACACACACAGTCATAATATGGAGCTGAATTAGACAAAAGAATATAATGAAATTGCGTCGTTGTTTTGTTGCCATAGCTACGAAGAATCTATGCGATTATTTTTTATGTTATGTTTCTTTCATTTCACGGTTTGCATTCTTAAGTTAAGGGGAGAGGATGGTATTTTTTGGTGAAAAATGAGTAAATTAAAAAAAAATATATATTTAAAATACTCTGTGATGTGTAGAATGCATAGCATAACATTTTGTAGGTATTTGTGCCCTTATCGGATGTTGAGTCGCCATTTTCAAACTTCCTGCGTTATGAATTTTTAAATCACTCGCCCCCTTTTATTGTTGTTTCCGGTAAATTAAATTTTCAAAAAAAAAAAAAAAATTAAAATACTCTTTGATATGTGTGGAATGCATTGCATAATATTTTGTGGGTATTTCTGCCCTTATCGGATGTTGAGAAGTCTTTTTGAAACTTTCTGCGCTATGGATTTTTAAATCACACGCCCCCTTATATGGGTTTTCGGTAACTTCATTTTTTTGCTACATTGCCAGACAAAAATGGATATAACTTCTGAACTATTAAAGATACCTGCATGAAATTTAGAACACACATTATTTAGACTATTATAAAACTTTTCTCCGTAACAGAATTTTGTTAATTGATTTCATTTTAAAAATACGTCCGTTTGTTTTCAAGAAAGGAAATCAGGAAATTGTTATTACATTTTAATTGCTTATTTTACAAACTTAGGGACTAATATCAAAATTCTGTTACAGACAGTTTGCATAACATGCTTTTGCAAATACATTGCAAAAAACCGTTTGGATCTATCTTTAAAACGGTTTAGATAGCCTATACCGGTTTTAGCACAATCCTGCATTGGGTATATATTTTTTTCAAATCTGGGCCCCCAAATAATTTTTTTCAAAATATTTATATTTGGTTGAGTTGCTACAGCTATGAGCTCTTTACATACAAAAAATTAATTCCGATAATGGTATATCTGTAATGTGATAAGTTGAGCTATATATAATCATAATTTTCCTTACTGTGTGTACTTAAAATATTGTATTCATTGTATGCTTTGTACTGCACTATGTCATTACTACTATTAGTATTATTATTATTACTATTAGGCATATTATTATTATTATCATTATTATTATTATTTTTATTATTATCAATAATTGTCTTATTTTTATACTTTGTATGTCTCATTTCACATTTTATTATGTTTTTTCTTTCTTTCTGTATGTTATATATTATGTCTGATTTCTTCTTACTTGTTGTTTACATTTTATTATTATTATTATTATTATTATTATTATTATTATTATTATTATTATCTTATTCAGTTTTGTGTGTAAAATTGTAGTGTACGTACCTTGTAAAATTGTATTGTTTTTGTAACGCAGTTTTTCTCCTGGTTGAGTGTTAGAGAAGGCCGTATGGCCTTAACTCTGCCAGGTTAAATAAATTATTATTATTATTATTATTATTATTATTATTATTATTATCATTGTTCTGACTATGATCGGAAAAGTACAACAAAATACTGCCATGATACAAAGATAACTTACATCTTATAGCAGAAAACTGTGGAAATATGCGATCAAAATCTACTATTTGGCGTCTATGTTAGCCATTGGGATACATTTCTGTGTCTAAAACCCGGGAAGATGATCAAAACTGCTATCAGAAGAGACTATGTGCTGGCAAACAAATGAGTGTCACACAGCAATCCAATAGGACCGTGAGGCAGGCTTTGTCTATGATGTGAATGGGTCCTATAAAACGATACAGCATCCCTTTTGGGTAAAATTAAAACACACTTTCCACGCATTAACCGTTCCCATCATGATGTGCCATGATATGTACATGATACCTGCTGCAGGCCATCATCCAAAAACTACCTCTGTAATTAGATAAATGTGTCCATTTTGTGGGAAGCGCTGCACACAGAACTGGCGTCTACAAAAGGCTTGCAATCCTCAAAACCCATTGATAAATCAGATATGTCTCTACACCAAACACATACCTGCACTACTCAAAGCAGCGCTGTTGTTTGAATGGGTATGTTTTGTAAACCAGAGCTCGCTGTGCCCTCTGTGAGGTCGCAGTGCAGTACTGCAGCTATCGTCAATATTTGTGGATTAACTCAAAACGAAACAGATGTTAATATGGGCTTGCTGCCGATACTAGTCAGTTAAGATGTTAGCGAGTCTGTCGTGGTCACAGGTTCATTAACTTGACTAAATGTTTGAGCAACAAGCGAAATATTTATCCTAAATCCGCTCAGTTTGAAGTGTATGAATGCTTCACCATTAGATTTCCTCACTCCGTCCTCTAGTGAACACAGTTACGTCTGAGGTTCAAACCCCGGACAAAGACAATAGGTTTTGTATTGTATTGTATTTATTAATATTCCATGGTATTCATACCTTGCTTACAGCTAGAATAAGGAACAAGTCAAAAAAACTTAATACTATTATAAAGCCTTAATTTATAGTCACAGTCTAGATGAAATATATAGGCCTACAGAAGAGATTTACAATATAGTCTACTAGTACAACACAAAGTTTTAGTATCAATTTCATGAAGTGTTATTAAATGTCATGAATTCAAATACAGATTAGAAGGTGTGAGAAATTAGGTACTTCTTTAATTTGGCCCCAAATAATTTTGTTTTGAGTTTCATTTTTTATATCGCTGGGCTGCTGATCCGGAGCTGCGTTCGAGCTTGGGTTGGATCCCCCTTTGGTCTTCGGTTTCTTCCGAGGTTTTCCACAGCCATGGGACTGAAGCCGGATGGTGTATGGCGAGTCCTTGGCATCAACCTTTTTGATTAGATTACCGCCCCCCTTTGATTTGATTACCTGGCTGGGTTTTTCCGAGGTTTTCCCCAAACCAAAAGGCAAATGCCGGGTAATATTTTGGCGAATCCTCGGACCTCACCTCATCTCACTACATCTCGCCAAAATATTGTAAAAAATTGCACATAATTGTAAAAATTGCAGAAAATTACTAAATTGTAAAACTATAAAAATTTGTAAAAATTGTATTTGTAATATTGCAAAATTTTGACTTGTTCCACATCTTAAAGCTTCATTGCTCATGTAAGATCTATGGAATAAAATGAATGAATGAATGAATAAATGAATGAATGGATGGATGGATGAATGAATGAATGAATGAGTGAATGAATGAATGAATGAATGAATGAATGAATGAATGAATGAATGAATGAATGAATGAATGAATGAATGAATGAATGAATGAATGAATATCGATAGGGAGGCTATTAAAGATTTTTACTGCCATATAATCCACTCCTTTTTGATAGCACGATAGACTTGCCGATGGAATATGAAAGTTATTTTTTGATGTGTATTTATGCTATGAACTGTTGATTTTGTTACAAAGTTTCACGATTACATACGAGGAAGATTATTAATGAAAAGATATACTGACAAGCCATGGGCATTATTTGTAGTTTTTTTAAAATAGTCCTACACGATTCCCTAGATTTGGCACCTACTATTATTCTAATTACTCTTTTTTGTAATAAAAATCTACTGTTACTATCTGTGGAATTTCCCCAGAATATTATTCCAAAACTCATTACCGAGTGGAAGTATGCAAAGTATATTGTTTTTAAGGTATTGATATTTACTATCTTTGCATAGATCTAATAGCAAAACAAGCTGAATTTAGTTTGGGGGTAATTTCTTTAATATGATTTTTCCAATTTAACACATTATCGATTTTTAAGCCAAGGAATTTGGTTGTTGTTGTTTCTAATAGGGATCTATTGTTAATTATTGCGCTAGAAATTTGCGACGTTGAATTTGCACAGGATTTGAAGACGAAGTTCTCAGCATGTCCTTCTGTGAGAGGAAAGTAAGCTGGGAGGCTCTTGTCATAGATTTATAGCAATTCCAATGAAATAAATCAGACAAAATTTGCCAGAATTTTTTCTCACACATTGAATTTCGAAACTGTGCACTTGAAAGCATTGCAGTATGTTATATCGTCTCATATCCAAAGTCGGTTTTTTAAGTTTCGTGTTTTGTGAGATTATAATCATATTCTTTAGTTGGGCACTGCAATTTACGGACCGCTATAGTTATTATTGAGTATTGTGAACATGTGTGAGTCATCAATTGTCAATTCAAAGGATATAAAATGAAGATGTCAACGTTTAAGTTTTGAGTCGAAGAAAATGTGAAGTCGAGGGTGAAGATATCGTTAGTGAAAATGTAGCACAAAACGGTTCCAGAGTTTTAATACCGAAGGAGACCTACAGTATGAAGTATTGAGAATACACGGAGAAGTTTGCAAGAAAATCCACAATAAAGTACTAATAAGTTTGCCAGAAGAACTTGGTACTTCAAAAGATACAACACATCGCCACATTAAGGCGCTTATAAAATCATACATAAGTTGCAGATCTTCACCTCATGAATTGACAACTTAACAGGCTCAACGCAGAGTGAATATCTATCATCAGGGCAAGACAGTGATGATGACAAGGACTACTGCTGTGAAAATGACTGCGATGATGACAAGGACACAGACGATGATAAGGGCAGCGATGATGACAGGAACGGCGATGATGCTAGGGGAAGTGGCGATGACGGGAACGAGGATTACGATAAGGGCAGCGATGATGACAGGAACGGCTGCGATGATAAGGGCAGCGATGATGATAGGAACGGCTGCGATGATAAAGTCAGCGATGACAGGAACGGCGATGATGCTAGGGGAAGTGGCGATGACGGGAACGAGGATTACGATAAGGGCAGCGATGATGACAGGAACGGCTGCGATGATAAGGGCAGCGATGATGATAGGAACGGCTGCGATGATAAAGTCAGCGATGACAGGAACGGCGATGATGCTAGGGGAAGTGGCGATGACGGGAACGAGGATTACGATAAGGGCAGCGATGATGACAGGAACGGCTGCGATGATAAGGGCAGCGATGATTATAGGAACGGCTGTGATGATAAGGGCAGCAATGACAGGAACGGCGGTGATACTAGGGGAAGTGACGATGACGGCAAAAGTGGATGACGATAAGGGCAGCGATGATGACAGGAACGGCTGCGATGATAAGAACCGCGATGATGACAGGAACAGCGATGATGCTAGGGGAAGTGGCGATGACGGGAACGAGGATGACGATAAGGGCAGCGATGATGACAGGAACGGCTGCGATGATAAGGGCAGCGATGATGGCAGGAACGGCGATGATGCTAGGGGTAGTGACGATGACGGAACCGGGGATGACGATGAGGGCAGCGATGATGACAGGAACGACTGCGATGATAAGGGCAGCGATGATGACAGGAAATAATTATAGGAAATGTGATGATAACAAGGACGGTGATAATGATAAGGGCAACGCATATGATGAGTGGCATGGCGAACATTAGCTGTACATCGATAATGAAAATATAAACTTCACGTAAGTACTAGGGAATATTGGGAGTATAAAATCATCAACTTTATTATAATGCAATCTTGGACACGGGCGTCCAGAGACAATGCGAACCACTGCGCTGTAAGTACACATGTAGGAAATGTATGTGTTTGTACATAGGGAATTCCTAGAACACATTACTCTAACCAATATGCACACAGGTAGACACATACAAACATATATACAGACACAAGTGGACATAAGCCCTGATTTATTGTCAGTGCAATCTCTTGGGAGTGACGTAGGATGGGTTAATCAACGACGCCATTTACCAGGATCTATTGTCATCCAAAGATCTCTTTGAGAAGGCTCTACAATGCGTGTGACATGGGAACAGACGTGACATCTTTATACTTGTTTATGAGAGAATGATTTGTTTGTATGACACATCTTAATTTTTTTTTAATCAGAGGATATTTTAATTATGTTTGCACAGAACTTCAAACCAGGTGTACAATACTGGCACCACAATTATGTCATAATGACATCCAAAAATATCACTGCAACCTTCCCAGATTACAGATAATCAATAACGTTACAAATTTCTGATTTACGTAACGAAGCTGTGTGGGAGATACTGAAGATGGAGTTACGAGGTAATGGCTTCAAAAGTAAACAGATATTAATCAAATCTTACAAGTTTTACGCTGATACTTCATGATGTAAAATTTTCCTCTTCTCACAGTTTTAAAGTCATCTTTCCTAATCGCTTTTCCGTTGGAAGTTTTCACAAAAATATTGACCACAACATAGAACTTAAGCCTGTACGCCTGTGATTTCGGTTCTAATGTAAATATTAACTACCCGTCAATCACCGCAAAACATTCTAGTGCACAGTCTAATTCCACGTACAAACAGAAAACAAACTTATTATAGCCTACATAATTAAGATAATTTGATGTTTTGATTCATGATGTTAAAAAGTTAAATATTTATTATGTTATTAACTATAAGGTCGATTAATTAAAATGTGTCTCAGTGAAACGTACAGCAGAGTCCGTGTAGGTCAGTTTCTGTCATACGCGTTTCCAATTCACTGTGGGCTAAAGCAAGGAGATGCACTATCACCTTTACTTTTTAACTTTGCTCTAGAGTATGCCATTAGGAAAGTCCAGGATAACAGAGAGGGTTTGGAATTGAACATCAGCTGCTTGTCTATGCGGATGACGTGAATATGTTAGGAGAAAATCCACAAACGATAAGGGAAAACGGAAATTTTACTTGAAGCAAGTAAAGAGATAGGTTTGGAAGTAAATCCCGAAAAGACATAATATAGGATTATGTCTCGTGACCAGAATATTGTACGAAATGGAAATATAAAAATTGGAAATTTATCTTTCGAAGAAGTGGAGAAGTTCAAATATCTTGGAGCAACAGTAACGAATATAAATGATACTCTGGAGGAAATTAAACACAGAATAAATATGGGAAATGCCTGTTATTATTCGGTTGAGAAGCTTTTATCATCCAGTCTGCTGTCAAAATATCTGAAAGTTAGAATTTATAAAACAGTTATATTACCGGTTGTTCTGCATGGTTGTGAAACTTGGACTCTCACTTTGAGAGAGGAACATAGGTTAAGGGTGTTTGAGAATAAGGTTCTTAGGAAAATATTTGGGGCTAAGAGGGATGAAGTTACAGGAGAATGGAGAAAGTTACACAACACAGAACTGCACACATTGTATTCCTCACCTGACATAATTAGGAACATTAAATCCAGACGTTTGAGATGGGCAGGGCATGTAGCACGTATGGGCGAATCCAGAAATGCATATAGAGAGTTAATTGGGAGGCGGAGGGAAAAAGACCTTTGGGGAGACCGAGACGTAGATAGGAAGATAATATTAAAATGGATTTGAGGGAGGTGGGATGTGATGATAGTGACTGGATTGATCTTGCTCAGGATAGGGACCGATGGCGGGCTTATGTGAGGGCGGCAATGAACCTCCGGGTTCCTTAAAAGCCAGTAAGTAAGTAAGTTATTAACTATAAGGACTACGTATTTGTATGTACAGTTCATGTGTTATGCTATAGACATTTCTAAATTATCTAATTGGATGATCTTGAGTAATAAAAAATTGTTTATAATAAAGGGTATTGTTCTGTTTTGAACGAAAGAATTGTTTTAAATTTGCTATTTAATGACGCTGTATCAACTACTAGGTTATTTAGCATCGATGGGATCGGTGATAGCGAGATGGTATTTGGCGAGATGAGGCCGAGGATTCGCCATAGATTACCTGACATTTGCCTTATGGTTGGGGAGAAGCTCGGAAAAACTCCAACCAGGTAACTGAACCCGCGCCTGAGATCAACTCCAGATCTGCAGGCAAGCGCCTCAACCGACTGAGACACGTCGGTGGCTCTTCAAAAATCCAAAGTCCTACAGACTACTTACTTACTTACAAATGGCTTTTAAGGAGCCCGAAGGTTCATTGCCGCCTTCACATAAGCCCGCCATTGGTCCCTATCCTGTGCAAGATCATCATACCCCACCTCCCTCAAATCCATTAATATTATCGTCCCATCTACGTCTCGGCCTCCCTAAAGGTCTTTTTACCTCCGGTCTCCCAACTAACACTCTATATGCATTTCTGGATTCGCCCATACGTGCTACATGCCCTGCCCATCTCAAACGTCTGGATTTAATGTTCCTAATCATGTCAGGTGAAGAATACAATGCGTGTAGTTCTGTGTTGTGTAACTTTCTCCATTCTCCTGTAACTTCATCCCGCTTAGCCCCAAATATTTTCCTAAGCACCTTATTCTCAAACACCCTGAACCTATGTTCCTCTCTCAGAGTGAGAGTCCAAATTTCACAACCATACAGAAGAACCGGTAATATAACTGTTTTATAAACTCTAACTTTCAGATTCCTACAGACTACTAATGTTTGTTATTCATACAAGACCATGGTGAAACTTGAATAAACAGTTACAAGACACAAACACGAGGTAACTTTTCAAGCAGGGGTGAGAAAACAATACTTCTAAGGCTCTATTGTATTGATCATTTGATCTTACAAATCAGAGATGCATTGATCCCTGTTCAAACTGAACTTGGTAATCTTTGCTGTGGAAAACTTTGAAGAAATTTCACCGATCAAGTTCTTTAATAAGAGTTCAACGATCAGTATTCTGTTTGAGAATTGCGAACACAGCCTCGCTTCATTTCACGCACCACCCATACGTAGTTGTACGTAAAGATCTGCAGCATAAAAAACTATGCACTTGTCGGTTTTCTTGTTAAGTGAGTAATAAGGCATTATCAATAATAAATTACCATCAATTTTCATTTTAATTTTGATTCTTCTTATTTCACTTTTATGAACAGGTGTCCACAAACAGATTTCGAGCTTTGAATATAACTTGTCAATTCAATTCAATTTATTAAGCCATTAAACATACATTATCGTGACCAGAATATTGTACGAAATGGAAATATAAAAATTGGAGATTTATCCTTCGAAGAGGTGGAAAAATTCAAATATCTTGAAGCAACAGTAACAAATATAAATGACACTCGGGAGGAAATTAAACGCAGAATAAATATGGGAAATGCCTGTTATTATTCGGTTGAGAAGCTTTTATCATCTACTCTGCTGTCCAAAAATCTCAAAGTTAGAATTTATAAAACAGTTATATTACCGGTTCTTCTGTATGGTTGTGAAACGTGGATTCTCACTTTTAGAGAGAGACATAGGTTAAGGGTGTTTGAGAATAAGGTGCTTAGGAATATATTTGGAGCTAAGCGGGATGAAGTTACAGGAGAATGGAATAAGTTACACAACACAGAACTGCGTACATTGTATTCTTCACCTGACATAATTAGGAACATTAAATCCAGACGTTTGAGATAGGCAGGGCATGTAGCACGTATGGGCGAATCCAGAAATGCATATAGAGTGTTAGTTGGGAGACCGGAGGGAAAAAGACCTTTAGGGAGGCCGAGACGTAGATGGGAGGATAATATTAAAATGGATTTGAGGGAGGTGGGGTATGATGATAGAGACTGGATTAATCTTACACAGTATAGGGACCGCTGGCGGGCTTATGTGAGGGCGGCAATGAACCTCCGGGTTCCTTAAAAGGCATTTGTAAGTAAGTAAGTATTAAACATACAGTGATAGGCTTCGTCACAATACAGAAGGGAGGAAAAAACATACAATTGAAAATATACATATAATTGAAAACAGTAAAGTTTAATTAGGATGAAAACACTAAGCATTTTGAAACTCTAAAATTAATGAAAACACTTTACTCTTCATGTAATAATTGTAACTAAATGTAAATAACTTTTGGGCGAGATCGTGCGTATTTGTTTGGTTTCCGCACAAAACCAATCCGCGGAAAGTCTAAAATTCCACATTCAGTATTCCCAACCTAACACACATATTGATTTTACTGCTTTAGGCTTTTAACATATTATTTTTAGAGACATTCAATATAGTAATAATTATAAATTGAAACTTACCACTGCAATTTCAACTAAATTGCACTGTTAATTACTGTTTTTAAATATTGGCAAAAATTAAGTAAACTCTACAACTCCACTAAAGTTACTGCATTCGTGATGCAAGTAACATTAAGGAAGCCGTGAAAAAATCAACAAGATTCCAGACTCATCATAGACTGGGGGAAAAAAAGACAGACGTATATCACGGCCTGCTGGAGTATAGTAAACACAGAAAACATTTTAAAGCAACAATGTGGAAGATAGATATTTTTGTTTTGCAAATTTTCCGTCATTGAACAGAAACCAAGAGAGATTTAATTGCAACTAATTAGAAATTCCTCTTGCAGGTAAGTAATAAACGATCTTCGCACAAAATAATGTACGATACACGAGCGGTAAGTTTTCTTTCAATTCTCGGAAATTAAAAAAGCTCAACTACGTTTCGCTTTTTCAATCTTTTCCTCGAACATGAAAACTTCAACATACCGCTCTTGTAACGCATATTACTACATTTATTAAAAAACAATTTCGTATGAATTTATGTTAAGAAACTCATCTACAGAGTAGAAAGGATTAATTAAAAGCCAATTATAAAATCTAGCTTTGAAACTATTGGTTGATAATTTATAATATTGACTGGGAAGCTTATTATATAATTTCATCCCCATGACAGAAATATTTGTACTAGTTTTATGTAATCTACAGTATGGGATATTAATTTGTTCACTATTTCTAATTTCACGATCATGTATATTGGCTATTAATGAGTAATTGTCTATATTTTGCCGAATGTAAAGGACTATGTCGTATAAGGTCCGTGAGCCAAATATCGCCATGTATACCTTTAACGCCACTATTAAAATTTGTTAATGACACAAGTTTTCGGTAGTGCACTACTGTGGTCTGCATTTGCTTGCAATCTAGTGATGCAATGAGTTACTAGCTGTCCGCTGACATTTACGAGTGACATTATATTCCATCATTTTCCTGTTGTGTGTTGATAGTGAATGCCTGTTCTTATATCAAGGTAAGAGGCAATATTTTATTTTGTATTTTGAGCAAATAATAACTATATTAAACTATATATTCGTGATCCTTAAACATTCTTCTATGTATAGAAAGTATACGGTGCGTCAGAAAGAACGGATGGATTTTACAGGGCAAGAAAATTGTAAGGACTCATCAAATCAAAAATTTATTGTTATCAACAGATTCACCAATACATGCAGTTTATTTATGGTATACAACATCATCCATATGATGTCCTTGGCTTTCGATACAGGCATCGAGGCGTTTTCTGAAGTTCGCCATCACTTTCACAGTCATAGTTGGTGGGATTGCCGCGATTTCTTCACGAATCGCCGTCTTCAGTTCGTCCAGTGTATGTGGTTACTTACGCCTTCAAATGGTCCCAAAGAAAGAACTCGCAGGGCGCGAGATCTTATCGTAACCTGGACAATCTCAGTGCAATAGCATGTTCGAGGGCTGATCGTTGAGGTGGCCGGACAACCTACTGTCTGTCTCCACATTTGCAGATGTACACGCGCTCCGTGTTCGTCCAGGTGATTTCTTCTTTAATGTTGAACCTGTGATAAGAAATGAAGCCACCCACCGCAAAATTGTATTCCGAGTTGGAATCCTAGCGTGACGTCCGATGTCGAAATGAGTCCTGAGTGGCGATCACAGACTCTTCATTTTTCAAAAAAGTCTCTGCGATGAAAGCACGTTGTACACCAGACCAACACCATGTTCTCAACTGAAACTGCATTCTCTCGTTGACCCAACAGTCGTGGTCCCCCTCGCTGCGTATCGATAGTTTGAAATCCATCCGTTCTTTCTGACGCACCCTTTATTTGCCATCTCTAAAATTTGAAAATGTTAGAGAAACAGGCATGTCATGTTATCATGTACTCAGTAGCGCTTTAACGCCATGTGGCGTTAAAGGTCTATAGACAAAATTTTAGGTTATGTTAGTACTAAGGCTGACAGTACAGCATCAGTGTGAAAACATCAGGAAAATCACTAAGTTTTCAACTTACAAATGTTCAGAATGTGCAGTGTTGATATTGGTTCAATTGCTTATCGAACTCTTAATTTTTATTTTTATTTTACACAACTTAATTTTTTTGTTTTACTTATTGGAAAACATTCATATTAAACTAAGGTAAATGCTTTTGTGTTTAATAACTTTCTACTGTGTCACATTGTCTCTTTTTTTTTAAGTAAGGAGTCACTGGAAAACATATTTTCCTAATCCATCTGGTGTTTCAGTTTCAGATCAAGAATCTTTCATTAGTATTGAGTGATTTTGTATCTTTTATTAACAGAAACTCAAATTTAGTCGCTTAGTTCTATTTGTGTTGCTTGGGAAAAATAATTCATTAACAATTGAATCGTCCCATGCAGAAAGGGCTTCAGTCACAAATTTCGAAAAAACGAGATATCGATGGAAATCATATCTTTATGGGTGGCTCCATCGGCCTGTGCAGAAAGGTATTCAGTCCAATGCTTGGAAAGATAGAAACTGAAGCGTCAGGCTCAGAGTTCTATGCAGAAAGGAATACAGTGTACAGAATGTTTTCTTTAGTTTTCTCAAAACTAGGTTTAATGGCCTGAAGCCCTTTCTGCATGGAGCGATTCTTATAAGTGTATAGGTTACTAGAAAATAGGTGGCGTTAATTGGACAACCTGTCCCTAATGACGCCAGTTTACAAAGTTTTCCTATTTGAGTTCTAATTCTTGTTCGGTATATAATATGAGGCGTGTTCTTAAAGTAAGTTCCATTTTCAATTATAGCTGTCGCATTGCTGCAATCGTTATTTTGCGCATGCGTGTTTTCTTCTTCAGTCCTCAGGCAAGCTGTGATGCAGTTTCAGAACTTCAGTCCGTGTGTGGGGTTAGTTATGATCAGTTGAAATGTTTAAAGTGATCGAGCACCCCGCCGACTGTGAGATGCGGTCTGTTATCCGTTTCTTGAATGCGAGAAACATCAAACCAGCTTACATTCATCGTCAACTTTGTGAGGTGTATGGTGATGATGTCATTAGTGATGGAATGGTCAGGAGATGGGTTAGGAAGTTCAACGAGGGCCGCGTCTCTGTGCATGACGAGCAGCATACCGGTCGGCCATCTTTGATCAATGACGATTTGGTGCGTGCTGTCGATGAAAAAATTCATGAGGACAGGAGGTTCACAATTTCTTCGCTTTCCTTGAATTTTTCACAAATGTTGCGGAGTGGTTCGCAGGCGGGTGAATTCTACAATGAGGGGATAGAAAGACTTGTACCACGACTCGATAAATGCCTCAATAATGGTGGAGATCATGGTGAGAAGTAATTGAAGTGTGGGGAATACAATGCTACAAAAATGGTTTGTAAATATTTTCCCGTTTACTTTCTACAGCCTTTTGGAACTTACTTTAAGAACACGCCTCGTATATCCATTTTCATTGTGCTATTTTGTAAAGGTAAGATTACAGTTTCTATTTAATAATTTTCGTGTTTGTACATAACTTATTTCCAGAGCAAAAGTGACTGAAGTGTTAAGGTGGCGTTATTTGGTACGTGTACCTTATATATATATATATATATATATATATATATATATATATATATATATATATGACAGCTAATATCTGTTATATAGAACAATAGTTTATCAAAAGAACCCATTTCATAATATAATTTTTAGAAATGTTAAGGAACACTTACAATAATTTATTCAGGCCCAAATCGAACCTGGGACTTCTTGAGCAGGAGTACAAGTCTGAGAACATGCTGCAGGTGTGAACACAATGTAACACGGATACGAGTGTGTATTGCTGTAGCAGTCTGGTTGTGCTTTTGAAGTAATCCAACACTACAAGGTATTCAACACTAGGGGAATTGCTTCCCTACCTCACGCTAACGTCTCCTCCAATGTTACCAACATTCCGGTGTAGAACAATTCCACCTTGTTCTCTCTCCCCCCCTCACACACTCCCTTTCACACTCTAACGATATAGCGTCTAGATCTTAATTGTAGGAACACAGAAAGAGAAGTTCGGAAAGAGAGGGGGATAGGCCTCCAGACAGAGACGGGAGACCAGATAACTGCTTGTATGCAAATTGCATTCCCGTGTTTGCTCCAGAAATAATGCATACAGCCATAAGGAGGTAGGAGGGGGATGTAGCAAGAAGGGAGACCGGGGTTTAGTGGTACCGACGGCGGTGGTGGTAGTGGTGGATGCGGTGCTGAAGGCAGGCCTGCAGATACCACCGCGGTACAGTCTGGGAGACCACTGTAATGAAATCATTAATAGACCCGGCAATTGCCTGCATACAGCTGCGGCAAAAATGTTGTTCAAATGCGAGAGAAACGTCGGGCCAAGCTGTGATCCACCTCATCGATATTACTGCTTATCTTCGTAACGAAGTTATTCTGTTGGTTTTTACGTTTCGCTTGGAGCTATTTTATTGCTACTGAAATGTAATAGTAATATGCGTTACAAGAGCGGTATGTTGATGTTTTCATGTTCGAGAAAAAGATTGAAGAAGCGAAACGTAATTGAGCTTTTTTAATTTCCGAGAACATGAAAACAAACATACCGCTCGTGTATCGTACATTATTTTGTGCGAAGATAGTTTATTACATACCTGAAAGAGGAATTTCTAATTAGTTGCAATGAAATCTCCATCTTGGTTTCTGTTCAATGACGGCAACTTTTAAAAACTAAAATATCTATCTTCAACATTGTTGCTATAAAATGTTTTCTATGTTTACTATATTCCAGCAGGCCGTGATATACGTCTGTCTTTTTTTTTTCCCCCAAGTCTATATATGCGAACTTAAAAACAAACGGTAAGGTTATGTAATGATTTATTTTTCATTTTAATATTTTAACAATATTATTTATATAACATATTGCAGTAATAACATCGGCATCTGGAATCTTGTTGATTTTTTCACGGCTTCCTTAATGTTACTTGTATTACAAATGCAGGAGCTTTTGTGGTGTTGTAGAGTTTACTTAATTTTTGCAAATATTTAAAAACAATAATTAACAGTGCAATTTAGGTGAAATTGCAGTGGTAAGTTTCCAATTTATAATTATTACTATGTTAAACGTCTCTAAAAATAATATGTTAAAAGCCTAAAGAAGTAAAATGAATATGGCGCTTAAGCGGTAAGAAGAGGGAAATTGTTATATGTGTTACGTTGGGAATACTGAATGTGGTATTTCACACTTACCGGGTATTGGTTTTGTGCGGAAAGCAAGCAAATACGCACCATCTCGCACAAACGATTATAAAGTTTTAAATTTTGAAATGTATCGTTTTCAAGTAAACACTACGAAGTATTATACTAGTTGGGATCCAATTGAAAAAAACCTATGTATTACTTGGGAACAGGTCATAATCACAAAGTTAAAAGTTCGAATCAGATGATCGCTATAGAGAAATTTCCGTTTTTTAAAATACGGCCGTAATAAACTGAAATCAGCTACCTGTATCGGCTTTTAAGAGCTCTCTTCTATAACGTAATTATATTATTGTTTTGTAATAGTGAGCTATTACTGTTTTGTAACTGTAGTATTGTTCTGTAATTGTATTTCTGTTTTATAATTATGTTATCTTTTAAAACTGTATTGTACTATTATCTTGTAAACATATTATTCCTTTGTACTAGTATTACTACTTTGTAACTTCACGTGTTATTGTTGTATAATTTTATTATTGTTTCGTAATTATGGTGCTGTTTTGTAACTTCACGTGTTCTTGTTTTACAATTATTGTTTTGTAAATATGGTAGTTTTGTAACTTCACGTATTATTGTTGTACAATTCTATTACTGTTTTGTAATTATGGTACTGTTTTGTAACTTCACATATTATTGTCGTACAATTCTACTATTGTTTTGTAATTACGGTACTGTTTTGTAACTTCACATATTATTGTCGTACAATTCTACTATTGTTTTGTAATTACGGTACTGTTTTGTAACTTCACATATTATTGTCGTACAATTCTACTATTGTTTTGTAATTACGGTACTGTTTTGTAACTTCAGATATTATTGTCGTACAATTCTACTATTGTTTTGTAATTACGGTACTGTTTTGTAACTTCACATATTATTGTCGTACAATTCTACTATTGTTTTGTAATTACGGTACTGTTTTGTAACTTCACATATTATTGTCGTACAATTCTACTATTGTTTTGTAATTACGGTACTGTTTTGTAACTTCACATATTATTGTCGTACAATTCTACTATTGTTTTGTAATTACGGTACTGTTTTGTAACTTCACATATTATTGTCGTACAATTCTACTATTGTTTTGTAATTACGGTACTGTTTTGTAACTTCAGATATTATTGTCGTACAATTCTACTATTGTTTTGTAATTACGGTACTGTTTTGTAACTTCACATATTATTGTCGTACAATTCTACTATTGTTTTGTAATTACGGTACTGTTTCGTAACTTCACATATTATTGTCGTACAATTCTACTATTGTTTTGTAATTACGGTACTGTTTTGTAACTTCACATATTATTGTCGTACAATTCTACTATTGTTTTGTAATTACGGTACTGTTTTGTAACTTCACATATTATTGTCGTACAATTCTACTATTGTTTTGTAATTACGGTACTGTTTTGTAACTTCAGATATTATTGTCGTACAATTCTACTATTGTTTTGTAATTACGGTACTGTTTCGTAACTTCACATATTATTGTCGTACAATTCTACTATTGTTTTGTAATTACGGTACTGTTTTGTAACTTCACATATTATTGTCGTACAATTCTACTATTGTTTTGTAATTACGGTACTGTTTTGTAACTTCACATATTATTGTCGTACAATTCTACTATTGTTTTGTAATTACGGTACTGTTTTGTAACTTCACATATTATTGTCGTACAATTCTACTATTGTTTTGTAATTACGGTACTGTTTTGTAACTTCACATATTATTGTCGTACAATTCTACTATTGTTTTGTAATTACGGTACTGTTTTGTAACTTCACATATTATTGTCGTACAATTCTACTATTGTTTTGTAATTACGGTACTGTTTTGTAACTTCACATATTATTGTCGTACAATTCTACTATTGTTTTGTAATTACGGTACTGTTTTGTAACTTCACATATTATTGTCGTACAATTCTACTATTGTTTTGTAATTACGGTACTGTTTTGTAACTTCAGATATTATTGTCGTACAATTCTACTATTGTTTTGTAATTACGGTACTGTTTTGTAACTTCACATATTATTGTCGTACAATTCTACTATTGTTTTGTAATTACGGTACTGTTTTGTAACTTCACATATTATTGTCGTACAATTCTACTATTGTTTTGTAATTACGGTACTGTTTTGTAACTTCACATATTATTGTCGTACAATTCTACTATTGTTTTGTAATTACGGTACTGTTTTGTAACTTCACATATTATTGTCGTACAATTCTACTATTGTTTTGTAATTACGGTACTGTTTTGTAACTTCACATATTATTGTCGTACAATTCTACTATTGTTTTGTAATTACGGTACTGTTTTGTAACTTCACATATTATTGTCGTACAATTCTATTACTGTTTTGTAATTATAAAAGACAAAGTATATGATTATGTCTCGTGACCAGAATATTGTACGAAATGGAAATATAAAAATTGGAGATTTATCTTTCGAAGAGGTGGAAAAATTCAAATATCTTGGAGCAACAGTAACAAATATAAATGACACTCGGGAGGAAATTAAACGCAGAATAAATATTGGAAATGCGTGTTATTATTCGGTTGAGAAGCTCTTATCATCCAGTCTGCTGTCAAAAAATCTGAAAATTAGAATTTATAAAACAGTTATATTACCGGTTGTTCTGTATGGTTGTGAAACTTGGACTCTCACTCTGAGAGAGGAACATAGGTTAAGGGTGTTTGAGAATAAGGTGCTTAGGAAAATATTTGGGGCTAAACGGGATGAAGTTCCAGGAGAATGGAGAAAGTTACACAACACAGAACTGCACGCATTGTATTCTTCACCTGACATAATTAGGAACATTAAATCCAGACGTTTGAGATGGGCAGGTCATGTAGCACGTATGGGCGAGTCCAGAAATGCATATAGAGTGTTAGTTGTGAGATCGGAGGGAAAAAGACCTTTAGGGAGGCCGAGACGTAGATGGGAGGATAATATTAAAATGGATTTGAGGGAGGTGGGGTATGATGACAGAGAATGGATTAATCTTGCACAGGATAGGGACCGCTGGCGGCCTTATGTGAGGGCGGCAATGAACCTCCGGGTTCCTTAAAAGCCATTTGTAAGTAAGTAAGTAATTATGGTACTGTTTTGTAACTTCACGTATTATTATTGTACAATTCTATTATTGTTTTGTAATTATGGTACTGTTTTGTAACTTCACAAATTATTGTTGTACAATTCTATTATTGTTTTGTAATTATGCTACTGTTTTGTAACTTCACGTATTATTGTTGTACAATTCTATTATTGTTTCTTAATTATGGTACTGTTTTGTAACTTCACATATTATTGTTGTAGAATTCTATTATTGTTTTGTAATTATGGTACTATTTTGTAACTATTGTAACTTGTTGTAAATGAACATTAATGTTCCTTCCCTGTGACATTTTTGTAATGGATTAATCGGCGTTAGTCATAAATCGATCACCAATCACTTATCTTAAAAAACTTGTAAGAAAATCTTATACAAATTTCCAAAACAAAGAGAGAGGAGTATTTGGTTTTTGTGGAACACTTGTAACTTGTATCTACAGGAATACAAACGTTTCAACTTGTGAACTAGTTACTTGTACTTCAGTAAAATACAGTTCTGCAGTTTTCAACCACATGTTGTAAGTGAACAATTAATGTTTTCATCCCTGTGAAATTTTTGCAATGGATTAATCAATGTTAGTCATAACTCCATCACCAATCACTTATTTTACAAAACTTGTAAGAAAATCTTATACACATTTCCAAAACAAAGTGAGAGGAATAGTTGGTTTTTGTGGAACACTTGTAAATTGTACCTACAGGAATATAAACGTTTCAACTTCTGAACTAGTTACTTGTACTTCAGTAAAATACAGTTCTGCAGTTTTCAACCACATGTTATAAGTCAACAATTAATGTTTTCATCCCTGTGAAATTTTTGTAATGGATTGCTCGCCGTTAGTCATAAATCGATCACCAATCACTTATCTTATAAAATTTGTAAGAAAATCTTATACAAATTTCCAAAACAAAGAGAGAGGAATATTTGGTTTTTGTGGAACACTTGTAACTTGTACCTACAGGAATATAAACATTTCAACTTCTGAACTAGTTACTTGTACTTCAGTAAAATACAGTTCTCCAGGTTTTCAACCACATGTTGTAAGTGAACAATTAATGTTTTCATCCTTGTGAAATGTTTGCAATGTTAGTCATAAATCCATCACTAATTACTTATCTTATAAAACTTGTAAGAAAACCTTATACACATTTTCAAAACAAATACAGTGGAGTGTCTGATTTTTGTGGAACTTCGTACCTACAGGAATATAAATGTTTCAACTTCTGAACTAGTTACTTGTACTTCAGTAAAATATAGTTCTGCAATTTTTCAACCACATTTTACAGGTAATCAATTAATGCTTTCATCCTTGTGAAATTTTTGCAATGGATTAGTCAATGTTAGTCATAAATCTATAACCAATCACTTATCCTTCGGATTGCGTCGCCCCTCGACTGCGTGCGCCGGTCTATGTGAATCGGTTATTATGCAGATGCCTGTTAGAACAGCAAATCCCATCGGAGGAGCTCCTGAGCAGCAAGCCAAGATGTTGACACACACAGCCTCTAAAATCCGGGTGACAGTCTGGATGCTACAGTAGGGGAGGCGGAGGGTGGAATCAAAATTAACAAAGTTTGCAAACTCGTCAGCAAGAGGGTGTTTAGGCAGGCAGACAGGAGCGGGCGGGGGAGTCGATGTCTGTGTGACCGGGGCGCGGATCAGATCCAGCTAATGGAAACCAGCCCTTGTCCTATATATGCAACTGTACAATTGAGACAAGTAGACTATCGTCCTGGGATATTCAATTTCAATATTCGACGGTATTCCAGTAAATTGCATACAGTACATCAGTACATCTTCTGGAACAACCTTGGATATTATTATTATTATTATTATTATTATTATTATTATTATTATTATTATTATTATTATACTTACTTACTCGCTTTTAAGGAACCCGGAGGTTCATTCCCGCTCTCACATAAGCGCGCCATTGGTCCCTGTCCTGAGCAACATTAATCCATTCTCTATCATATCCCACCTCCCTGAAATCCATTTTAATATTATCTTCCCATCTACGTCTCGGCCTCCATAAACGTCTTTTTCCCTCCGGCCTCCCAACTAACACTCTATATACATTTCTGGATTCGCCCATACGTGCTACATGCCCTGCCCATCTCAAACGTCTCGATTAAATGTTCCCAATAATGTCAGGTGAAGTATACAATGCGTGCAGCTCTGCGTTGTGTAACTTTCTCCATTCTCCTGTAACTTCATCCCTCTTAGCCCCAAATATTTTCCTTAGCACCTTATTCTCAAACACCCTTAACCTATGTTCCTCTCTCAAAGTGAGAGTCCAAGTTTCGCAACCATAAAGAACAACCGGTAATATAACTGTTTTATAAATTCTAACTTTCAGATTTTTTGACAGCAGACTGGATGATAAAAGCTTCTCAACCGAATAATAACAGGTTTTTCCCATATTTATTCTGTGTTTAATTTCCTCCCGAGTATCATCTATATAGACTTGTAACATTCCAAGTACCAAATCTCAAAACCTTATTCCTTTGCTGTGGTCGTGCCAGAGAATCAAGCCCATTCCGAGGCTTATTTGAAGGATTCGTAACAAGCTGGTTTTTACGGTGATGGGTTGTTAGCTCTTCGCCCAACTCCCAAACTGGAGGACCACCACTCATCGGCTATTCGCGACTGCTTATTCAATATATTCACAGCTACCCTCCATATCTGGAGGCCGTCTCCTCGATTATTATTATTATTATTATTATTATTATTATTATTATTATTATTATTACTGTGTTATTATTATTATTACTATTGTGTTATTATTATTATTACTATTATTATTATTATTATTATTATTATTATTATTATTAATTATGTTATATATGAAGCACGGCTGTATCATTATCACACCCGCTGACTTTAGTGTCCCCCAAAACAAATTCCGGAATAGTGCCAATTACAAATGGAAACGATCCTAGAACCCAGGCATGTCAATTGATGCCCACAGGAGCAAGCGCGCGCTTTAGAGCTCAGGAGAGCCTGAGCGTTTTACAGCGGAAAGGAAAGAGACAGACGAAAGAGGTGGAATATGCCGCTTGATCGAGCTATAGATGGCCAGCACTGATTCAATAGATAAAGGGAAGAGAACTTATTAAAACTGTATCCATGTTAATTTCTAGATTTGCCTGAGAAGTATAAGTGCATTATAAGAATGTAAGTTTTAATTTTAATGCTCATTTTTCACAAGTTTAATTTTTTTATTTAAAAGACTTGTCGTATAGAAAAGTGAAATTTTCAGGTATAGGCCTATTTATGTAGTAGCCTTACAGAATGTTTTCGTAAATCTAATATACCGTATATACGTATTACTGAACATAGTGTGTTGAAATTTTTGAAAATATTCGCATGGAAATTGTTTGAAAGGAAATGAATTAACAAAGCAACTACTGTTACATCATAAGCAAAAGATACGTGCCCATGTGTTGTAAAAATGTCAGCTCTATAGTTTCAGCAGATTTCGAGAAAATAATTTAATATTCTGATGATAGGAAGTTTCTCACAAATATCACCTTAAAAGCATAATGCGATAAGAGTTTTGTTATGGAATATTAGTTACGCTTAAAACAGATACAGTACCTAGGCAACTTTGCTTTGTACTGTAATATTGTTTTGATTAGTTTATTGATTACTTTTGTAAGGCTAAAGATACCATCAATATAAATTCCAATTTATCATGTCATACTCAATATCTTTCTTTATGAATGATGTGTTTCATCCAGTTAATACAGTATAATATTATACTACTATGGAATCTAAGTGAATATTCCTTCTTAACTCTCTATTATGTTATTAAGATTTAAAACACAAGTGCAATATTAATAAATCAGTGTTAGTACTTTTGTTTTACAGACAATATAGATAATATTAAACAGAAAGAAGCCATATAGAAATAACGACATAAAATTTCACGTTCCGTTTGAAGTTTGTGCACCACTGTTTTCTTAATCAAACAGGTAGCTTATTCATATACACAACCCTTCCTCTGTCCATACTTAGTGCTTGCTGCCCGCGCACGACGTCAAGGTCAGAAAAATGCGCTTGCTTTGGCATCACTGCCAAAGGAGGGAAATACTGAAATGAAGGGATTCTCCGGCCTCAAAGCTATTGAAGATGGGACAGCAAGTCCTGAAACACGTCTGGCTAAATGAATATATTGTTATGTATTTTTATTACTGATGGATTTTAACATAATATACATTTTAGTGATACAGTAGAAGTTCTAGCTCCTTACACTGCCGCCCATGTTATGATGCCAGCAGGTTCAAAATCAACTCTGCACTCCATTAATGTGCTGCGTGTTGCACTATCACGCCGACCCTCCTCCCCCCTCCGGGAACAGTGGAAAAGAAACCCCGTAATTATTTGCTAACGGCCTTAATTAAAACAATTATTGTTTTATGGATAATAATTATGACGTAATAACTCGCCAATTAAACACGCTAGTTTGATTACAAACGTACAAACAAGAGTGCAAACAGAATTCCCTCAATGCACGCGTCACCACGAGCTGGCTAATTAGCAAAGTATGATTCGTTCTATTATGATTCCTTCAATACCGAAATTCTGTGTAATGGCGTTAATTATAAGGTTCATAATTGAATATAAATGTTGGATTCTTGTATTCGGATTGCGTTATGTAAATCGAACCGTCAACACAGTTCGCTGCTATCAAACATCACGAGCTGACAGGCTGGAAGGGTAGCAAATGGGAGCAGCAGAACGGCAAACGACGGGTTACCACAGTCTACTATATACAGTCGCGAAGCTTGAGGTGATTTTTTGCAAATCTCGCGATAAAGCGCTCCAAGCGGTTAGCAACTAGAAACAATAGACTGTCCACGGTCGACTTTGGATTTAGAGTGGACTGAGTCATATTTCCATCGAGTGCTAGGTCGTTGCGTATTTCACATTGATGCTCGTGAAGAAAAATCCTAACATCTATTTCTTATTTTACTTCTAGATGCAAAAAGTGGTTAATAAACAGCAAGAGGGAAGATCTAATGACAAAGAATGAAGCATATCTTTATAATAATATAAAGTTTTGCTCTCTTCATTTCGAAAACACACAATTTATGAATGAAAACAAAAATAAATTTATCTGGAATGCAGTTCCAACTTTATTTGATGTTTCAAATAAACCTGTTCTGGTATTACCTGCAGCTGAGAAACAAAAGCTTTGCACTAATTCTACGTCTGTATCAGCTGATTCCTTGAATAATTGTACATTTTCAGACAACTTAGGCCTACGTTTTTTTTTCAAAGGATATGTTTTTAATTATAGCTGTTAATTTTGTTGTTATTTTTATTTGTTACTTTACTAGAGACGTAGAAAAAGTAAGTCTGTTACAATAAAATTTATTGATCACGTTTTATTTCCAAATCTGGTGCGATTATTATTGCTTAACCTCATCCCACTTTGTTAACTACGTAAGCCTACACTACAAGTACCGGTACACTTAAGTTACTCCCATTAATTCATATTTCCATTATTATTGTTATATTATTGTTGTAAAGGAAAATGCAAATTAATATTTATTGGTTTCATAGTTCATTATCGCTATAATCTTGAATGAGTGAAGCGATTATAGTAAATTTCAGTTCGTTTCGCACAAACAAAAATAATATTAACCCATTTCTTGCAGGTATCTTCGAGTTTATGGTGGAATTTAATATACTTCATTAAAATAATAAATGAACTTTATCCATTTAATATTTCAATAATAGAAGGAAGGTGTTAATTTTTCCAAAAGAACACGACAACGAAAGTGTAACATATTTTGTCGTCTCCTAGGAGAGATCTGTGATGATGAGGCGATAGTAGCGATCCTAGTGATGGGCAACTACCCATGTTTGCATTTTTACTACATATTGAGCTTCGCGACTGTATATAGTAGACTGTGGGGTTATGTCATGTTGAAGATACATCTTAGCACATTTACATAGTTAAGTCGTTTTCCTGTCGCGCAGGCGGTCCGGGTTCGAACCTCAGTCAGGCCTCTGATTTTTCATGAAAAAAAAATCGATGTAACACTTATTGGCAGACAGCGTTGTCGTTGGGGTTCTCTTGCTTCCCCACGTCAGGAATAAACATCATTATCTGAGCGCTGTATTTCATTACTGCATAGCAAACTTTTTGAAAGCCCGACCCACTTTTGGGCGAGAATTTTATTTGTGAACTTCTCCACTCGAAAAATATGAATCCCTGTCAAATCGAACACAACGATAACTTTACTCGAAACCAAAGTAGAACAACATTAATTATTAGTTAAAGATTTTCTCTGGTAACCTACTTCAAACTATTATTGCCATGGAGGAAGTAGAGTTTTCTATTTAGGGGGAGAGGATGGTATTTTTTTAACTTTTTTCCTATTTGGTGTAAAATATTAATTTTTTGTATGTAGAGAGCTCATAGCTGATGCAACTCAACCAGATAAAAATATTTTAAAAAATATTTGGGGGCCCAAATTTGAAAAAAAAAATATACCCAATGCAGGATTGTACTAAAACCGATATACTGTATCTAAACCGTTTTTAAAGACAGATTCAAACAGTTTTTTGCAATGTATTTGCAAAAGCATGTTCTACAACCTGTCTGTAACAGAATTTTGATATTAGTCCCTACGTTTGTAAAATAAACAATTAAAATTTAATAACAATTTTCTGATTTCCTTTCTTGCAAACAAATGGACGTATTTTTAAAACGAAATCAAATAACAAACTTCTGTTACAGAGAAAAGTTTTCTAATAGTTCAAAGAATGTGTGTTCTAAATTTCACGCATGTATCTTTAATAGTTCAGAAATTATATCCATTTTTGTCTGGCAATGTAGCAAAAAAAAAATGAAGTTACTGGAAACCGATAAAAGCGGGCGTGTGATTTAAAAATCCATAGCGCAGGAAGTTTAAAAATGACGTCTCAACATCCGATAAGGACACAAATACCCACAAAATGTTATGCAATGCATTTCACACATATCAAAGTGTATTTAAAAAAATTTGAAAATTTAATTTACCGGAAACAACAATAAAAGTGGGCGACTGATTTAAAAATCCATAACGCAGGAAGTTTAAAAATGGGGACTCAACATTTGATAAGGGTACAAATACCCACAAAATTTTATGCTATGCATTCCACACATATTACAGGGTATTTTAAAGAATTTTTTTTTTAATTTACTCATTTTTCACCAAGAAATACCATCCTCTCCCCTGAAGAGAAGAACATCGTAAGTAGAGAAGGTTTGCGCGTGACGTCAAAGCATGGCGGAGTCCCGGAAATGGCGCGACCTTGAGTGACCTTGAGGTAGGTCACGTACGCGTAGGTCAGTGACCTTGAGGAAGGTCACGTGCGCGTAGGGGTAGGTCAGTGACCTTGAGGTAGGTCACGTACGCGTTGGTGTAGGTCAGTGACCTTGAGGTAGGTCATGGTCACTGGCCTTGAGGGAGCACGTACCCCGCCGGAAGCACGTACCCCGCGTTAATGAAGACATGTCGCAACATGATGTAGCACGTACCGCACCGGACGCACGTTCCCCGCCGGAAGCGGACCACCCCGCCTGCATGCATGTCAATGATCAATAAGACGTGTCAGAAAGCACGTACCCGGCCGGAAGCCGACCCCCGCCTGCACGCATATCAATGCACAGGACGTACGTGGTGGGAGGCACGTACCCCAGCAGGATGTTGCCCCTAGCCAACGACAGGAAGCAGAGACCTACCCATGCATGCTAATGCATGCAGAACGACAGGTATGAACTTGTACCGTACGTGATGTAGAGAAAATGTGAATTATGGGTATAAAAACGATGAATTTACCACAAACGAGCATCATTCTGAGGAATACCATGGATCACCTACCGACGTGCAAATGTGATTGCTTTGCTAGGAGGCAGCCATCGCCTCAAGAAATGCAGTGCGAGGACGGTTACACGGAGGGGCCACCACCGGACAAGATGTGTAACATTAAAGTGGGCGATCTAGTGAAAGGGATGGAGTACCCGATTAAGCGACTTCGATTTGCTTACACGAAGTACGGGCGGAAGGTAATAGCCGACCTGAAGAATGGCGAGTCGCTCTTCCTACCATCGAAATTTGATGGACTGACGTATACCGATGTGCAGCTAATGTCCAGGACACCGCACAGCCTATATTACTATGGGCGTCGGAAGACCATGGATAACGAAAGAGAGTACAATATGGTGGAAATTAACCCCTCCCCGATGGGCTGGATGCCAGCGGACTGGGCGCCGCACTACTAAAAGGGCGATGGGGAGCAACAAGAGCGGTTAGTACGTCAGTAGGAGGCATCATGGAGTCATCATACTTTTATATTGGCAACGCATTGTTTGCGAAGATAAAACTGGTAAACGAAGCGCAGATAGACTCTATCACGGTGGGTGGCACCTCAACAACAGTGAGGATAGTGCGCGATGTGGACTACCGTAGTGACCATATCAAGTTCGCGATTGTAATATACAATCCTACATTATCGAGATCGGTAGCAGTGCACCTGACACGACAAGACGGGCAGACGATGCGGATGCGACCGACAGGGCTAGAAAAGGAAGAGACTGTGTCGTCACTAGGCGAGCACGGCGATTTTGTTGTGCTACTACCAAGTTTTACCGGGGTTGATACAATTAAAGAAATATATGCGGAGTGCAATTTATCGATCACAACGTATCGTCTAGACCTGGATGTACTACACGTGCCATCGCCGAGCAGAACACAATGCGATGGTGGGAGAACCATGGTAGCGGACGCTGGGTCACTACTGGTGGCAACAATGGGGGTCTCAACGCAAAATTACAAACACGTCCCATATATTCCTCGGAAGATGAGTACAGAATACAAGACAATCGTTAATTTTGCACTTGTAGAGAAGTGACGGTTACAGCGGATGTGGGGTCCACGTGCCCCATCCTCACAACGGAGCAGGGGGGAGATGAAGTCATCTGCAAAATGTATATAAACGGTCACCTATCAGACAGACCATCACCAGTTTTCACAAAGATACAATGGCAGAGTCGAGGAACCAGCCAGAGGTACGTATAGACAATGAGGGTGACTTAGTCGTTGTGCACGGTGAACATAAAGGGTATTATGTATCTTGTTTTGTCTTCTAGTTGTGGAGTGAGCAAGATGACGGCATCTTGCGGGGGGTGCTCCAGGCGTGGGAGCACCATAGTGAAGAGTGCCACACCCATCTCTGCGATGGGATGAACCATACTATTGTGTGCTCCCACCCCTGGGAGGGGGAGGCCGAGGTGACGACTGCGACGTGCTACCCGGGCTGCCCCGAATTTTACCGTTGCCTGGGCGAGGTACGTAATGATGATAAATGGAGTGATGAAATATATATATATGGTACCGGCGATCAGTGAGCTAATGCATGTGGTGTCTGCTGTTACAGTACGTGGCGAGGTTTGGGCAGCACCGCTGGGTGCTGTTCTGTGGATCGGAGGCCACAGCAGCCCATCGCACGGCCTTCCACGCGGAGGAGTGCTACGGGTTGGTGCACGTTGAGACGTGTTCCGACCCGAGGGAGGGCGGGTGTATGGAACAGCGAAGGGCCTGTTCGTACACCTGCTTCACGTTCGCCAGGACGGCTCAAACGGTAAGCAGAAAGAACAACATTGTCTTAAAGGGACCGGATATGTATCACAGAGCGACGATGTATTGATGTACTGTTTACATGTTTCAGTTCTTGGAGAACGTACTGTGTGCAAGGGTGAGGGACAGCCAGGCGCTGGACCTCACTTGCGAGCCGGCTCCTGCTGCAGGCCTCCCACCGAGCAATGACCTCGCCGCCCCCTCCACCTCCGGGATGCGACCCCTGGACGAGACACCGCCACGGCAGCCGACGTGGTGCAGGCTGCCGTCAGAGTCGGAGTCCAGGGTTCTCACCCCGACGCCGGAGTACGACCATCCGTGGTCGCGGACGCCGTCCCCAATGCACATCGATTGGGACACGGCGTCCACGATCAGCGCACCGGCGTCGCCATCGCTGTGGGCCGCAGCGGACCTGCCGTCGTCCGGTGACGATGACGTTTTCACCTCTGGTGGAGAGGTGGAAGACGCATCGTCATCGGACGGCTTCGTGCCGGATGACACCCCGTCCTCTGACGAGGGCGTGGTGTTATCCGACACTGATGACAGGTATTCGCTGCGTGAGGAGTAGGTGTGTGTGTGTGTGTGTGCGTGTGTGTAATGAAAATACGCAATTGTACATACTTATTTAATAAATGTAGATGACTCCATGCATCGGTGTTTGGTATTGGAACCCTACAATTACCTGACCGGGGGGTGGGATCGTTTGCGTAGGGGGGAGCTATCCTGTACCTATATCCTGCACATGGGAGTAAGGAAATAAGACTATGGTATCACAAAAAAAGCATATTTATTTTCCTGACATCCAATTGTACAGTACATATATGTTCTGTAACGCACATTGAATATTCGCACGTCGACAATGGAAAAGGCAGCTGGCCTTTATCCCCACATGCTGTTTTAATGTCCTTAGCGGTGGGCAGCCACATGAATACAAATCAATGACATCACGCCCCAATATTGATTCCAAGTACGCCTTCTTCTCCTCTCCTTTGGTATACACTTTATCCACTCCTTGGACGACCATATGCAGTATGCGCTGGAGTTCGGGGTATGGAATGCATCCACTGTCCCACTGGAGCCCGTGGAAGCTGGACTCGAGCCAGGATGCACTTCTCGACGGTGTGCAGTTTGAAGGTGGGCGGAATATGCAATGCACCATCTGGTAGTCATCCGTCACGGCAGCTAATTCCTTGCAGACAAAGTTCCCTGCAGTGGTGTGGAATCCCTGAACATCGAGTATAATGTAGGTTTCCCTGTGAATGAGAGCAATAGTTACGATATGGACAAACCTGGTATTTCGTCCACCTCTAAGTACGACCAATGCACATGAATGTGTGAACAAGTAACGTATATCGATAGCCGACTTACATGTTCACGCGACGTCTCGTACAATGCGGGAGAGCGGTGTATAGTCCACAACCTTCTCGTGCAGAATGAGGCAATACGCATTAGTTTGAGCCGGTATATTTTCCGACGTTGTGAAATCAATGCGTACGTGGACGGAACCGACGTTCAGTTGGTCCTTTTGTTTGGAGCAGTCAATTACAAAGAGGGGGGCGGTGTCCTTGAACTGTGATCTCTGAAGGAGAGGATAGCTTTCGCCCCCATAGTAGGCGCCTTGGAATCTGGCGTAATGCTCATATAGCATTGCGAACTTATCATTTTTAAAATCTAGATTGTAGTTGCTATAGGGAAACCGTTCTCCATTTAGGTACACCTTTAGGTCCGTGATGTTGCAATGGTCGAATTTACTCGCGTCCTTAGTCGCACCGTTCCTGTCGGTCTGGAATCCCACAATTATAAATCTCGGCTTTGTCGCCTTAAGAGACGTGCCAACGTCCCAGGAATGCGTAGTGGCCTGGGGGAGCGATGGGCGTTCGTAGAGAGTCCAGGACCGAAACGGCACACGTATTGGTGTATCACCCTCCAAGAGCTTATAGAACATGAGTTTTTCCGTATCCTCCACGGTCACGATGGGCATCCTCCACTCTACGCCCGTTATTTGTATTAGCCCGGGGTCCAGGTCGGTACCGATGGTTGCGTTTTTTGTATTTTTGCTTCGGATTAGAATCAGCTCCTGTCTACAATTTAGTAGAACCTGCGTGAAATCCTCAGCGAAGCCTAGTAGCATCCGCAGGGGCACAACAGCACTGAACGTGTTATTGGTAACGATCGCGTTAGTGCCTTCAAGGTCCCACCCTGCATTCTGCAACCGTTTAGCTTCCATGATGTTAAGGGATGCATAATTCTTCATGAGGCTGGCGATACCGACATTGCGCACATCATCGATCCTTACGCCGTTTAGGTCTAGTCGGATTTCATCGAAGAGAAATGCCAAGGCATTATTAACTAGCTTCGCGGTCGTCTTGTCATTCGAAGCAGCAGTCTTCTTAAATGTACCCTCAATGTACAGACAGCTGTTAGACGGAAGCGTGAGAAGATCCTCAGTCTGAACCGATATCCTGATCTCATCGCTCTCGTTCAGTGCGGTGTTGTTATACGGTTTAAACACAAATTCCTCCACCTTCGTTATTCTATTGTCGGAGGGCTCCGGTGCCGTTATCGCGAGAGGATCCATGTATGTTTACCGCGAACCCAAGTGCTTCGAGAAATTGGCGGTTAGACGGTGTTATTGACTTGCGTGTCGTCGACAAAGTAACCCCGCGGTGATAGGGTGCAGGTCTAATATACCTATGCCTATGAAACAGGAGTCCCATGACGACGAATATGTAAACGAATAGTGATTATCTCCCCCTGGAACGGAACGAGATCACCGTTTTGGTCCACAATGCGGACGGTGAGATCAGCTATATGCTTTGTCGGTATCAACGGTAGGTATATAGGCGCGGAGGGTGCTTGCGTGATATGGTACCCTGGCGGGACGGATGGGAAAAAGTCGTAGATAGCATGCGTCGGTCTCCCGTTCATAAATGAACCAGTAGCCAAATTACATTCGACTCTTATAATGCTCACACCGAAGATGTTGACCACGTCCTCCGACACGTGGACAGCGTTCGCCCCCAGCCGCTTGTTCGAGAAACCGAGAAGCGGGGCTATGGTGCCCTGCTCGGAGAAATCGACGTCAAACGGTGAGCAGAGCTCGGTTTTCATTGTATTGAGATTTGCACGCATAAAAAAGCGGTCCGCACTGCCCATGCGGGTGCGATTGAGTTCGAGGGGCAGCTGGCGTTCGATGTAGGTATGTAAGTCATCCAGCTCATATGTCCCCGTAGGAATGGTAATCACATGGCGCGTCCCACCATCGTAGAATGGAAATTTATTATTCGCCTCGGTGACATTGGGTATGGAATTGAATGTCTCGAAGTTAAGTAACGCAATCTCGTATGTCCCATCGAGCTGGAGAGGTGGATAGATGCTGCTGGACAGCTCGGACGACCGTCCAGATAATGTGAACGCGTAGTCCATTATGATGTGCTATCCCTGTATAACGCAGGTATTATACTGTTAGGAAAGCGAGACAAAGATGACCGCAAAGCACGCTGTTAAACGGTTGGTGACGTGCGGTATTATATTTCACAGCAACGTCCTTTCCAAGATACGATATAATGTCAGACGGGGACCAAGGTCTCCCATTGGATCGAAATACGCGGCGGTATTGCCCATCTTCATAACGCACACCCAATGGGTGCCATTATTGTATACACTGTCCAGGTTAACGATGATACGTTCATGTTTCCACGGTCGTTTAGGAAGCGCGTCCCTCATGAAGACTCCTCGGAAGTGTGGAACACGCATTTGTTTACACAACCGCATCAGGTCGATATCAGTTAGGGCTTTTTTTTAGATAGAGACCCTTGCCTTTGCGATAGGGATGCAGATACAGGCCCTTTCCGCCCTTGTCTACCAGTCGGTCCTCTACTGCCTTGTTATGACGCATGGCCTCTTCCAATTGATGTGTTTCCGCTTTCTTCGCATTAACCGCCTGTGCAATTTTCGCCGCCCCTCCGGCAAGACCCCGATTGCAGATAGCCCCGCAAGCAACGGGAGCAACGGCAGGATACCGCCCTTTTTAGGGACCTTAACTCGGCGTGCCCGTTTCTTGGTCGGCTTGCGGCGCACACGTGTAGTCGATCGTTTCAGTGCCGCTCGCAGCATGGACAGCTGTTTTAAATTCATGCCGGCGCCTATATGCAGTTTCCCTTTCATAATATTAGTCACTAGCAGTGAGGCTGCGCGTTCTCCCAACGATGCGTCAGGTGCGATGACACGCGACCACGCGGCTTCGGCTAACGCTCTGTCCGCTCTGTGCCTGTCTTGTATATCGGAACTCTGAGAATATGATATATCATGTGCCTTACAGGCTTCGTCGAGGGGATTTATGCCTTTCTCGTTGCGTAAAAGTCGTCGTTGAAGCCGGGTCCCCGGCCCACAGTAGGAATACCCGGGTAAATGCGCTTCAAAAGGTAACTTATCGATTAGAGTATTCACTATGCCCTCTCCGCGCACGATCCGTCTTCGTGACTTCGCGACCATATTATGACTGAACGCGCTGGTATGTTATATATTATATACGTAGTGCGAACATGGGTCAGTTGACACAATGGAGGTGGTTAAACAAACACATCCCTCCCCATACACGACATAGGCGAGGACTGTGAGACTGATGCTGTCAAACACTGTGGTTTATTGCCGAATAACATACGCTGTATAATATGCGGTCCCTCCAATTGCGGAAAGACAAACCTATTACTGAACCTCTTAACACATGACAATGGCGTTAAATTCGAAAACATTTACATTTATTCCAAATCGCTTTTCCAGCCCAAATACAAACTGCTTGAAGCCATTTTACAGAAAGTGCCCGAGATTGGGTTTTTAAGTACACGAGTAGTGAAAGCATTATCGAGCCCCAGGATGCAAAGCCCAATTCAGTGTTTATCTTTGATGATATCATGTGTGATAAGCAGGACGTGATGCGGGCGTACTTTAGCATGGGCAGACACAACTCGCTGGACATATTCTATTTGGCGCAGACGTATGCTAGAATCCCAAAGCACCTCATCCGCGACAACTGTAACCTAATCGTGCTTTTCCAGCTCGACAATATGAATCTTAAACATGCATATGCGGACTACGTAACGAGTGACATGTCGTTTGCTCAGTTCCAGCAGTTATGCAATCAGTGTTGGACGAGCGGGAAATATGGGTTCCTCGTCATTAATCGAGAGTGCGAAAAGAACAATGGTCGTTACCGCCTAGGATTTGACACACACATCACCATAAAAGAGTAAATATACCCGTCGCGTACAGCAGTCGTAGACAGAACCTACACCATGAATATTGATAAGTTTGGACGGTCTCTTCATGGAGGACAGAGAGGGGTCCGGGTGGTTAAGGAATCCTTCCCACAGGACGGGGAAGGCAATTACACGTTCGGCAATAAGAGATTAAAAACTGTTCATGATCCATCTGAACCTCAAGATGCGTCCACAAAGAAGTATGTGGATACCGTATCGGAGAACCGCGAGAAGAACATGCGAGCCTATATTACCGAGGTAAAAGAGTCGAGCAACCAACTTATTTCCACGGCTGTGGATAATGTAAAATCGGAGCTACTGGTAGCAGTAGAGAAGACGCAGGACGAAAGTAACCAATATATATCGTCGGCCATAGCGGCTGTAAAGGCAGAGCTACTGGGTGAATTAAAAAAGACAAAGGCAGTGTTAAATGAGCGTCAGAAGGAGAGGTTCAAGGAATTTATATCAAATAATGCTGTCGGTGTTATGTCCGTAGCGCTGGCTACTATACCGGACCAGCCGGAACCGGCCACAAGCCCGTACTTATTATCCAACGGTGATGCCTTTTATGAGATTCCTGTCACGGGGTGGATAGCGAAACTGGTAATTATAACATTAGAGACCGACGGTGTATTCTCTGGTATTCAGCTGCGCCTGAACGAGTTTGCTCTGACAATGACAGGCGTCTCCAATGGTCGACACATAGGGACCAAGAGCACCGCGGCCGGTGTTCCTATCCCCGTAAAGGCGGGCGATAGATTAAGCTTTTTCAGGAGGAGGACGACATTCCGAAGCATCGGTTGCACATAACAATAGACCTACGGTATAAATTGGTGTAACATTCGGTAACCGCCTCCAGTCTCCGTCACGATGTCCCCCGCGCGGACTATTATGACTGATAAGGAACGGGCACTGAAACGGAAACTCAACCGGCTTGGTAAAGCCATACGACGGAAATACATGGCCTTGCGCAGAGGAAAGGATGACGTGACCCATTTCCTAACCGAGACATTTGAGCCCATTACGACTCCTCTGCAGAAACTCGTGGGGCGTCAGATAAAACCTATATCGGAACAAGGAACGCAGACCTCAACATATGAGCGGACATGCGAGACGCCCCCGCAGTCCCCACCGTGTTGCAACGTGATGATGCTGTCAATGAGTATATAAATTTGCTTATATCACAGCACAAAGACATCGATCGCGTGTACGGTGTGAGGTATGTGAATGGAAGTTTCGTGCTTGGGGATACGCCCATAGACTTCGGTAACGGGATGGTGGTGGTGGGCACACCTCCCCACGCGGACTCATTTCCCGCATCCGTTGGACTATATGAATTACTCTTCAAGAAAACGCCCACGCACTATACCGAGGCCACCCTGAATGATTATAAACGCATTCTGATGAAAACGCACGTTCACAGAGAAGGTAATGATCCATCGCAGCCCGTGCGGAGTAATAGGACATTTAAGAAGAAGCACGTTATCGATCGCATTTTCGCACACGCCGGGAGCGGGCTAACCGGATGGAAAAATGTTTTGTCGCCTCACTGCAAAGCCGACTATAAGTACTGGAACGACCCTAACGAGTTAGTAGACAGGTTGCGGCTGCTATTGGCGTCGACACATGCTGGGAACGACGCGCATGACAACGAGATTTCTGAACTTTTAGCAGAGTTGAGAGAGGACGGATACATACAATGAATGTAAAGGACGGCATTGTGCGCGAGTTACATAGGCCCGCTCGCCGCAACTTTACAAGGCGCCATGTGACGATCAAAGGGCAATACGATCTCTTTCAAAGCGATCTCGTGGACCTCCAGGCATATTCGAGGGAGAACGGAGGGCACCGATATATCCTAGTGGTCGTCGATGCCTACTCGAAATTCGCATGGGCTCGAGCCCTAACGTCTAAGTCGGGGAAGGAAGTTGCGACCGCAATGCTAGACATTTTATCCACGTGCGCCGCCATGCCTACAAATGTTCAAACGGACCATGGAACGGAATATTACAACCTGCACTTCCGACGGGTTATGTCCGACCTCGGCATTAACCACTACTCTGTATATTCAACGAAGAAGGCGTGCATGGCGGAGCGCTTTATTCGCACCCTCAAGGCCCGGCTCTATAAGACCTTTTCCTCCCGGGGATCATACAAGTGGGTTGACGTCCTGCCCGATATAATACATTCCTACAACACCACTGTGCATTCCACAATCAAGATGCGACCGTGCGATGTAAAGGATAACAGACTCCTTTCTACGGTGTATCACTACGGGGTCAGTGCACCACCGAAACCGAAGTTCCGGGTCGGTGATCATGTGAGGCTTTCGAAATACAAGACTGTATTCCGCAAGGGGTACTTACCGCAATGGAGCACAGAAGTGTTCCGAGTCATTCGAGTTCAATCGACGCATCCTGTGACCTACATAATAGAAGATCTCGAAGGTGCGCCCATCCACGGAGCATTCTACGCGGAGGAGCTGCAGAAGACGCGATATCCCCACCATTACCTGGTTGAGAAAATTCTGAGGAGGAAAGGGAACAGAGTGCTGGTGAAATGGTTGGGATTCCCATCAAGTAAAAATTCATGGATTGCTACATCTGATGTACTATGAAATAATAACGCGACAGACATTGTTATACAAGTTTACTTACACTATGTACAGTGTGACGTGGACAATGTATTGTTACAAAGGAAAACAATAAAAGTATTTGTAGCTCCGACCGGTCTCGGATTCGAACCTGCACTCTCACCGTCTTGCGATCCCGAGAGCATACGTTCGACGCCTTAACCACCTCGGCCACCCCGGTCCCCCCCGCTCACTCCTCCTCTCGCGCCCTTTTCTTTGTCTTGTAGTGGCCGTGTGGCAGAGTGGTGACGCCATCCTCCATTATGTGTCGTTTGTCGTCCTTCGTATCTAATGTCACTTTGTTCATACATATCGAATGTATGACATGATTATAAGACCGGAATGACCTATTCCTGGAGTAGGTTGTCACGTTGCTTTGTAAACAGGTAATATAATCCTCAACGGTCAGTTCGTCCTGTATCACGGCCTTTTTTATGCCCTTTAGCTTTTTGATTTCACATTCATTGTCATAGCGCATGGCATACATTTTCGCACGAAGACCGACAAAGAGGGCTATGTTGTCCCCGTTCGTCTCATCCTTAAATTTACCGAGCACCATCTTGTTCCTAAGCGACCGCAAGGGGTGGGTGGGCGGATAGTTGCTTGTGTCCAGATGGTCCATATAGTCATTCATATCACTATACAGGTCATCCGTCGTGATGCTGTATACAAAGCTGTCAGTATCCATGTAGCAGAGTTCTACTCTGTTTCCATAGTACGGCTTTATGACCGCGTGGTGGCCTCCCCCTCCCAGGGGTGGGAGCACACAATAGTATGGTTCATCCCATCGCAGAGATGGGTGTGGCACTCTTCACTATGGTGCTCCCACGCCTGGAGCACCCCCCGCAAGATGCCGTCATCTTGCTCACTCCACAACTAGAAGACAAAACAAGATACATAATACCCTTTATGTTCACCGTGCACAACGACTAAGTCACCCTCATTGTCTATACGTACCTCTGGCTGGTTCCTCGACTCTGCCATTGTATCTTTGTGAAAACTGGTGATGGTCTGTCTGATAGGTGACCGTTTATATACATTTTGCAGATGACTTCATCTCCCCCCTGCTCCGTTGTGAGGATGGGGCACGTGGACCCCACATCCGCTGTAACCGTCACTTCTCTACAAGTGCAAAATTAACGATTGTCTTGTATTCTGTACTCATCTTCCGAGGAATATATGGGACGTGTTTGTAATTTTGCGTTGAGACCCCATTGTTGCCACCAGTAGTGACCCAGCGTCCGCTACCATGGTTCTCCCACCATCGCATTGTGTTCTGCTCGGCGATGGCACGTGTAGTACATCCAGGTCTAGACGATACGTTGTGATCGATAAATTGCACTCCGCATATATTTCTTTAATTGTATCAACCCCGGTAAAACTTGGTAGTAGCACAACAAAATCGCCGTGCTCGCCTAGTGACGACACAGTCTCTTCCTTTTCTAGCCCTGTCGGTCGCATCCGCATCGTCTGCCCGTCTTGTCGTGTCAGGTGCACTGCTACCGATCTCGATAATGTAGGATTGTATATTACAATCGCGAACTTGATATGGTCACTACGGTAGTCCACATCGCGCACTATCCTCACTGTTGTTGAGGTGCCACCCACCGTGATAGAGTCTATCTGCGCTTCGTTTACCAGTTTTATCTTCGCAAACAATGCGTTGCCAATATAAAAGTATGATGACTCCATGATGCCTCCTACTGACGTACTAACCGCTCTTGTTGCTCCCCATCGCCCTTTTAGTAGTGCGGCGCCCAGTCCGCTGGCATCCAGCCCATCGGGGAGGGGTTAATTTCCACCATATTGTACTCTCTTTCGTTATCCATGGTCTTCCGACGCCCATAGTAATATAGGCTGTGCGGTGTCCTGGACATTAGCTGCACATCGGTATACGTCAGTCCATCAAATTTCGATGGTAGGAAGAGCGACTCGCCATTCTTCAGGTCGGCTATTACCTTCCGCCCGTACTTCGTGTAAGCAAATCGAAGTCGCTTAATCGGGTACTCCATCCCTTTCACTAGATCGCCCACTTTAATGTTACACATCTTGTCCGGTGGTGGCCCCTCCGTGTAACCGTCCTCGCACTGCATTTCTTGAGGCGATGGCTGCCTCCTAGCAAAGCAATCACATTTGCACGTCGGTAGGTGATCCATGGTATTCCTCAGAATGATGCTCGTTTGTGGTAAATTCATCGTTTTTATACCCATAATTCACATTTTCTCTACATCACGTACGGTACAAGTTCATACCTGTCGTTCTGCATGCATTAGCATGCATGGGTAGGTCTCTGCTTCCTGTCGTTGGCTAGGGGCAACATCCTGCTGGGGTACGTGCCTCCCACCACGTACGTCCTGTGCATTGATATGCGTGCAGGCGGGGGTCGGCTTCCGGCCGGGTACGTGCTTTCTGACACGTCTTATTGATCATTGACATGCATGCAGGCGGGGTGGTCCGCTTCCGGCGGGGAACGTGCGTCCGGTGCGGTACGTGCTACATCATGTTGCGACATGTCTTCATTAACGCGGGGTACGTGCTTCCGGCGGGGTACGTGCTCCCTCAAGGCCAGTGACCATGACCTACCTCAAGGTCACTGACCTACACCAACGCGTACGTGACCTACCTCAAGGTCACTGACCTACCCCTACGCGCACGTGACCTTCCTCAAGGTCACTGACCTACGCGTACGTGACCTACCTCAAGGTCACTCAAGGTCGCGCCATTTCCGGGACTCCGCCATGCTTTGACGTCACGCGCAAACCTTCTCTACTATCGTACAGGTAGGTCTAAAGCAAGACGAGAAGTATTTTGTGGATGAAACTCAAAACAATTACGGGAGTCACGGATGGTTATTGCATTCATTTTAGACAGTTAATCTACATTCAACTGGTCGAAATTAAAAAAAAAAAAATTATGTACCTACTGGTTCCAATACAATTTTGAAACTGAACTATTGGTATTTTTTCGCACAACGTACACCAGTTTTGGATCGAAAGCAGAGATGAGGGGAACATGAATGAAACAAATGAATGTAGGATAAAATACTATCAAATATTAGTTTTCAGCACCATGCTTTTGACTATCAGTATATTATGGTTATGCCTCTGATAGAGGTTCTGGTTGATATGTACATATATTATCAGACAGTACATCTCAGTTGACGATATGTGCCAGAGGAAGAACAATTTGAAGTAGTTTGCATGATGTGTATTATCAATTTCTGTATATATCACAACTGGTTGAATTTTTTATGCCTTAAATTTAATTAACTTACTTGTTTTGTATTATACATATAGCTCAACTGATGAAGGATCGTTTGCGTTTGTAAATTTAATAATCTGATCGGCTATGTATTGTATACTTTTAGTAGAGCTATCGATGTAGCTCAGTCGGCAGACTCGCTGGGCTGCTGATCCGGAGCTGCGTTCGGGCTTGGGTTGGATCCCCCTTTGGTCTTTGATTTCTTCCGAGGTTTTCCACAGCCGTAGGACTAAGCCGGATGGTCTATGGCGAGTCCTTGGCATCAACCCCCTTGATTAGATTACCCCCCTTTGATTTGATTACCTGGTTGGGTTTTTCCGAGGTTTTCCCCAATCAAAAGGCAAATGCCGGGTAATATTTTGGCGAATCCTCGGACCTCACCTCATCTCACTACATCTCGCCAAAATATTGTAAGAAATTGCACACAATTGTAAAAATTGTAGAAAATTACTAAATTGTAAAACTATAAAAATTTGTAAAAATTGTAATTGTAATGTTGTACAATTTTGACTTGTTCCACATCTTAAAGCTTCATAGATCATGTAAGATCTATGGAATAAAATGAATGAATGAATGAATGAATGAATGAATGAATGAATGAATGAATGAATGAATGAATGAATGAATGAATGAATGAATGAATGAATGAATTGTTTGTATACATCTGAAGTCTGATTAGTGTAATATCTTACTAGTTAGTAATGTATGCACTGAATGGGGAAAGAAACTAGCCAACCTGTCTCATTATCTCCTGGTCTAGTTGCCTCATAAGTGGAGCCTTGTTGTTATCACTTGAGACGTTCAGACCTGTTTTTCGTAACTGACTAAACAACAAGATAGTAGATTCGCGTATCAATAAAATTGTCCATTGACTGAGAGATGTCGAAGTGGAATTATTTTCTTAATATTTTAATTGTGAAATTAAGTAAAAAATCATGAACGTGGATTCGAATCCCGACAGGTGATATATTTGAAAATATCTGTTGTACTAGCACATACATACCAACCCTTCTTTCTTAACCTCGTGTACAATGTCACGCAGGAGAGCCCGAAGCATATTTATTTTATTTATTTATTTTTATTGCTAGTAAGTTTGAAATGAATACAAGTTAATAAATACAATGAAAGACAAACTAGCCCACTGCTGAATGAGTAAGACTCGTGCTCAGGAGGGGATTCCAATACAGACAAAAATAAAATTAAAATTGAGAGTGAATACAGATTAAATAGTGTCTAATATGTTTAAAACGAAACTATAAATCCAATACAAAGTTTTTTAGTTTTTTTATTAATTTGGAGAGGATTCGTGGTTGAAATATTATTGGAATATAATTTGTTTAATAATCTGGGACCTTGACTCATACTGTGATAAAAAGCTAAATTGGTTTTACATTTTGGTTCAGACAAACGCAGAGAATTCATATTTTTAGTTCTATATTTATGTTTATACCTTTCAAATGTATTAAAATTCCTATGAAAATATTTTAATAAAATAAAATAATACATAACTTACATACATAGATATGAAGAGTAAGACGCCCCACAAGCAAAGGAAAGAAGTGTTGAGGGTGTTGATAGAGCTGAAGATGAAGACGGCAATGAAAAGAAGTGAGATGAAGAAAGAGATGGCTCTGAAGTCAATGGAGAAAAAATCTATAATGCCTTTTCGTTCCTGTTTTTTTTTTCTTTTCATTCACCTGGTACATTCTTTAAGATGCTTTGAGAAGGTGCGAGGTTAGTCCGTTTCTTAATTTTCTCACAATCCATCAGTAGCGTTATTCTCGCAAATAGAATCCTTCATATTTAGCAGCAAGACACCGAGTATTATTGGCTTTCCACAACCATACATAAAATGTAACGAAATGCATGTTAGAGGGAAAACAGTGTGAGAAAGGTCGAGTTTTGCGAGAAAGAGCAAATTCCTCATAGCTGTTAGATCGGAACGTCAATGGCTCCGGGTAATGCGTTGAAGTATGAATCGCTTAGTCCCTTTACTACTAGTCCTTAAGTGCATGGCGTCGCTCCCCGAGAGCGGAGGAGGGTAGAAAGAAAAGAAATAAAATGAACAAATGGTAAGGATAAAGAAAAATGGTAGCTCTCGGAAACAAATGGCTTATGTCATTCAAAAGCGACATATAAACCTTCCTGAAAGCTCAATATTGTAACACAAAATATGTAGGCCTACTAATTCAATAATAATGATAATAATAATAATAATAATAATAATAATAATAATAATAATAATAATAATAATAAAAATAATATCGTTGCATGTACCTATCTGTGTTTATACATAGAAAATGTAATGTTTTCTTGTAACAGACAATACAAGGAAAAAAGAGGTTAGATAAAAAAATTGAGAATGAATAGATATGTAGCATATAAGAAAATATGTAGTACATCTAATAGAGAGTTAACAAAAATGAGGCAAATTTTTAACGATATTGAAGCTGAAATGAGAAGAGAAGGTCAAAATTGATGGGGTATTAAATTGATCTCGTATTTTGTGTGTGTGTGTGTGTGTGTGGTATGTTTTTTTTTTTCCTGCTTAGACAATAGGGGGTGTGGTATATGGATATATTTAGGAAGTAGCTAATTGAATGTGTTATGTTAAAAAAAGTATATTGGATTAGTTTTAGGGTAATGTAAGACTTGGCATAGATAAATAAAATTGTAAAGTAAGGCAGATGTGGGGTAATTAGAATTGTAACAGATCTCTCTTACAGATATATGACTGATGAATAAATATATCATATCATATCGTATCATATATCATATCATAAATTATCATATCATATCACATCATATCATATATATTATCATATCATATCATATACAATATCATATCATATCATATCATATCATATCATATCATATCATATATCATATCATATATCATATCATATCATATCATATCATATCATATCATATCATATCATATCATATCATATATCATATCATATCATATCATATCATATCATATCATATCATATCATATCATATCACATCATATCATATCATATCATATCATATATCATATCATATCATATCATATCATATCATATACAGTATATCATATCATATACAGTATATCATATCATATCATATCATATCATATCATATCATATCATATCATATCATATCATATCATATCATATCATATATATCATATCATATCATATCATATCATATCATATCATATCATATCATATCATATCATATCATATCATATCATATCATATATATCATATCATATCATATACAATATCATATCATATCATATCATATCATATCATATCATATCATATACAATATCATATCATATCATAAATTATCATATCATGATATGATATGTACATCTATTATCAGGCAGTACAAAAATGTGTATAGAAATGGATTTTATTGGAAAGTTTTAATTTTTAAGTTTGTAGGCCTATTAGTTAATGACTTAGATTAGGTCTGTAACATGGTCACTTTGACGGCTGCTGTCATTTTAAATTTAAGAATAGAAACAAAAAGTTTGTGAAAAGAGTAAAATAAAATAAAACAGAGTGTGAAAGGATTTGAGAAGGAGGGAAAGTAAAGAAAGAAAAGCAGTGATGCACATCTACAAAAAAAACTGAAGAAGATAAATGCAAACAAAAATAGTTAAACGTTGAAAGCCAAAGTATAAAGAAATGAGAAACGACTTCAAAATCTAAAGATTAGACATGGTTTGGTTGTGAACAATGTGAAAATAAGGATGCCCCTGTACAGACACGTGTTTAGTCATACACGCTGTCTAATCTGGATGTTCTGTGATCGGTGCGGTGCTGAAACACTGCCACGGAGTTAGTTTAAGCAACGCGCGGACTGGAATACGAAACGAAGTGCGTGCATAGGCCTATCCTGCGCTTCTGGAAGGAACACGGAAGAAATTTATTAAATAGACGACTGCCGAGTGCTGAAGGTTGGAAGGAATCCGCCAGAAAAATACGGCGAAGCTGAATTTAAGACAGGATTTCTCTATTCAAAGGAAATGGTTAGAGACGTCTTATGTGACAATGACTACTTCACAGGAAGGAAACCCACTGCAATGATTGTGCCGCTGGACACTGTTGCTGTGAATGGGTAAAACAGCTGAAGGACGGTGACAAATGCACTTTACTGAATTAGGTAACGGAGGACAGTTTCATTAAACAACTAGCCGTACCCGTGCGCTCCGCTGCACCCGTTAGAAATAAATATAAAGTAATTACATAATTAAAATAGGACGTTTGATCCAGGGAACATTCGTGTTTGATAGAAGGGTAAATCGTTTAATATGTTGCTTAATTTAAATTGTATTTAAATAACTAAAATGCTATCATTTTGATCCAGAGACCACTCATTTGGTGCAATGACAATTCCTTTAACATGTTATTAATTGTTATTACCAATTATTTTGGAAAAGCAAAAATTAACAGAAAAATTTTGGCTACAGATTTATTATTATGTTTATATTATATTATATTATGAAAAAGTGTGTTGATAACGGATGTACTCGAATTAGAAAGTTTTTAATTCGTTGTGGGAGCTCTTGAATCTCAGGAGGAACAACTTTTACAACAGGGCAACATAATCTGCTTGGCTCATTACCCAATTTTTTTGCATTGCATTTATTGCATAACATACGAAAACAAAAACACACACAAAATTGCAACCTCCTTCAAAAAATTAAATTACAACATCGCATACAGAACAAATAACACTCTACAAAAACATCTCAACACACAACACAAACAAACAAATACAACAACACAGGCGTATAGAAACTCAAATGTAACACCTGCAATAATTTCTACATAGGACAGACAGGCAGATCGTTTCAAACACGTTACAGAGAACACATTGCAGCCATAACAAAATTACAAAACACCTCCACATATGCAGAACACATCACAAATGCTAACCACACCCACAGAGACATCAACACAGACATGGAAATACTACACATCCAACTAAAAAGCCAGAAACTCAACACACTAGAACAATATGAAATATACAGACACACAAAAACACACCCAACGAAATTCTCAACACACAACTCAACTTCAAAACAAACACACTCTTTGACTCTACACTATACCACAGGAACACACCCTCACAGGAAACAGAACAAGTGGCGCCAAGACCAACAACGACCAGTTCTGAAGATGATCCACAAATAGGTCGAAACATGTAAACGAGGTACGTTGAAATTTAACACAGGAAAGTCTTACCATACACATTCCGATATAGTTTTATGTTTTCCTGACATAGACTACGTAGCGCATAGCTGGACCATTGCGGCCTTGTGTCTTAATGGCATTTCATTCACAGAAAAGAATAATCGACAGCAGGTCCCTTGTGACGCAGTAATTGCATTTTTACACACCTGGTCGGGTCGGTTACGGCTCCCTGCGCCGCCGCCGAGGTTTGCTGAGTAGGCTTCGGGCTGCGCGAGGAAGACAACCAGAAAATGAAGAGCCTCGGGGCGGAATGAAAGATGGGAGCGGCGCCTTGCCCCTGGCAGGCGTGATCCGTACCTAATGTCTCTTACCATTGCGATGGCGTATCGGCTATCAATTAATATGCTGAGCTGATACAGCTTGTGTTGTGCTGTGATTTCAAATACACATGTTATAATAAATATATAGAATATTGGACTAGGCTATTATTTGAGGAACTTCAGTGCAAAACAATTCATGTAAGTATCGGGTCTTCTTATTCTGTGTAGGTGTGAGAATGTGCACGAGAAGAGAGGAAAGAAATAAGAAAACAGAACACAGAAGAAAGAAGGAAAAAGGAGTACAAACAGAGGTAAAACAGAAGTAGCAGATAGGAACAGAGACCGGCGACAAATGAAATGAAGGGGAACTTAAGACACGATATTGATACTGGCCGAGGTGGCAAGTGATAAAAATAGAGGAAGAGGTGGCAAGTGATAAAAATAGAGGAAGAGATAGCAAGTGATAAAAATAGAGAAAGAGGTGGCAAGTGATAAAAATAGAGAAAGAGGTGGCAAGTGATAAAAATAGAGGAAGAGATAGCAAGTGATAAAAATAGAGAAAGAGGTGGCAAGTGATAAAAATAGAGGAAGAGGTGGCAAGTGATAAAAATAGAGAAAGAGTTGACACAGGAAGAGGTGGCAAGTGATAAAAATAGAGAAAGAGGTGGCAAGTGATCAATACAATGAGGTGGCAAGTGATAAAAATAGAGAAAGAGGTGACACAGGAAGAGGTGGCAAGTGATAAAAATAGAGAAAGAGGTGGCAAGTGATAAAAATAGAGGAAGAGGTGGCAAGTGATAAAAATAGAGGAAGAAGTGGCAAGTGATGAAAATAGAGAAAGAGGTGGCAAGTGATAAAAATAGAGGAAGAGGTGGCAAGTGATAAAATAGAGAAAGAGGTGGCAAGTGATAAAAATAGAGAAAGAGGTGGCAAGTGATAAAAATAGAGGAGGAGTGGCAAGTGATAAAAATAGAGAAAGAGGTGGCAAGTGATAAAAATAGAGAAAGAGGTGGCAAGTGATCAATACAATGAGGTGGCAAGTGATAAAAATAGAGAAAGAGGTGATACAGGAAGAGGTGGCAAGTGATAAAAATAGAGAAAGAGGTGGCAAGTGATAAAAATAGATGAAGAGGTGGCAAGTGATAAAAATAGAGGAAGAGGTGACTCAGGAAGAGGTGGCGATAAAAATAGAGAAAGAGGTGGCAAGTGATCAATACAATGAGGTGGCAAGTGATGAAGACAGAGGAAGAGGTGGCTTTTTTTGCTTGTGTTGATTATTGTTTACAACATAGCCTACTAATTCATATTTAATAAACTCTAGATTATTTTGTATTAATAATACTGTATTAACAACTTCAAATCTTCTAGTAATTAATTGTAATTTTTCATCATTCTGTAAAATTGTGGTTGATTTTATTGCAAATAGTGTTACTAATAATTAACTACTGTAAATAATTTATAAATAAACACCCTAATGCGAGACAGTTCCGAAGATAAGTGACTATAATATCAGTGGTATTCGTAGTTTTCTGAAGTGATATATTGTACTTTAAAATTTTATTTTGTATTGTCAATAATTTTAAGTATTTATCTAGGGGTTAGAAATAGAGACGATTCGACTATTTTTAAGTCACCTTAAGGAGAAAAGTAAGCCATGAAAAGTTAGTTTCTGGTCATGGGCTGGTCACATTATGTGTTTTCGGTATTGTGTATTGCTAAATGGCGCCTGTATTCACCCAATCCGCCGCTATCGGTTTGACGCTACAATGTTGAAGAGTACACCCTGAAATGCCGCTGACATTTCCATTCTTCAGTTGGATGTGGACGTTGTTCTGCCGCTAGGTGGGACTTAAAACCGATTTGCATGCCTGCTCTTTGTGCGCTGGCATTCCTATGTGCTCACTGTAAGAGCGACACATGGTAACTGCTACTCAAGCTGCAAGTCTGTTGTCACGAATGTACAGGGACATCATTTTATTTTTACTAACATTTTTAATATTAACCTGTCTATACCTTTAGAGAACCGGAAACACCGCTTGCTCCCCCCTCCAAGACTGGAGTTCGATGATACTGGCGTAAAACACAAACAAATCACTCTACTAGGTATAGGAAGGAAGAAAAGTAGTTCATCCATTTACGTAAACTAGGAAATATCGCGATTTTGAGTTTGATAATTTTCATTAGGTTTTTCTTTAATGAAAGTACAGTACTGTATTGAGAATAAGTGTTTTTACTCACGAAGTGAGTTATCCATGCGAACGTATTCATTATGCAGTGTATATTATACTGTCTACAGCACATTAGCATACAATATAGAGAAAGAAGTTAAATTGAAAAATGATCATAATATGAATATTTAAACACAATTTTGAAAATGGTGGCCGTTCATTTCGATACAGGCTTTAGTTCTTTTGTGCATATTATCGCACTATAGACTATTGCATCTAATTCCAATTGCCAGTTTCGTCCTTCGTACTAGTAACTCATGTTGAAATAATTCTGTACCTACTCTACGTACTGTAAATTCAATCTTCACTTCTGCCCGACCCGAAAATATAAAATTACTCAGACATGCTATCTACTGTCCGTCCAAGTGGTTATGCCGCATGATTGTAGACAGGGAGGAAATCACGTGACAGTTAATTACTTAACGAGGCCCTTTTATTTAAGTTAAATTAAACAGCTGTATAATATTACGTAAACGCCCAATTCCTAAGAGAAATTAATGTTTTCAGAAAAGAGCTAAGACAGCCCAGCTTTTACAGAGGGGCGAGCAGAAGCAGGTGGGGGAAATCGGGATGCGACGTAGGCAAACGGACAGTACTTGTGCGAAAATATGATTCAATATTGAAAGCTCTTTCGTCACTGGAAAACGCGAACATATTTCTGGAACGTACTATACTCAGTAACTCAGTACTGCTTACTATCTGCTGTCTTGGCTCTGTGTGGAGTTGGAACTTCATTACTAGAAGGGGTGGGAGGGAAGTACATTCAAAAACTCAGGTACAATAAAAATTGAAGTAAAAATACAATGATGTCCCTGTAGTTTCGCCACCAGTTACCAACTTAGCAGGAAACTTTCGATTTCCAAATGAACACTGAAACATGACTATCTTCAACCGAGAAATATATAAAGACTAGTGGCTTGTGCAGCAAATGCTGCGAACTAAGTTCATTAGACGTTCAAATAAGCATTCTTCAGATTTATTTTCAATGAAGAATATCAGACATTCGGAAAGTTATTTGCTTCCATAATAATGAAACATACTCCCTCTGAATTGTTTTTATGCCAAATACTTTTTCTTGAACCTATATACCTTCAGTTTTTAGTTTGAACGCGAAAACGCAAGTAACAATGTCAGGACGATCAGTCGGTTTTCATGTGGGAGTAAAACAATAGCTATTTCAGATCATTGTGGATTATAGGTGAAAGTTACAAAAAATGTCAGGTTTGCTATGCTTTCGAACAATAGACATAGTATCTTGGTACAGCTGCTGCATGTTTCGTAAACTACCTTGAAATGTAGAGGGTAAAATCATTTTATCCTGGTAAGAGATCTTACTGAAATGATCGAGAGACTACAAAATCTTGCAAGCCTCATATTTTATCAGTAAGTAATACCTTTTGGTCTTTCCTTAGGAACTCTAATTTTTGCGCTCTCTCGAGCCAATTCTGAAGAGAATCACACATATAAATCGACACCACACCGCCATTAAATATAAATGAAAAAGACCCAACTCCACTTGATTAATAACTACAAAAATATTTGATTTTTAATAACAATATTATTATCTTACGTAAGTTTTATAGTTTTCAATAACGTATACCATATAGCCGCCACTCAGTAAATTATGTAAATCAAGATCTAATTGAGATATTCTCTACATCTACTTATATAACCCCAAAACGTTTCACTTTCATATCACGAATGAAAAATAGTCACAGCATGGCATTAACTATAATAATATTTCATTTCTAATGGTAATAATGTCATCAAACAACTTCAAGTTTTGTAGTTTATAATATCCAATACACAGCTGTACTCAGAAAATTACACACTACAGGATCAGACCTGTAAATTGTAGTAAGTCTTGAAATTTTTAATAACCAATTTAATTTGAGCTCTAAATATGTCAGCATTTTTGCAGATCATGGCCTTCGTGTAATATTGTTTACTGTAGTGTGTGTTTTGTTTTATTCTTAAATGGAATTAGTTAGTGACGACAGATGGATTTTATAAAATAGGAAAATTATGTTTAAAAATTGACATTTCACTGAAAACTACTATTTTTCTGAAAAACGCTGGGTTCCAAGCTTCAGAATGAGGGGTCATTTATTAAAATCCGTTCAGCCGTTTTCCCGTAATTTCCATTACCAGTTCAGATTGTGAATTATGTAAGCTGTGAAAGATGCGTAGGTGCTACAGGACCTTATATAGAACAGAAGAAACCTAACAGTGTCTTCTAAAATTGTAACCGTTTTCGCAGGACTAGAAATTCTTTTGTATTTCATTTGTTAGTATGCAAGTAACTCCAAGATTGGCCACTGGTTACGTATGGAATTTATAATGGCTCTGTAAGACCATAATAATGCGAACAAAGTAAACTCTTTGAGAGAAACAAACTTCAAAGTGTAGAATTTAGTTATCTTCTTAACTTCGTGAAAATAAGTTTAGTTGACCCTTAAATTGACAAAGTATCCTATAGGATACATCAGATTAATAGGCTATATACTATAAATTTTAATAGAACAATTTATTGATAGGAAAATTAAAATTTCACAATATTATAATATTGTACAACATATAAAATATGGACATTGCGATAGTTGTTTTCTTTACGGTCCGACAAGATTTAATAAACTAGTGTGAGAAATGAAGCTTTGCCAATTTAAGGGTTAAATGTACCCATTCAATTTTAAACATTTATGCAAGCATGCACGTAAGACATGTACTACACTGCAATATCTCACAATCATTGTTTCTTATTTCTTCTCTTAAGCATTCTTTTTCAACTCTCTTGTTGTACCCGGACGATTCTGAAAGACTTTGAATTTCGTTAGTCCCATACACTTAAATCCGGTGGTCTTGCTGGCCAAGTGATGTCCCCAAACCTTATTTATTTTTATTTAATTAGGTCATTGGTCCCCAGATGTAATATTATAGTTTTTTGTCCCTTTTTCCTGATGCTCCAATTTATGTCTCACTTCTTCGATTCATATCCCCGGGTACAAACTACTTCGAGGTCCTTATTTTCCTGTCCCACATGTCGCACCGTTCAATCTCCTATCACTGGTATCTGCTTCTTCTCGCTCGCCTCCCCCTGTCGTTCCTCGCATAGTCGCCTGTTCTCTGCTTCCATCTCTCTCAGGCTTTCTTCCGTCTGCTGCAGCTTCCCTTTTAGTTCAGCCATCTCTTTCTTCAGCGATTCAGTTTCTGTATCCGTGGTCACAACTAGGTCCCTCATACATTCCTTACACCTGTGCAACACAGCTATCGTAGCGATAATCTCTAGGGAAGCTTCTTACATTTACCATCTACTTTAACGCATTTTACAAATAAATGGGGAACAATTAAAGAAAATTTTGAGCGAATACAGTAGAACCTCTATTATCCGTGGTAATGAAGGGAATGGGCTGAACGGTTAATCGAAAAAAATCGGATAATCCGTACCACAGAAATCTTTCATAAATTAAGTGTTGCATAATGCAGTTTTCGTAATTTTCTCCGTAGTCACGTGTTTTAACACATTAGGTAGTGGACGAGAATAGTTTTAAGTATAATAGCTCTGTTGTAAAGAGTGGGTGAAGAAAGAATAATGCTGAAACTGATCAGGAAGAGAAAAAAGGAATTGTCTGGGTCACTGACTGTGAAGAAACTGCCTACTGAAGAATTCACTGGAAGAAATGGTGAACGAGAGAAGATTTCGGGGCAGAAGAAGATATAAAATAATAGACGGCATTAAAATAAATGAATCATATGCGGAGACTAAGAGGAAAACAGAAAATAGGAAAAACTAGAGAATGCTGGGTTTGCACTGACAGAAAATTATGAATGAATGAATGACGGGTTTCTAAGTGTCAAGGAAACTTCCTATCATGGATTTCTGTGGAAAGATAGGAAAAGTATAGGTAAAGTAAAGTAATGTTTTATTTAACGACGCTCGCAACTGCAGAGGTTATATCAGCGTCGCCGGATGTGCCGGAATTTTGTCCCGCAGGAGTTCTTTTACATGCCAGTAAATCTACTGACATGAGCCTGTCGCATTTAAGCACACTTAAATGCCATCGACCTGGCCCGGGATCGAACCCGCAACCTTGGGCATAGAAGGCCAGCGATATACCAACTCGCCAACCAGGTCGACGGAAAAGTATAGGTCTCGTGTTACAGATTTAAGCAATTTTTACACTTTATCCTTTTTATTTTTATTAAATCCCTCACAGTTGTAACTCCAATCTCGTATTCCGATGTGAGATGAACCGCAGTTCCCCTTTTCCAAAACCACTCAATTACAAGCACTTCTCTTCGATACTTAGCACAACATACTGTATTCTTTTGGCACTTCTGGAAGACGTTTTACAGAGAAGTTAAACAGGTCACTCGAACAGTAGACCATAATATGTAAGGACAAAGGCTTGTAATATCACTCTCTATAAAAAAAAAAAAAATTCGTACTAATGTATTGCCCAGAATATTTTTTTCTGCAACAAAAAAGGAGAGAATGACAGACGGATAATCCAACAATCGGTTAATAGGGTGACGGATAATCGGGGTTCTACTGTACACTTAATTCTATTTTAAAATGGATTCCAATTAACATTAACTGAAAACATAATATTAAATTAGCATCGTTTTCGGTAGTTTAGAAGAAAATAACAGTGAGGCGTTATCTTATCAACACAGTTCTTTATCCCCACGTTTCTCATAAAGACAAAGTGAAGAGATACTGAAGAGACTTTTCATATCGCGTGCATGTTACGCAGGATACAAAAGTGGTTTCTACGTAGAAAGAATTGGTCGCCAAGTAATTGCTTACGTGACTTGTGGTACAACAATAATTGTAGTTAGTTTCAGAATCGAGTTGGAAATAGTAATATGCGTTACAAGAGCGGTATGTTGAAGTTTTCATGTTCGAGGAAAAGTTTGAAAAAGCGAAACGTAGTTGAGCTTTTTTAATTTCCGACAATTGAAAGAAAACATACCGCTCGTGTATCGTACATTATTTTGTGCGAAGATCGTTTATTACATACCTGAAGGAGGAATTTCTAATTAGTTGCAATGAAATCTCCATCTTGGTTTCTGTTCAATGACGGCAATTTTGGAAAACAAAAATATCTATCTTCAACATTGTTGCTTTAAAATGTTTTCTGTGCTTACTATACTCCAGCAGGCCGTGATATACGTCTGTCTTTCCCCCCCCCCCACAGTCTATAAATTATTAATTTATTTAATTAGAATTAGAGTCTGGCTGGGCGGAAGAGAAGGCCTACTGGCCTTAGCTCTACCAGATTAAATAAATAAATTATTATTATTATTATTATTATTATTATTATTATTATTATTATTATTATTACTTTTCACGTGCGATATTATTCTTCTATAGTGTTAATATTATATTATATAATTCCATTGCCGCTGTAATTATATTTTAGTTCCTATTTTATTTTACTTATTTATTTATATTATTATTTTTTATTTTAATATTATATCTGAACTGCGACCGAGCACGAGCGCTGCTCATTCGGTCTCAAATTTTGTTAATACTACTGTATCTTCTTTTTATATTGCTTGTATTATTTTATTTGTATTTCTCTTTGTTTGTTTTGTAATTATATTTCTTTATTCTGTATCTTTGAAATAAATAAATAAATAAAATTGAAAACAAACGGCTTCCTTAATGTTACTTGCATCACGAAATACAGTAACTTTAGTGGAGTTGTAGAGTTTACTTAATTTTTGCAAATATTTAAAAAACAATAATTAACATTGCAATTTAGGTGAAATTGCAGTGGTAAGTTTCAATTTATAATTATTACTATATTGAACGTCTCTAAAAATAATACGTTAAAATGAAAGAGTAATGGAACGGAGAAAAATTCTCTCCGGCGCCGGGATTTGAACCCGGGTTTTCAGCTCTACGTCCTGATGCTTTATCCACTAAGCCACACCGGATACCTACCCGGCGTCGGACAGAATCGTCTCAGTGTCAGTTCCAACTCTTGGGTTCCCTCTATGACGGTGCAGAGGGCGGCCACTAGAGGGAACCCAAGAGTTGGAACTGAAACTGAGACGATTCTGTCCGACGCCGGGGTAGGTATCCGGTGTGGCTTAGTGGATAAAGCATGAGCACATAGAGCTGAAAATCCGGGTTCAAATCCCGACGCCGGAGAGAATTTTTCTCCGTTCCATTACTCTTTCATCGTATGATAACGCAGAATATCTGCATGGAAATATCATATGTACTTCGGTACATTAAAATAAAATAATATGTTAAAAGCCTAAAGCAGTAAAATCAATATGTCACTTAACCCTTAGTTGCCTGACGGTACTTAGAAGTACCGCGATTTATTTTGCATACTGGAAGACCTGGAAGAATAATAAACGGCCAGAAATTACGTGCAACCTGATAAATAAAATCCATCAAGGATACTGACAGTACTGTACATAGAACTACGACCTTTTTTAAAGTAAAAAAAAATAATAATAAAAATAAAAAATTCTGAAAAAATTACTGTATGTTTTGAATTCATATTCTAACATCATTCACTAAAGAAAACGGATTTATTTTAATTTTTTCTTATGTCCGGCAACAAAGGGTTAAGCGGTAAGAAGAGGGAAATTGTTATGTGTGTTAGGTTGGGAATACTGAATGTGGAATTTTAGACTTTCCGCGGGTTGGGTTTGTGGGGAAACCAAGCAAATACGCACGATCTCGCACAAAATATTTACGTAAATATAGCCTCCTTACATATAAGCTTAAGTGTTTTCCTTTATTAAAACTAAAATAATTTAATTCCAAATCCTTCATCAAACCTTGAAATGAAGCGGAAGAATACACAATTTCCAACTATTACTTTTAATTTTACATAGAATGCTTCCCCCGTTTTAAACAGGCAATTTAATTGAAAATTTGACTGTGTTTATACTTTGATTGATTCTATCTTTGATCGAAAATTGCATTCCGGTCGGCGTGTTTTGAGATATTTTTATGCTCTCGCGATTCCAATTATATTTGCTGCTTTAGTCAGTGCTTGGCGTTTACACCTTTAATGTCTTGTTTCAATTTCAGACTTCAGCTATCAATTTAATTTAAAATTTAGTAGGCCAAGCACACTTTTTCCATTTTGTCATTCGTTCAGCTGTTTAATAGTTCCATGTCCTGATTTTAAATCCGTGGTAGGAAAATGTGAACATTTTATTAAGTGATAAAAGGCAACGATAAAAAATCTTGTTCTGTAACAGACGTGACTGTGTGGTTGAGGGTATTATGACATAATGGAATGGAGAACGAATCAGTTTTGTCCTGTAGGTTCACACTTCTGTAAAATAATACATTATTACTTACGTAAAAAACATCACGTACTGATATTACACAGTGATTTATATAGAACTGACACATTTCTTTCATTAATTGTTTCAAAACGAATTGTGCTAGCGACAACTTATTATACCTAAAATGTAGAGGAATTTTGGGAGATTATTTACCTCTATAGCAAATGTTGAAAATGTCCTCCATCCTGCATAAGGCACAACTCAACACGTCGTTCCATGTTACTGGCCACTCGTTGGAGGACTCTGTTGTCAATAGCTTGAATCTCCTGTGTGATGTTGTGCTTCAGATCGTCCAATGTCTGGGGACGTGTGGCGTAAACCCTGTCTTTTAAGTAACCCCATAGAAAGAAGTCCGGCGTTGTCAAATCCGGAGATCTCGGTGGCCACGGTTCCTGGAAATTATTCGGTCGTCAAAGAAACTTGGTTTTAAGCCTGCACTTTTCGCAGCTCTCTGACACATTGAGTAGGTGTACCCTGTCTCCTGCGACAAACGTCTTAATGATTTTTTGGGTGACTGCTCCAGTCGTGCTCTTACGTCAACAACAACCGTGGGAAGCCTAGATGAACGATGCTTGCCCTTTTCACTCACCAGAGATCCAGTTGTTTCCAATTTGTTTACCAGTCCCAGTATTGTGTTTCTTTTGGGAGGATTGCGAACACCAAATTCTCTCTGGTATGCCCTTTGAGTAGCTGTAATTGAATTCGTAATCCAGTATTGCTTCACAAGGAAGAGTCGTTGATTTAATGTGTACTGCATTTTCACGTCGACACAAAATGTCGAAAACAGCTGCCAACAATAGGAATAAAACATAAACATCTGCGCATCTAGTGCTGCCAACAATAGGAATAAAACATAAACATCTGCGCACCTAGTGACAAGGAATCGAAACTCCAGAACATTCTGCTTAATTTGGTGCTAAAATTGGGTCAGTGCTGCCAACAACAAGAATAAAACATAAACATCTGCGCATCTAGTGACAAGGAATCGAAACTCCAGAATATTCTGCTTAATTTGGTGCTAAAATTGGGTCATTGAATGAATTTCCAACGGAATAACTAAAGAAAGAAATGTGTCAGTTCTATATAAATCACTCTGTATTACACATTTTCTTGCGTAATATCTAGATAATACGGACTATTTCGCTCATGTGTCAATGAACAAATCATGGGTAAGATTTTATTGAATTTTAACTATATGAAAACCAACTATCAACTGCAATATTCTCGAAACAACGTTCTTCACGCATTTTGTGGTCAGGTAATATCTTGTAGCACCTGATGTTAAATATTTTCATTGTTTCCTTAACAATACAGTAGGCCATGATATTGCGTGATGGCCGTGCTAGCAAATGTAGACCTAAACATTAAATATCTTAATTTATAATGTTAATCTGTTTCTGTGTGTTAGAAATTATTTATAAATATATTCGCGAAATAATCTTATTCGAAATATCACAAGAGTTATGATTTTATCTATAATTCACTAAATGAAAGTACCTAGTTCGAAGTCAAATGTTATAACCTCACTTCTTTATTTAGTGTTTCACTGATCATAACTTTTACACCTACTCGTAATGTCAAATATTTAACAATGAATTTCATATTGCAGGGGGCCATGCCGGCCAACGAAATAGATTAAGTTAACAAATTAGATATCTTATTTAATACTAATATGTATATCATGGTTTCTTCTTATTATTAATAATTATTTATTGATTATTATTCTGATAACTGTATGCAAATACGAAATAGCGTATATTGAGCAAAAATTTCAAGGTTACAGTGTTATTCGTTGCTTAGAAAAAAAAAAAACATTGAATTTCACAAATTTGTCACTACTCAAACCTTTGTGAAAGTTACTTTTCCGCATCCTGTAAAAAACACCAGACAGATCTTGTGAGGGATCATATGAAAGAAAATAGGCTTATTGTCTGTCGTACTTGTTACACTTTTACTACACTGGCATCATGTGTTTTCTGTTACTGCAAAAAGTAGCTCGGTTGATTGGCGTTTGAAACGTAGCACTACTGGATAATGAAGCACTCATCAACGCATTACTTTTTCGTGTAATTTTGCTGTAATGGTCTGTTACTCATATCCCGAAACGAGAAAGAATTAACAGTTATAAAACACGAATATAAAAAAACACATAAATGTAACCTGAAAATCACTAACAAGTATGGAATAAACATTTATTTAAACCTCTGCGAATGTTGACTGGAATAAAATATGACGCCATTCAAAATGGTCTTGCATGTTTATATTTACAACTTGTTACATCACATCGCATTCACAATAAATCAATAACGCTATTCTTAATTAATGGAAGAGTTGGCAGAGCGCTGGTACGTTCAACCAGAGGTCCCGGGATCGATACCCGGCCCCGGAACAATTTTTCCCTTGAAATTATTCAAATCTGCTTTACAGGAAGCTTTACCTGAAAGATTATATTTGCATAATATATACGTCACTGTGTACGTTAACAGAAAACCACAATTTCAAGTCACACAGAGTTTGTGTGCACTCGATGTGGGTCTCTAGCGGTTCGTCAGCCCACGTGAGTTGTGTGGATATAAAGGGGAAAGTTGAGACGGTGTCGGGTGGAGTTCCCGGGTAGCTCAGTTGGCAGAGCGCTGGTACGTTCAACCAGAGGTTCCGGGATCGATACCCGGCCCCGAAACAATTTTTTCTGCTTTACAGGAAGCTTTACCTGAAAGATTAGATTTGGAAAATTGACAGTTCGTTAATATGGACACGTAGAGAATGTATAGTTTTGACAGTATGTGGAATTCCATTTATTGGGTGAACGTACATGTGAAAGACAAAAGTGAAATGCAAAAACAAATAAACAAGAGGAATAAGAGAAGGGGAAAATCGAAGAGAAGAGGAAGGAAAACAATAAACACAAGAAGAACAATAGAAGGAAGAAACAGTCAGATGATATAAAACAACGAAAAAAGAAAACAGCATAGAAAATGAAATACAGTGAAGAAATATTTATGAAGTAAGATGGATAAGTTAATAGAATCTAAAAATATAGCAAAGCATAAGTAATTGAGATAGTAAATCAAGGAAGAGTGAAACGCAAAGAAATGAGAAATGGGAAGGGAACGATATTTAAGCCTAACAGAATGGGGAAAGTTAACTCCTGGATTCGATTGTGTGTGTTCAGTTTTTCATCTCGCCTGCGCTGTTCTTGTTACAGGCTGTGACGTCACATTCGGTCACGTCCTGCAGGCAACACCAGCTCTTCTACTGCTGTACCAATTCTCACCGTGTCACCAGCAGCTGACCACGTGATGAACTATATAGCTCGCGTGAGACGAAAGTGAAAACTACATGCTCTGCCTGCCGTTCTTGGAGAGCGTTGCAACATTTCCGAATACGAGAAGCGGGGGGAAATTCACTGTACAACGATCTCTATAGACCTATCCCAATTCGTAACGTAGCCTCTACTTCTATTGTCAAAATCAATACGAAAGAAGTTGAGTTATATTTCTGAAGTTATACAGGGTTAAAGGGGTTTAGCTGCATTAATTTAAACAAGTAAAACTATCAGATAAGTAGGAATAACCCTATTATTTGGAAAATGGTTTGTAATTGTATTATAAAGTCTTAGGCCGAAATAAAGCATTGAATGTTTTCACTGTCACTGTTTCCTGTTCGATTTTCAGTAGTTGCTAGCTGATCTCGTATCTGAGAAAGATAAGTATCCTAAATTTGTCTCGAAAATAGTTTTCAATTTCTATGTCACTACTAGGGAAGGTTCCACTACGACTTGATCCATGGCTATGGACAAATTTTCCACCGATTTAAGGGACTGCAATGTATTTCAATGAATGCCCGTTTCCAATCTCTAGTTTGTGTTTGACACAAGTTACAAAATATAAACTCTCCATTCGAAGAAAATAATGTATCTCCTCAGAATTCCTCCACGAAATTCTGTACCTAAATTTTAAGAAATATATTTTCAAACGTATACAATACCCATTCGAATAATACGTATTTTCTTATTTTCAGACAGACCGTTTACCTCTAATTAATTATCTGAATGTCATTGGCTTCGACACGACACAGTTTCCTCGTCCGTCTTCCTGTCATTCGATGTGGCCACTTTCTTAGTACACACGACTGTCCCTGAGCACTTGCAGGGTGAGCTTTGTGTACGTTGTACCTGTAACCTTACTCATGCACACGACACACAAGTCCCCAAGTTCCGAGCTTTGGTAATTTCATCTGCTGATTCCAAAAATGAAGTCAGAATTTTTCTTCCCCGCCCACTATTTTTTTTTTTTTGTAATTTTAGGAAAATGGTTTATTTTTATTGCTATAGGTATACAGTCCTTACCATACTAATGGAAAGAAAATATTTAAAATATTTAATTTTATTGCTTTAACAATCGACCTAGATAATTGTTGCCTGTGAATTCAGAATTCATAAAAACGGATTTTAAAAAGATAGTATTAATTCTCAGTTGAGTTGGAACTTACATTAAACAAGTTTCATAACCCGTATTTTCTTTGTCCTAATTTTAAGTGTGGTAAAAGTGTCGTATAAAGTGAAACATACCTCGAAATACTGTGTAAATCACAAACAATTTTTATTACGTTTGTGGTTAGTTAACTTTGAAAGCACACAGGTGAATTTTACTACACTAGTTAAAAGAGCTTACGAGTGATCTTTTGATTGAAAAATAGATGAGAACAGGAACTGGGCCCCTCAAATATGTTGCGATCCATATAATTCTATTAACTGGTTGGCTAAAAGGATCCCGTCATATGCCTTTTCCAGTTCCAATGATGTGCCGGAAATCTAAGGATCGTTCATTCATTCATTCATTCATTTATTTTATTCCATAGATCTTACATGAGCAATGAAGCTTTAAGATGTGGAACATGTCAACATTTTACAATATTACAATTACAATTTTTACAAATTTTTATAGTTTTACAATTTAGTAATTTTCTACAATTTTTACAATGTACAATTTTTTTACATTTTGGCGAGATGTAGTGAGATGAAATGAGGTCCGAGGATTCGCCAAAATATTACCCGGCATTTGCCTTTTCGGTGGGGGAAACCTCGGAAAAACCCAACCAGGTAATCAAATCAAAGGGGGTAATCAAATCAAAGGTGTTGATGCCAAGGACTCGCCATAGACCATAGACTGCTACTTGTACTTTCTAGAAACCACAGATCAGAAGATTACAGAGAACTTATCAGCGAGCTGATTCAGAACTATAACGCGATGGAGAGTAATATGTCTCTCTAAATAACGTCTTGGATTCTCATGTATTTTTCCTTTCCTCAAAACCCTCGAGTAGTGTGCGACGAGCGTGAGGAGCGTTTTCTTCACGATTTTTCTGAAAAGGAAAGGCGCTACCTGGAGAAATAGATTTTCATGTTGAAGATATACCGATAAGCTGTCACAATTTGACTATAATTATATGTATATTTACCGCCTTTGCTTATCATACAAAATGAATAAATTAATTAGTCATATTTTCCTCATTAACGTTTTCGGTACGTAACTTGTACCATCTTCAGACGTTTGTGTATGATTTTAATTGTAAACCAAGCCTGTGGGTGCATGTATCTGGACTGACATGGTCAGTGTTTTTGTGTATGCTGTGCGGTGTTGGTGAAGTGTTGTCATGATTACACAAATGATCACCTTAACTCTTATATGCTATTTGGTACCACACTTTATCAAACTTGAATTGCAATGTTTCTGTCGTTGTTTAAAAACACTATGTAAGACACTGTTTAAAACTATTTAAAAATATTTAAAAGCACTTAGTTTTTACATCACTTTGACTATTTGAAGTATGTGATCACACTATGTAAGACACTGTTTAAAACTATTTAAAAATATTTAAAAGCACTTAGTTTTTACATCACTTTGACTATTTGAAGTATGTGATCACACTATGTAAGACACTGTTTAAAACTATTTAAAAATATTTAAAAGCACTTAGTTTTTACATCACTTTGACTATTTGAAGTATGTGATCACACTATGTAAGACACTGTTTAAAACTATTTAAAAATATTTAAAAGCACTTAGTTTTTACATCACTTTGACTATTTGAAGTATGTGATCACTTATTGTGTGGTGTTTGCTGGTTTGAAGTTAGATGCGGCACTTGTGGTGATCATGACAACACTTCACCAACACCGCACAGCATACACAAAAACACTGACCATGTCAGTCCAGATACATGCACCCACAGGCTTGGTTTACAATTAAAATCATACACAAACGTCTGAAGATGGTACAAGTTACGTACCGAAAACGTTAATGAGGAAAATATGACTAATTAATTTATTCATTTTGTATGATAAGCAAAGGCGGTAAATATACATATAATTATAGTCAAATGGAGAAATAGAGTTCAAATATTCTGGAAAATTACTGCTGGACACTCAAAACTGATGTTTCTCAAGCCAAGTATAGCCTAAAATCTAATTCACACTCGTTTTAGATAAGTAAACATGATTTTAGTTAAAATGTTACAAGGTATTAACGCAAGAAAAGTTTAAATTACATTTCATATAATTACTCAAAAACCTTGCGTGATAGAAACATTTTGAAAACAGATTTGAAATCAGCACGAAACATTCTACAAGAATCACCCATTTGTTTTCTTTTAACTAAAAATATGTTTAATTTTGCTGACCAGTGTAATAATAATAATAATAATAATAATAATAATAATAATAATAATAATAATAATAATAATAATAATAATAGTTATTATGGAAAAAATCGAGTTTCTATTCAGAGATTGGAAGTGGATACATTGCAAGAGCGCAATGCTTTGTTTACAGCTGCGGAATTATGAAGCCTAATGCAGTAGTAATAAGCAAAGTCCGAAGGTTTAGCCCCTATTCTAACCAGCAACATGTAAAATTACATTAATCTGTTTACAGCTGGGTTGTGCATCAGGAACGTACAGTTAACTCACAAAACATTCAAGCAGTAGGATCTGAAGCTCCAGCTAGGCCTAATCCGATCAGTGTGATATGATTTGTTCGTGCGTGGTGATATGCTGATTAATGAAGGCAGTATACTGATAATAAACATACAGTGTTACTGAACATATTGTCTTTCAGTGAACATAGAAAGGCAATTGCACAAAAGAACTAAAATTTCAATTATAGAAAGCAACAGTAATATGTACATTGTCATAATTTTCTAGAACGAAATCTTATGTTGTTCATAGAACATACTATGTGCAGTACATAGATGAGTTACATAGCCATTATACAGGGTGATTTAGGAGGATTTACCACCACATACGGAGCTTATTTCCGAAGACATTGTGAGCAAAAAAGTCATATAAACATTTGTCCTGCTCTCAATATTTTCAGAGTTACGCTAATTTGAGGTTGTTAGTAAAATATCTTTTTCCTTCAGTTTGAAGGTGATAGAATACTAAAAATAGAGAATTAACCATTCAGAAATATCATTTCTTTCATTAACTAGTAATAAGACGCTTAAAAATGTGTCTTGAGTTCCTTAATTGCTTCTTACAGTTTTTTTTTTTTTTTTTCAATTTTAACTACAAAATTACATTATTACTACGTATTTATCACAACGATTGTTACAAGTCACACCACTTCTATAGGTATCCTACAAACAAAACTCAGCTCAGACTCCTTGCGCCGCCCATGCTATACCCCTCTTACCCCCCTGCAGTAGGCTGGTTCTTTAATAAGCGGCTACTGGTATAGCTATAACGGCTACGGTTGCGGACATGTGCACTCAAAGAGCAGCTGTAACAACAACCAATTAAGTGAATATGACATTACAAGATGCCAACATCATGTCTTTCTAAGTCACAATCGGTATCTATCTTCACTGGAACTGTCCTCATATTTAAATTTTAAATACTTAAATTAAATTAAATTAATATTTAATATAAAACGCTATGCGACTCCCTGACTCTGTACAATAACACGTGTTCAGTCCAGCACAGTGCGCATGCGCATAGTGTCGGTGGTGTGATTGGAGACGGGGAGCATGCTGGGAAAGGGAGCATACGTCATCTGCGCGAGACAGTCACGCCCGCTGGTTTCTGCGCACTGAGCTTTGTTTGTTGGATGCCTATAGCGATTTTATTCTTTACAGTTCAATTTTGTCGAGGATTTAAGGGCCAGAATGACCATATATTTATAATAATTTCTACCTAAATTGAATTTTGTACAAGAATTAAATAAATGTTTGTTTATTGTATTCCGGCTATCAAAAAAATGTCCCATTATTGCATTTTTTCCAAATTATACATATGTTTAAAATAGGTCGAAATTGGTTCGTAATTTTTTTTTTCTTATCGACATCCTCAGGTTGTTCTAAAGAGGTCTCAAAACGTATTCGAGGGTCTAAAATGCATTTTCATTTGCTTTCCTTCTCAATCATCATAATACCAACTCTTCTTGTACTCCCATTAGTGCTTATACAATGAATATCTTCGTTACTTCAGTTTTGTGTTTAAAATTGTAGTGTACTTTGTAAATTTGTAGTGTTTTTTGTAACGCAGTTTTACTCCTGGTTGAGTGTTAGAGAAGGCCGTATGGCCTTAACTCTGCCAGGTTAAATAAATCATTATTATTATTATTATTATTATTATTATTATTATTATTACTACTACTACTACTACTACTACTACTACTACTACTACTACTACTACTTTGAAATTCTCAGCTTTTTTACCGGTTGCCATTGTGTTTCGACGTAAATGATGTCTCTTGTTAGAAGGAGTTCTCCAGAATTGCAGAAGTGTAAGAAATGAAGCACGTTATAATCTCTGCAGCGTCTTAACGTAACTTGGTTTTTCTTTACACTTGCAATGAACTAAACTGTCTTCCTGTCACAATCCATTTCTGGCGTTGCGTACGCACTTACATATATACCTTAAGCATAAGCAGGCAATTTAACTGGAGGTAGGAGTTCCATACGAGCCTCAGTTAGAAAATTAAATGTGCCAAACATCACATTTCCCAAGAAATCTGACAACCGTTCGATGCCGCAATCTGATAGGAATCCCACATGGGACAGCTTGGTTGCCGGTTCCCAAGGAACTGTATATTGTAGCAGGGAGAGGCTCTCCACGGCATACATATGGACTAATTTTATTCTGCATCCAGTCGAAAAAGTCGGTTTAGAGGTCGAGGAGTAACAGCCAGGGGAATACGAATGGTGCAATCTGGAGCACACAAGCGCATGTGCACGCCGCTCCTCTGCTTGCGCTTCGCAATAAAAAGTTTAATCTAGAAATTACGTAAGTGCGATACAATTGCGCCACGGTTGCCCACTATCAGCGTACAGTCTTAGAAAAAAGTTTTATCGCACAAATACTTAATTCCCAGAAAGGAGACAGTGCGCATGATCGAATGACGAGCGACCTGGTTCACAAGAGAACGGCTATTTTATTTATTTACTTGAGCTTCCTCAAATTAGAGGCTTCCATTAGACAAAGCATACAAAACAAAACAAGAACAAATAGATGATGAAAGAAAACAGAGTAAGAAAAAAGGTAAGCAAGTACACAAACAAACAAACAAACAAACAAACAAACAATAGCAGTTTACAGAATAAGAAAAGTTACAAGTAAAGAAGCAATGGAAGCTAATAAGAAAAAGGAAAATGATAATGGTGCGTTTGTTTTTTCAGTACATGTAGGTGGTTCCGTAAAAGTTTGACTGACTCTCTAATTATGAGGAGGGCCAGTTCATTCAGAAACGATTTGTGCAGTCCTAGGGTCTTACAGAATTGAGAAGAGAAGTTAGGTATCGTCCCTCTTGCTCCAAACATCAATCCCGTGACACTGATATCGTGAAGTTGGTATTTACCTTTATAATACGGGATGGTTGGAACGTAGATTGCTCGTTTCTCCTCATGTACGTCTTCAGGCTGTCCTTTGTACGTTTCAAACCTGATGGTGGGGTCGATTATCATACCCTGAGACAGGAATTCGCTAATGGCGATTACGTCAATTCGTCTGTTACTGCCATTGTCGGCGGTTCCGTGGACTTCTTCATAGACGGTGTATTTTAGTTTTCTAAGGGCATCGGCCAATTTAGTTCTAATTGCATGGTGCCTATGTATACGCAATTTTTCTCCATAAGAGCAGGCTCCCAGGACATGTCCAAGGGTTTCTATCTCACTGAGGCATCGCCTGCAGTGGTTGTCCTGAAACCTACCGGGTATGGCTCTTACAGCGCTTACGTTGGCAGTCATCTTGATAGCCTCCTTCCATTCACCATTAGTTTTGTTTCATTGTATGTGTGATCATGCGCACTGCCTCCTTTCTGGGACTTATAAAATTCTATGCGACAAACCTTTTCTCTAAGACTGTACACTGTCAGTGAAGAAGAGGTTGTAAGATTGCGACATTGACTGAATGCACAAAAAAGTTTAGATCACAAAATAATACAAGCATCTCATTTCATAATTATTAAATTGTGTCACTTCTTTGTAATAGGCCTAAATGTTTAATATGCTTCCCTGGTTCTTGCTAACCTTATTTCACCACTCATGGTTTTGCAGATTTCCGTAACTATGGCTACGCACTATACTTAAGTTGTGGGATATAGTTGGCATTGTCCCTTTTATTTTTCTTACATCTTTCTCTTTTCTATGTGTGTTACGAGTTTTTTAGCTGTGTACAGTCATTAATATATGACTAGTGAGGATGATGACAAGTGGGTAATGTGTGACGGGTAGAATGGTGACGAGTCCTTAATGCGTGAAGAAAAAGCTATGACGAATATTCCGAATCTCCTTAAGGAGAGAGTATTGTTAATTATTACGGTGAAAAACCTGTAAATTTTCAATTTATTTTCTTTAAAATACTCTGAGACGTGAGAAAAATGCATTACATACAATTTAAGACCTAGTTATGATCATTTCGGCTACAGTGATGTAATTTTTTCTGCTGCACAGTGTTTTTAAATGACACTAATGTTTGCAATTTTCCGTAACTTTCTTCTTGCTTTATACTCATACAAAATGTTACATATTGTGACAGCGACGTGAGATTCGAACTCACGACCAGCGTCCCGCGAGAGAGCATATCGCGCGGGCTTCACGGGGAAAGGGGAAAGGAGCCTACACGCGAGGGGAGGCTGCGCGCGCAGCTGCTACTTAACGCAGTGAATGTGGAACGACCTTCCCAACTATTCCAGAAGTCCGTCGAAGTGGAGATATCGAGATAATTCTCTACACACCTGTAGAAATTTCTCGCAACTATGATTTTGCTATAAAAGAGCAGGCGCCAGCGAACTAGAGCAGAGAGTTTTCAGTTATTCAGTCAGTGAGAAAGCCAGAGCAAGGAAGCCAGTCTTGTGTACCGGAGTTCGACTCGAGTGTGCGTCCGCAACTTCGTCAGCAGCCGAAGGCCTGAGTTCGAGTGCAGTGGACCGCAGTTGGAGGGACCTGAGTTCGAGTGCAGTGGACCGCAGTTGGAGGGACCCGAGTTCGAGTACAGTGAACTGTCTCTGAAGGTCTGTGGTTCGAGATACTGTGAACTCGAGTGACTGAGATAGAAGAACTGTGAACTGAGAACTGGTAGTTCTAATTTGTAAATAGTGCTTTGTAAATATCAGTTAAGATTAACAGTTCATTGTTGTGCGTACTAGTCCAAGTAAATTGTCATTGGCGTCGGTGGAGTGCTATAACGAATACTGTGTTGAGTGAAAATTCCAATTGTTGCCGAGAGCGTTTATGGCGAATTGTAGAAAGGAATTATTGTTGTGAGGAATAAATTACATTGTTGTAACTAATAAAACTCACAATATCTTCTGAACTATTATTGCTACATGCATGATATTTGGAACACATTTTTTAAGCTATTAGGAAACATTTCTCTGAAACAGAAATTTGTTAATCTTAAAATAATGAAAGCCAATATCAAAATTCGGCAACAGATATATAGACGTTTTCATAGTGTTCAAGATTACTATCAATAATGCTTTTATTTAATTAATTTATCTTGAAAGCAATATATTGCAAATAATTTATTCCGTTTTATGGTATACTACGAGTATATTCGTATCAAATTTTATTTTATTTTTTTTTCCTTATTGAGTTAACACAGCTATTGCGAACGTATATGCAAATGGTTGAATTGAAAAAAAAATTCTTCAGTTAAATCAAATTACATTACATTATATTGAATAAAATTAAATTTTATGAATAAAATGTCATAAACATTAAGTTATGAATTTAGACCTACCTAATTTAAAAATGGGTGAGATATATCCACTATAGTGAAATACTGTACTTGGAAGCAGCATATTGAGCATTTAAGCAATAAATTATCCAGGTTTCTATTCATTTAAAAAAGTTTTAAAATCATTTTACCATTGAAATATATTAAGACTGCCTATTACGCCTGTTTTAACAGCATTTTAAACTATGGTATCTTATTTGGGGTAACAGCACTCAAGTCATCAAGATTTTTACATCATAGAAAAAGATCGTCAGAATTTTTACCAATTCTCATTATCATGAACATTGTCTCCTTTATTTATTAACGTGAATACAGGGTGATTCACGAGGATTTACCATCACTTACGGAGCTTATTTCCGAAGACATTCTGAGCAAAAAATGTCATATAAATATTTGTCCCATTTTCAAAGTTACATTAATTTGAAGTTGTTAGTAAAATACCCTTTTCTTTAGATTTACGGGTACCGGTAATAAATGTTACAAATACAGAATGAACTGTTCAGAAGTGTCATTTCTTTAATTGGCTAGCGTTCTGAGGCTAAACATATGTTGTTAATTGCTTTCTACAGATTTCATTTTTCAATTTTTAAATAAAAATGACATTATTCTTCTGCACTTATCACAAAAATTGTTACAAATCATACGACTTTAGGAACTTGATTCTTTACAGTTTAATTATGCATCCTAATGTACAGTATTAAATAATTTACAAGAGTGGCGTGATTTGTAACAATTGTGATAAATGCATAAAAAATCTCAGATTAATTTTGTAATTAAAAATCGAAACAAATTTCTGTACGAAGCAACTATGGAATTCACAACACATTTTTAACTTCAGAATATTAGCTAATTAAAGAAATGATACTCCTGAATAGTTCAGTCTTTATCTGTAATATTCTTTTAACCTTAAAACTAAAAAATAATGGTATTTTACAAACAACTTCAAATTAGTGTAATTCTGAAAATATTGAGATTAGGACAAATGATTATATGACATTTTTTGCTCAGAATGTCTTCGGAAATAAGCTCCTTAAGGGTCGATAAATCCTCGTGAATCACCCTGTATATTTTTTAATTATTAATGTCAAATAAAATTTTCATAATCGCACTTATAGGAAAGATTGTCATAATCACAATACTAGGCAGTTAAGTATGTTTCATCAACCAAAATTTCGACTAACAAAAACCACCAAATATTTGAAATAATGGCAATAAAATTGTCTAACAAAATGCCCACGAATTTATTTACCTTAAGTAATGTTGAATTTAGAAACGTTATCTATAGTTGGTTCATTAGTAGCCTAAGTCTTTTTATGATGTACAAGAATTTTTAACTCTAACTTTTAACTGTGTTTGACAAGGTCTATTACACTATTTCTGTGACTAAAGACTGTTATGTAAATATATAGATAAATAAATTTGTATTTTTTTTTAATTTGGGCCCCAAGACATTTTTTAACTAATCTCGAATTTAAGTTGTTACAGCAATGATGATTTCACATACAAAAATAAAATTGAGCATCAATGAAGAAAAAAAGTAAAATTTAACGATCTATTTATGAACAATTCCAACCCAAATTTTGAATTAACATTTCATGGTAATTAGAAAGCCTAACAAATGATAAATTGAAACCTCAATAAACTAGTAATGGGTCAATATAAGTCAGAATGATTATGATGACGATTTTTCACTTTTCTTCAAGAGTTGCCTGGCTCTTGCTTTCTGAAAGACTGTAGTTCATTTCCACAGTGCAACTGATACTCTGGTGCCGGCATAAATTCAGTTCCTGTTAACCGTAACACGTTTTTCTTATTTCACGCAAGAGCTTTATGTGTTGCTCCACGAAATGACACTGTACCGCGTCCGTATTTCTTCGTAGCATAATTGGAATAGCTTGTCCTTGCCGTGAGTGCCAGACTAATTGTAGCGGTGCGTGTTGCTTGCAGAAGATATGAGGTTCATACTACGATTATAACAGAATTTGCAATTAAATAACGTAGCTAAGGAAGGCAGAGATAAATCTCCCCAAACTTCACAAGAAGCCAAGAGCGTAATTTTTCTTTTGCCTTGTTTTCTTTTCTTTTTTATGCTCGAAAATTCTCAGCAAAGTCGGAGTCCTCGCTTTCGCCAGATCGGAAGTGGAAAGCTATTAACAGTACCACAAGACGGAAACAAAGTATGACAGATACAAAATGTGCTGTCTTGGTAATGCACTAAATTGTGTATAACTGAGTGCCTCTGTAACGAATGCTGCTGTGCCGTTAATTTTAAAACTTTGACAGTAAAGCTGTGCCTAGTATAACGCGGTTAAGCCTATAATATGGTATTAACTTTAAAGGAAACGTCTCGTTTTATACAACGTATTTAATACATCCAGCGATTCGGAATTAGTTGCAGGTTTCATCACTATGGTTACCTATCGGGTTTTCAGTGAAAGCATGCAGAAATAAGCAGTAAATAAGGGATGCTCTACTAGTCTACTGAACATTTTTAGATAGGAAACTTGGAGTCTGCGAAGTCAGATTAAGGAGATATGAACTCTAACATGTTTATCGCTATTTCTTTTATATTATTTATTTCATTATTCATTTATTTAAATTTAAATATACAGAATAAAGAATATAATTACAAAAAAAAAACAAGAGAAAGAGAAATAAAATAATACAAGCAATATAAAAAGAAGATACAGTAGTATTAACAAAATTTGAGACCGAATGAGCAGCGCTCGTGCTCGGTCGCAGTTCAGATATAATATTAAAATAAATAATAATAATAATAATAATAATAATAAAAATAAATAAGAAAAATAAAATAGGAACTAAAATACAATTACAGCGGCAATGGAATTATATAATATAATATTAACACTAGAGAAGAATAATATCGCACGTGAAAAATAGGACTAATATATAAATTTCAAAATTATAGAATACAAAATATATAATATAGGTTGATTAATTCATACACATAGGCTATAAATTTATTTAATCAAATTGAAGATAGTAACAAGTTTTTAATTTTCTTGTTATATGTTAGTGGGTTACATGTTAGAAGTTTTGGGTGTAATTTAGTTAAAGCATGGTATAACCGAGGGTCAAAATTTACGCTATGCTTTAGACCAGCAGATGTGAGACATTTAGGTTCTACTAATGTTGAATTAATATTTCGTCTTGTGTCATAATTGTGTGTCTGTAATACAAACGTATTACGATTTTTATGATAAAATTTTAACAGGGTATACTTATAAATTTGTTCAATATTAAATAGGCCTACATTAAATTCAGAATAAATTAATTTAGTTGGATAATCGAAACGTTTCTTCAAACAAATTTTAATTATTCGTTTTTGTAGTAAATTTAACGGACTAAGATTAATTTTTGTACTTCCACCCCAAACAATTATACCATATTGAATGATAGACTGAACAATGGCCAAATAAACATTTCGTAGAACTCTAATAGGTAAGTAGCATCGAAGATTAACGAATTTATAAATTGTTTTACGAAGCTATTTATTGTTTTCCATATCATCTACATTTATTATTTACATGTATTCGCATTCTTATAATTTACATTTACTCACGTTTTTAAATTACTTCCATATTACTGATCAGAGTTAACAATGCAATGTATCCACTGTGATTAACTATAGGAATGATACGAAAGGGTCTGTCATTGACTCGTATCATGTTTTATAATGTGACAATGTACATACGATAGACAAAACCACCTTGTAGATGATAGTTCAACAAGTGAAACATGATGGATTGCCTACATGTAAATAATAAACGTAAATATTGAATGTAAATTACCTTAATGTAAATACTGAATGGTGGTGTGGAAGAGGAGGCCTATTTAATTGGCCTTAACTCCACTAGAGTTAATAAATAAATAACTAAACAAATAAGTAAGTAAATTAATAAATTAACGCATAAATTGACAAATTAATAAACGTATACATACTTACAAATGGCTTTTAAGGAACCCCCGGGTTCATTGCCGCCCTCACATAAGCCCGCCATCAGTCCCTATCCTGTGCAAGACTAATCCACTCTCTATCATCATTTTCCACCTTCCTCAAATTCATTTTAATATTATCCACCATCTATGTTTCGGCCTCCCCGAAGGTCTTTTTCCCTCCGGTCTCCCAACTAATACTCTATATGCATTTCTGGATTCGCCCATACCTGCTACATGCCCTGCCCATCTCAAACGTCTGGATTTAATGTTCCTAATTATGTCAGGTGTAGAATACAATGCGTGCAGTTCTGCGTTGTGTAACTTTCTCCAATCTCCTGTAACTTCATCCCTCTTAGCCCCAAATATTTTCCTAAGAACTTTATTCTCAAACACCCTTAATGTCTGTTCCTCGCTCAAAGTGAGAGTCTAAGTTTCACATCCTTACAGAGCAACCGGTAATATAACTGTTTTATAAATTCTAAATTTCAGATTTTTTGACAGCAGACTGAATGACAAAAGCTTCTCAACCGAATAATAACAAGCATTTCCCAAATTTATTCTACGTTTAATTTCCTCTCGAGTGTCATTTATATCTGTTACTGTTGCTCCAAAATATTTGAAATTTTTCACCTATTCGAAGGATAAATATCCAATTTTTATGTTTCTATTTCGTACAATATTCTGGTCACGAGACATAATCATATACTTTGTCTTTTCGGGGTTTGCTGCCAAACCGATCGCTTTACTTACTTCAAGTAAAATTCCCGTGTTTTTCCTAATCGTTTGTGTATTTTCTCCTAACATATTCACGTCATCCACATAGACAAGAAGCTGATGTAACCCGTTCAATTCCAAGCCCTGTCTGCTGTCCTGAACTTTTGTAATGGCATGTTGTAGAGCGAAGTTTAAAAAGTAAAGGTGATAGTGCATGTACGAATAAACGGATAAATGCATAAAATAAACGCATAAATGCGTAAATAGACAAATGGATAAATGCATAAATGTATAAATAAATAAAGGGATAAACGCTTAAAAATTAATAAATGAATAAATAGACGGATAAATGCGTAAATAGAGAGATACATAAATGGATAAATAAATAAAGGGATAAATGCGTAAATGAATAAATAAATAAATAAATAGACGGATAAATGCGTAAATAGACAGATACATAAATGGATAAATAAATAAAGGGATAAATGCGTAAATGGACAAATGGCTAAAGACAGAAATGAATAAATAAACGGACAACTGTATAAACGGACAAATGGCTAAATACATAAATGAATAAATAAACGGACAACTGCATAAATGGACAAATGGCTAAAGACATAAATGAATAAATAAACGGACAACTGCATAAATGGACAAATGGCTTAAGACATAAATGAATAAATAAACGGACAACTGCATAAATGGACAAATGGCTTAAGACATAAATTAATAAATAAACGGACAACTGCATAAATGGACAAATGGCTAAAGACATAAATGAATAAATAAACGGACAACTGCATAAATGGACAAATGGCTAAAGACATAAATTAATAAATAAACGGATAAATGCATAAATGGACAAATGGCTAAAGATATAAATGTATAAATAAACGGATAAATGCATAAATGGACAAATGGCTAAAGACATAAATGAATAAATAAACGGATAAATGCATAAATGGACAAATGGCTAAAGACATAAATGTATAAATAAACGGATAAATGCATAAGTGGACAAATGGCTACAGACATAAATGAATAAATAAACGGATAAATGCATAAATGGACAAATGGCTAAAGACATAAATGAATAAATAAACGGATAAATGCATAAATGGACAAATGGCTAAAGACATAAATGAATAAATAAACGGATAAATGCATAAATGGACAAATGGCTAAAGACATAAATGTATAAATAAACGGATAAATGCATAAGTGGACAAATGGCTACAGACATAAATGAATAAATAAACGGATAAATGCATAAATGGACAAATGGCTAAAGACATAAATGAATAAATAAGCGGATAAATGCATAAATGGACAAATGGCTAAAGACATAAATGAATAAATAAACGGATAAATGCATAAATGGACAAATGGCTAAAGACATAAATGAATAAATAAACGGATAAATGCATAAATTGACAAATAAATAAAATAGTAAAGAAATAAATGCATAAAAATAAATGTTGGAAGTCTTTATTTCGTGAAGCTGTCATAAGGTACAACATGGTGAGTTTTAACTGAGTTGCGTGCATGATATTAAAATAACATTAAAAACGCAAATGATAAATTATAAGTAATTGGTAACAGTGACTATAAATAAATGTACAGTAAATAATAAATGCTAAATCTTCCTGTGTGTTGGTGGATAGAAGACATTTTTACGGCATAACGGCACTAGATGTAGAATCCCTAATATATTTTTTGGGGTATTTTATGTCCTGCCCGAGTGCATTATTAATTCTTGACGCCTTGAGCCCCATGGGTTCTTGATAATCGAAATTCAACACTGACAGTAGTGACCAAGAAATGTTACCTCATAAAACTAAGAGACCAACCTCTCAGCTAAAATTAAATGTCTACTAAAATAATCACTTTGAAAACCTAACATTTTCCAGCGTAATTGCTTTATTTACCATCTTGGTGAAATGCGGGGGTCAGAGGGCCAGAGTCTCGGGGTAGTGAGCGGGACTCATGATCTGGGGCTGCGCTCCAGGTTCAATTCCCGCTTAGGTTAAATCTAACGAAATACTATCAGGTTAAGTTTTTTTGACGTTTTCCCCAACTATAAACAGAATTTCAGGTATTTAGTTGCTTATCACAATGCTAGTGTTGTAATTGCTTGTCTAGCGGATACTGTAGTAGCAATAATTTTTATTGGATTATTTTACGACGCTTTATCAACAGTTTAGCTTATTTAGCGTCTGAATGAAATGAAGGTGATAATGCCGGTGAAATGAGTCCGGGGTCCAGCACCGAAAGTTACCCAGCATTTGCTCGTATTGGGTTGAGGGAAAACCCCGGGAAAACCCTCAACCAGGCAACTTGCCCCGACCGGGAATCGAACCCGGACCACCTGGTTTCGCGGCCAGACGCACTAGCCGTTACTCCACAGGTGTGGGCTAGTAGCAATATAAACTCTTATATCAAATCCAAAACATCCTTACAATCTTAACCATGCTCACTATAACAACCTCGAAATTTCATAGGATTCGATTACTTGCCTGTCAATTTTCAAAGAGTTTAAAAGATTTAAATGGTGCAAGAGTGTGGTGGAAATATCTCACTGTAGCCATCACCTCGCCGAATATTCTTAGTGCAGACAAACTCTTCTGACTATCACGATCTTGCTTTACTTCGTATTCCAAATAGCACTAACAGTTGACGTTCAGCTAAAAACTACGAAGTTACTTTCATATAAAATAGTAGGAAAAGCAACAGCTTTCTAATTGATAAAGCTGTAAGCAAAGAGTGTAGAAGATTTAGCGTGAAAAGTCCAGAAGCCATTCCTGGCTTCGTGTTCCACACAACTTTGAGGCTTTTGGAATTGACGAAATGGAAGAGAATATGTATGTAACTTTAAAGTGTCGGGGGGTAAGAAGAAGCAGGGGAGGTTGGATATAATTTAAATGGAGATTAAATAGACTTATCTAGGTCTCTAGGCGACGAGGCGAAAAGGGAGTGTACTCAGCCATGAACCAGCACTCAGGGTTCCAGCTTGCAAATTTTCCAGCTCTTCCAGCCAGCCAGCAGGCCATTCGCTCTGGTAAGACGTTCCAAACATATGATGGTACAGTCAGTGACACACTACAGTAACTAATTCTATTTTATTCTTAAAGAAATATATATTTTTAAAATCATTACCACCCGTGAATAATTTTAGGGCACATCATTACTTGACAAATAGACCATAATGAACTCTTAAAGAGAATAAATATCCGTAGAGCACAGATAGATCAATTTTGGCTCAAGCAACATGAGCAACATCGAAGAAGAAAAAATTATCTTAGTCATAAAAAATAAACGAAGATGATCGGGGTAATTGTAATTTTGGTATGGAATATTGTTTATGGTATGTATGTATGTATGCATGTATGTATGCATGTATGTATGTGCATGTGTGTATGTATGTATGTATGTATTTATTTATTTATTTATTCACATTGCAAATGGGTAAGTACCCGGTGGCAGTGGTAACTAATTACTTACTTACAAATGGCTTTTAAGGAACCCGAAGGTTCATTGCCGCCCTCACATAAGCCCGCCATCGGTCCCTATCATGTGCAAGATTAATCCAGTCTCTATCATCACACCCCACCTCCCTCAAATCCATTTTAATATTATCCTCCCATCTACGTCTCGGCCTCCCTAAAGGTCTTTTTCCCTCCGGTCTCCCAACTAATACTCTATATACATTTCTGGATTCGCCCATACGTGCTACATGCCCTGCCCATCACAAACGTCTGGATTTTAAGTTCCTAATTATGTTAGGTGAAGAATATAATGCGTGCAGTTCTGTGTTGTGTAACTTTCTCCATTCTGCTGTAGCTTCATCCCGCTTAGCCCCAAATATTTTCCTAAGCACCTTATTCTCAAACACCCTTAACCTATGTTCCTCTCTCAGAGTGAGAGTCCAAGTTTCACAACCATACAGAACAACCGGTATTATAACTGTTTTATAAATTCTAACTTTGAGATTTTTGGACAGCAGACTGGATGATAAGAGCTTCTCAACCGAATAATAACAGGCATTTCCCATATTTGTTCTACGTTTAATTTCCTCCCGAGTGTCATTTATATTCGTAACTGTTGCTCCAAGGTATTTGAATTTTTCCACCTCTTCGAAGGATAAATCTCCAATTTTTATATTTCCATTTCGTACAATATTCTGGTCACGAGACATAATCATATACTTCGTCTTTTCGGGATTTACTTCCAAACCGATCGCTTTACTTGCTTCAAGTAAAATTTCCGTGTTTTCCCTAATCGTTTGTGTATTTTCTCCTAACATATTCACGTCATCTGCATAGACAAGAAGCTGATGTAACCCGTTCAATTCCAAACCCCGCCTGTTATCCTGAACTTTCCTAATGGCATATTCTAGAGCGAAGTTAAAAAGTAAAGGTGATAGTGCATCTCCCTGCTTTAGCCCGCAGTGAATTGGAAAAGCATCAGATAGAAACTGACCTATACGGACTCTGCTGTATGTTTCACTGAGACAGATTTTAATTAATCGAACTAGTTTCTTGGGAATACCAAATTCAATAAGAATATCATATAATACTTCCCTCTTAACCGAGTCATATGCCTTTTTGAAATCTATGAATAACTGATGTATTGTACCCTTATACTCCCACTTTTTCTCCATTATCTGTCGAATACAAAAAAAGTGGTAACTAGATACACTCAATAATTACAATAATAATAAAATAGTCATAATATTAATAATAAAATAATAGTAGCAATATATAATAATATTAACAAGGAGCATCCTAAATTAAATGAATCACTTAATATAACATAATTAATTAAAGTAAATCTAATTTATATCTTAACCCTAAGTTAGAACTTAAAACCACGAGTATATATGATATATGTTCAAACTTGCACAAGTACCTTTCCACATTACACTCATTTCGCTATCAATTCACTCACTGCACTGGAACCAAGACACATTTTACTGACACTAACCTGATTTCACTAACACTTCAAAAACATTTCTCTATTCAAATACTTTGCACTGCCACTATAAACTACAGAACTTCACTGACACAAACACACTTCACAGACACAACACACTTCTTCACTGATACAACATTTCAAACAACAGAGCATCAATTACATCCTTATTATTCCGTAGAATTGTACTTACTGTATTAACCTCAAGTCGCTAGCCTAGACCCCATTACAAGCAATTTCGGACGATCACTACAACTCACACCCGTTCACTATAAACCTATCTCTTTTCTCTGCCACTACAACTCTCAGAATTTACGTATAAGCTCACTGCACACCCAATATAAATCACTGGAGATCCACTATGTTTCTCTGCTTACTCACTATACTTGTAAAACCACAAAACAGTCTGCATAATGTATTACCGTCTATTAGTGAAGTCCTTAAGCCTATTCTTTAAATACATTTTTGGTTATTGGTAATACTGTATGGTGGTAATATTATTAATGATTATTTCGTTCATGTACCAATGCACCAATAATTTAAGAATTTACTGAATTTTAACTAATCAAAGCCGACTATAAACTGCAATCTTGTGGAGCAACTTTGTCATACTGATGCGCATTTATTTAAATTCTTGTCGCACCTGATGTTCAGATGTTGAATATTTTCCCTTAACAATACAGTGGGCCATGGTACTGTGTGATGGCCGTTCTATAAAACGTAAACATCAAATATCTCAATAAAATTTATAATATAATCTGTTTTCGTATGTTGGAAATTATTGTTTATATATACGCGATGTAATCTTATTCAAACATAGCAAGAGATCTCTTCTTGTTTGTAATTCACTAAATGAAATTAACCAGTACTTACTTACTTACTTTTAAGGAACCCGGAGGTTCATTGCCGTCCTCACATAAGCCCGCCATTGGTCCCTATCCTGAGCAAGATTAATCCATTCTCTATCATCATATCCCACCTCGCTCAAATCCATTTTAATATTATCCTCCCATCTACGTCTCGGCCTCCCTAAAGGTCTTTTTCCCTCCGGCCTCCCAACTAACACTCTATATGCATTTCTGGATTCACCCATACGTGCTACATGCCCTGCCCATCTCAAACGTCTGGATGAAATTCACTAGTTCAAAACAAAAATGTTATAACCTCAAAATAAAGGCCTATTTGTTTAGTTTTGCTGTTTCACTAATCATAATTTCTACGGCTATTGTCAAATGTTTACCCACGAATTTCATATTGCAAGAGGGCAAGGTCATGCCGTTAATATATTATTATGGATATTGCAACAATTTCTCATATTTCCATAATAAATAGCTAGGATCTCACATACAGATGAGTGCTATTGATTTTAAATAAAGACCCAATACTTTTTTAAATTAGCACTACATTCAAAAGGTATTATTTCCGGACCTAGCGACTACATATTATAACCCACTGACTATTAATAAAATTGATGTAAGTTTAGAAGTCATTGCACATAGAATACTTATAAAAACTGTGTTTTTGTACACAAGCATTATAAATTGTCTTTGTTTTCCAAAATCGTTGCTAAGGTGACATAAACAACATGCGTTCAATAAAAGTGCAACAGCAACAATTAAGTCATAAAGTCGTTTATATATTTTACTAGCTGAAATCACCCGTCGTTGCCTGTGTTTTCCTTTCTGCTTCTATTTTTAATTAAACTGGTTGTTAGGTTTTTCGGAAATCTCGGAAATTCAACTACAGACAACCAAAACGACTTGTCTTTACTAAGCTTTCCTCATCCCTAAAAGATTAATCTTTCTATATCGTTCACGTACTTGAATTAATGAACTTCTTAGCCAAATGCCTGCCAGGGTTAACTCAATTTAATTACCTGTAGATCAGGCATCGAAAAGAAAACATTTCGTCATGTGCCTTACGTTCAACTGTTTTAATAGACCCATCCATCCATCCATCCATCCATCCATCCATCCATCCATCCATCCATCCATCCATCCATCCATCCATCCATCCATCCACTCACCCACCCACCCACCCACCCACCCACCCACCATCTATCTATCTATCTATCTATCTATCTATCTATCTATCTATCTATCTATCTATCTATCTATCTATCTATCTATCTATATATCTATCTATCTATCTATCTATCTATCTATCTATCTATCTATCTATCTATCTATCTATCTATCTATCTATCTATCTATCTATCTATCTATCTATCTATCTATCTATCTATCTATCTATCTATCTATCTATCTATCTATCTATCTATCTATCTATCTATCTATCTATCTATCTATCTATCTATCTATCTATCTATCTATCTATCTATCTATCTATCTATCTATCTATCTATCTATCTATCTATCTATCTATCTATCTATCTATCTATCTATCTATCTATCTATCTATCTATCTATCTATCTATCTATCTATCTATCTATCTATCTATCTATCTATCTATCTATCTATCTATCTATCTATCTATCTATCTATCTATCTATCTATCTATCTATCTATCTATCTATCTATCTATCTATCTATCTATCTATCTATCTATCTATCTATCTATCTATCTATCTATCTATCTATCTATCTATCTATCTATCTATCTATCTATCTATCTATCTATCTATCTATCTATCTATCTATCTATCTATCTATCTATCTATCTATCTATCTATCTATCTATCTATCTATCTATCTATCTATCTATCTATCTATCTATCTATCTATCTATCTATCTATCTATCTATCTATCTATCTATCTATCTATCTATCTATCTATCTATCTATCTATCTATCTATCTATCTATCTATCTATCTATCTATCTATCTATCTATCTATCTATCTATCTATCTATCTATCTATCTATCTATCTATCTATCTATCTATCTATCTATCTATCTATCTATCTATCTATCTATCTATCTATCTATCTATCTATCTATCTATCTATCTATCTATCTATCTATCTATCTATCTATCTATCTATCTATCTATCTATCTATCTATCTATCTATCTATCTATCTATCTATCTATCTATCTATCTATCTATCTATCTATCTATCTATCTATCTATCTATCTATCTATCTATCTATCTATCTATCTATCTATCTATCTATCTATCTATCTATCTATCTATCTATCTATCTATCTATCTATCTATCTATCTATCTATCTATCTATCTATCTATCTATCTATCTATCTATCTATCTATCTATCTATCTATCTATCCATCTATCTATCTATCCATCCATCCATCCATCCATCCATCCATCCATCCATCCATCCATCCATCCATCCATCCATCCATCCATCCATCCATCCATCCATCCATCCATCCATCCATCCATCCATCCATCCATCCATCCATCTATTTATTTATTCTGATGTAGTTAAGGCGATTAGGCCTTCTTTCACACCGCCAGAATACGAATAAAATAATAGAAAATCAAACTATAAACAAAGTAAAACCAAACCAAAGGCTACAGTCACAAAATCTAGATTGTCTAGATGTTGGCCTTCATGATGTGTCAACAGTCTTATTTCATGTCGTGTTATTTTTCCATGGCCTCATGGAAGTTGATGTTGAATACAACAGACAATAATAAAGAACAATTGACTGTATATGATTGCATTTTAATATTATACATCAATGTTTCATCGTATTTATTTTTATTTTTTTATCAACAGTAATCTCACTAGAGGTTTTGATTTATCTAGAGAAAATCAAAACTCGAGTGGGATTTAATTGACTATTACACGATTAGAAGAAAGTAGGCTATATAAAGATTAGAAGTAACAAAGTGTACAATAAAACATTAATTGGCTTACGAAAATACAACTGTATTCAAATGTATTATTGTACCATCTCAACATTACGCTAGATGGCAGTAGTGTTTTATGAGGATGTTTTCTTGTTACCGGTATCAGTTGTGCCAACTATGGAATCATCATTGAACTCTGTAGACTGTTACTAGTCAAGAAGGCTTTGTTGATTCAGTTTCATTTTTATTAAAACATTTGCATTTCATTTCAATCATCCGGATCCCAGTAATCAACGTCACTTGACAGATGATTTTCAATAAATCTTAGTATTAAACAATCTTTGTTACGTGACTATCCATAATATATAGCAGAAGCTATAACAAACATGACCTAAATAACATAAGCAAGTGTTAGAAAAGTTTTAATTAGGGATGATGAAATAAACAAGAAACGTTTTAATTAACGATGATGAAATAAAAAATAAACATGGATAATTTTAAAAGAAACAATTATTGAAAGTACAATTTTCAAATTTGAATGTTTTGGTGGTTCAGTTGATGTTATATTGGACGTGTGCGTAAAAGAAGTGAACTCGTTGGTGTACATGGTGTATCCCTCAACTCATTCAGGATTTCCGAATGGTGCTCTTCATATATGACCAGTGATCTTTATTAATTCTTGTTCTTGAATGCCAAAATGCGAGTCATATTTGAAAGTGATGTGCATCGACTGGAGTGGTTTGTAATTTTCTGTTTTTTGACGGCCAGACCAGTGCAGTTTGAAATGTTGGCAAACAAAGAAACAAACGCTAGGGTAGTGATAAAAATAAACAAATGCTAGGGACGCGATAAAATTAAACAAATGCTAGGGACGCGATAAAATTGTGCGATAAGCGGCCATGATTGGTTGAAAGACGTCCTTTCGTACCGATTTATTGGTCGAAAGTAGTGTGACGTAGTAAAAGTGTAATAGTCTTTTTAATTAATTTAACGTCCATTTGTACGACTTTAATGTAGCCTATGTTCTTCTCCTGGTTATGAAAGTTAAATGTGGAAACTTTGACACATATCGGTCAAAGCGTGTAGATTTGTATAGAGTACATACATATATTTGACTTTTATATATTTTATAACATTATTACACAACACCATAGCAACAATATAAGTACAGCATTATCTTTCAGTGACATCTGAACCTTACTGAAGGAGAAAAACGTCTACAAGAAATATCAGATCATATAAGAATTATTTGCAGAAAAATACTGGCAAATTTTTACTACTAGTTGCCATAGCTACAAGAATTCCTTCAGTAAGAACAGGATTGGCAGTCGTTACTCTTCTAGTGCTGATCTATGAGGAGAGAGCAATGCAATTACATTACGTGTGTTGCACAATTACGGATCAGCCTGAAAAGAGCTCGCTTGCATACGTGTTATGTTTGAATTCGTCCCGCGAGCGAATGTATCAGCGCCACGTATATCACTGCAGTCACAAGGGGATTACGTCATGAAGCTTGCAACAATACTATCAAAGCTCTTGCAGCTCCAGTCTGGACCAAGTTCACAATTCATTTCACCTGTCTGTGAAGCACACGCCGTAGCAAATAATGCATCATGAAACGCGTGTTAATTTCCTGTTGTCCTACAGAATTCAACGGGTCAGAGATTGCAGTCCTTTCACACACAATTTTATTTATAAATATACAGCAACGCATTCCCTTTCAATACCAGATGCAGGGCCTTGGAATAACAATCAGGCATCCATCTCATAATTTCGTTTAAAATATAGTTTTAGTGAAATCAAGACGACACTGTCACATGTGTGACACTATCTTTGTTTCTTCCAAGATTTACTTGTTTCGCGACAATTAGGAACAAACACTATATTCAGGCTACAGTGTGTGATTAAAATGTGAGTACGTCTCATCTGCAATATTTGTCGATCCCTGAAAATGTTAAGGCTTCGACTTACGTGAGTAAGCGAAGAATATTCCATTCCTTGTCCATCCTATTTAATAGTTCCAAAAGTGTCTTATCCACTGTTTTAAGTTTTTTCACAAATCAAAGAAAAAAACATTTTCTCATTTCTATGTTAAAATAAGATTTTTTCACCCTTTAAAATAAACATTTTATAGAATACACGTCAGGAATGAAAGATTATTTGGTTACCCTGCTCAGTAAGGTTTTTATTTAAATGTTAAAATTGGAGAAGGAAAGTTTTGGAACTATACGTAGGATGAGACAAGTTTTGGAACAATACCTAGGAGAATACTTGGAACTATACCTACAAGGCAAGTTTTTGGAATTATACATACGAGAAGACAAGTTTTGGAACTATGCCTAGGAGAAGACAAGTTTGGAACTATACCTAGGAGAAGGAATGTTTTATAACTACCTAGGAGAACACAAGTTTTGGAACTATGCCTAGGAGATGACAGGTTTTGGAACTATAGACCTACCTAGGAGAAAGCATGCTTTAGAACTGTACCTAGGATAATATTTGTTTTGTAACTATACCTAGGAGACGACAAGTTTGGAACTATATTTAGAAGAAGGCATGTTTTGTAACTATACCTAGGAGAACACAAGTTTTGGAACTATGCCTAGGAGACGACAGGTATTGGAACTATAGACCTAACTAGGAGAACACAAGTTTTGGAACTATGCCTAGGAGACGACAGGTATTGGAACTATAGACCTAACTAGGAGAAGGCAGGTTTTGGAACTATACCTAGGAGAATATTTGTTTTGTAACTATACCTAGGAGAAGGCATGTTATGTAACTACACCTAGGAGAACACAAGTTATGGAACTATGCCTAGGAGACGACAAGTTTTGGAACTATAGACCTACCTCGGATAAGGCATGTTGTGTAACTATACCTAGGAGAAGACAAGTTTTTGAACTATATCTAGGAGACGACAGGTTTTGGAACTATATCTAGGAGAAGACAAGTTTTTGATATATATCTAGGAGATGACAGGTTTTGGAACTATACCTAGGAGAAGGCATTTTTGGAACTGTACCTAGGAGAAGGCAAGTTTTTTTAACTATATCTAGGAGACGACAGGTTTTGGAACTATAGACCTACCTCGGATAAGGCATGTTGTGTAACTATACCTAGGAGAAGACAAGTTTTTGAACTATATCTAGGAGACGACAAGTTTTGGAACTATAGACCTACCTCGGATAAGGCATGTTGTGTAACTATACCTAGGAGAAGACAAGTTTTTGAACTATATCTAGGAGACGACAGGTTTTGGAACTATACCTAGGAGAAGACAAGTTTTTGATATATATCTAGGAGATGACAGGTTTTGGAACTATACCTAGGAGAAGGCATTTTTGGAACTGTACCTAGGAGAAGGCAAGTTTTTTAACTATATCTAGGAGACGACAGGTTTTGGAACTATACCTAGGAGAAGGCAAGTTTTGGAAACAACATAGTTGGAAGGCAGCCTTCAATGTAAATTACGTTCTGTATTACAGACTTCAAATCAAAAGTTACACTTTGTTAAAGAAGTTGTTTAATGCCAATTATTAGTAAAAAAACTCAAAGCTTACTAAAAATCTCAAAATACTTTCATAATTAGAAAGTTAATATAAATTAAATTTTATATTACAAGACTTCAAATCAAAAGTTATATACTGTCAATTAAGTAGTTTAAGGGCAGTGATTAGTAAAAAAAAAAAAAGAGACAGCTTACTAAAAAATTTTCAAAATACTCTTATAATGAAAGAGTTCTCAAATGTTCTTAAGCACAATGAACTGGTTCAGAGTCTGGTGCACCACAACAGTCAACATCTGATTCAACATTCTGGGCTTCATCAGCACGATTTGCATTCAGGAGGTTCATGTAGAAAGAATCCGGTCTGATTTTTCCATCCATCGCCGAAATGTTTTGTTAGAACGTTGTTAACATCATTTAATTTTGCTTCTTTAATGATGTTCCCTTTGCGAATAATTTGAGGCTCAATATAAAAAAATGTTTTCCCCCTTTTTGACAACACTTCTATGGAGTATGGAGTAGGCAAGTTATGGAATACACTTTGGGGGGATAAGTCACATTTTGGAACATCAATCATATTTCTCCTATTACACTGAGTTGAGGAAGAATTTTTCGAAACATCATTTTGTGACAGTATATTGTGTATTGATCATAGACTGCAGCAGTATACTTATCTCAATTTTCTAATTTGGATGCTCGCGACAAAAGAACGTTTCTTCCCACTCAGAAATAAATTTTCTTTTTCTGGACACCGGTCCAGAAGAACATGCCTTCGACACAGACATTGCTAACAACAGTTAGCTAAATGCCATCAAGGTACGTACTATGTCAGTATTACGTAGTATACCCCTTTCGCTTCGCCTCTTTCCAGGGGTTTGTAAATTTAATAATCTGATTGCAATGTACTGTATATTTTTTTATATTCACCAGCGTAGCTCAGTCGGCAGACTCGCTAGCCTGTTGATCCGGAGATCGCTCAGGCTTGAGTTAGATCCCAGTTTGGTTCGATTACCTGGTTGGGATTTTTTTTCGAGGTTTTCCACAAACCATAAAACAAATGCCAGGTAATCTATGGCGAATCCTCGGCCTCACCTCACTTTATCTCGCCAAAAAATTTTAATCTTATAAAATTTTAACTTGTCACACATCTTGAAGCTTCAATGCTAATGTAAGATATATGGTATACAATAAATGAAATGAAATGACACATATCGTCAAGTGAGATGTACTACCTGATAATAGGTATACATGCCAACCATATCCTCAATTCTAATTAAAATTTAACCATTAGAAATATAAATTCTAAAAATTTACCAAACTTGTTACCTCTGCCTCACAAACCTTTTCCAGGCGTTAAACTTCTTTTGTGCGAGATCGTGCGTATTTGCTTGGTTTCCGCAAAAAACCAATCCCCGGAAAGTCTAAAATTCCACATTCAGTATTCCCAACCTAACACACATAACAATTTCCCTCTTCTTACCGCTTAAGTGACATATTGATTTTACTGCTTTAGGCTTTTAATATATATTATTTTTAGAGACGTTCAATATAGTAATAATTATAAATTGGAAACTTACCTCTGCAATTTCACATAAATTGCACTGTTAATTACTGTTTTTAAATATTTGCAAAAAATTAAGTAAACTCTACAACTCCACTAAAGTTACTGCATTCGTGATGCAAGTAACATTAAGGAAGCCGTGAAAAAATCAACAAGATTCCAGACTTATCATAGACTGGGGGAAAAAAAGACAGACGTATATCACGACCTGCTGGAGTACAGTAAACACAGAAAACATTTTAAAGCAACAATGTTGAAGATATATATATATATATATAGTTTTTTTTTTTTTTTTTTGAAAATTTGCCGTCATTGAACAGAAACCCAGATGGAGATTTCATTGCAACTAATTATAAATTCGTCTTTCAGGTATGTAATAAACGATCTTCGCACAAAATAATGTACGATACACGAGCGGTATGTTTTCTTTCAATTCTCGGAAATTAAAAAAGCTCAACTACGTTTCGCTTTTTCAAACTTTTCCTCGAACATGAAAACTTCAACATACCGCTCTTGTAACGCATATTACTATTCCATTCAGAATTTTTTTACTTCCTGTATTTCTTAAGCTTTCCTATTCCAGAAAATAATAAATGCCTTATTTAATACTTCGTGCTTCTTCCTTACATTCCTCGATACTTTCATTTTGGTGCGGAGAGAAATGTAAGAAAGATAAGTAAAAGATGTTATAAGAAACTCAAATCAAGTTTAATAATCAAAGAGCATTGCCCGTGACTTTTCGTGTGAGCTTACTTTCAGTATATTAAAAAAAATTACTTTTCGTTATTTCCAGGTTCCGGAACACGTCTTTATATCTCAGAAAAATAAAATTGTTACTATACGATACTTTAAGTCTCCACGTAGCCTCACAAAATGTTACCTTGAAGTCGAATAATGACAAAACTGAAGTTGCAGTTGCCCTGGAGATATATTTTATTAAGCATCTTTGTTAAGTTTCTCTTTCTGGTGACATCTGCATGTCGGTGCATGAAACACTTGAATATTGGATTTTCCAAGAGCAAAAGACGGCTGCGCACGCGCAAGAAAAATGAGTGCTGTCACCTATGCTGAGTTGCGTGAACTACATGATAATCTGCCCGACCGCGTCGTGAAAGCAAAGAACGATAAAAACAAGAGAATGACGCGTTAACTTTCATTATTGTAGAAAAGTTTGAAAAGACGAGACTAGGTCTCCAAAGCATTCGAGGCTGTGATATTATGAATGTGTTAAACTGGGAGTGACGTTGTGCGCTCTTAGAGTTTATGCAGATTTCGAAAAGTCTATTCATAATACAATTTTGAAAGTTGAAGATTTCACTTAGGTCAAAATTGGTTTAAAAATTGCAATTATTGTGTTAAGTGTACAATAAAGGAAAGAGATTCTAAGATTAGGAACTTGGATCGCCGTTTCTTTGACCCAGCCATATTGGCGATGCTTTCGCGGATGTTTTAATGTCTCTTCAACCTCAGGAACTTCGAGTCCTAGCTTCACAGATTATACTTACTTACTTACTTACATACTTACAAATGGCTTTTAAGGAACCCGAAGGTTCATTGCCGCCGTCACATAAGCACGCCATCGGTCCCTATCCTGAGCAAGATTAATCCAGTCTCTATCATCATATCACACCTCCCTCAAATCCATTTTAATATTATTCTCCCATCTACGTCTCGGCCTCCCCAAAGGTCTTTTTCCCTCCGGTCTCCCAACTAACACTCTATATGCATTTCTGGATTCGCCCATACGTGCTACATGCCCTGCCCATCTCGAACGTCTGGATTTAATGTTCCTAATTATGTCAGTTTTCTGTAGAGGCGTGAGCATTTATAACTATGATGTCGCACCATCTACCCTTAAGTACTAAATATGACAACCTGTCACTGATAAATTCGACCTTTTTTACTGCTCATTTTATTCTTTTATGAAGAAAGAATCCTGTTCCTAATTGGTGATTATTGTTTCCTTCCCCATAATACAACAAGTAATCTCCTATTTGTGATATGCCATTTCCATCTAACCTAACCTCTTGTACTCCCACGGAGTCTATTCTATATCTAGCTAGTTCTTTAGCTACTAATGTCTCCTCTATCCGCAACCTGAGGACGCGCCATGCCGTGGTGATAGGGACCCACAATACATGGTCACATACTATATGTTTACAAATTATATATCTCCTGATTGTGATTTTCCTCCTTCCGTTTGGTTAGAGTCTGTAGACTTTTCTTCAAGTACAAAGAACTACAAACAGCTGTGACTGGTTCCCAGTCAATAAATTGGTATTAAATTGTAGCAAAACTAACACAATTCAATTTAAATCCTGTCCAAATTCAACCTCGCAAATTTCTAGAACAATAATGAACAATAGATTACTATTAGAAACAACAACAACCAAATTTCTTGGCTTAAAAATCGATAATGTATTAAATTGGAAAAATCATATTAAAGAAATTAACCCCAAACTAAATTCAGCTTGTTTTGCTATTAGATCTATGCAAAAGATAGTAAATATCAATACCTTAAAAACAATATACTTTGCATACTTCCACTCGGTAAGAGTTTTGGAATAATATTCTGGGAAATTCCACAGATAGTAACAATATATTTCTATTACAAAAAAGAGTAATTAGAATAATAGTAGGTGCCAAATCTAGGGAATCGTGTAGGACTATTAAAAAAAACTACAAATAACGCCCATGGCTTGTCAGTATATCTTTTCATTAATAATCTTCCTCGTACGTAATCGTGAAAACTTTGTAACAAAATCAGCAGTTCATAGCATAAATACGGGTCAAAAAATGACTTTCATACTCCATCGGCAAGTCTATTATGCTATCAAAAAGGAGTGCGTTACATGGCAGTGAAAATTTTTAATAGCCTCCCTGTCGATATAAAAAATGAAAGTCAAAACATAAGATTATTTAAGGCCAAATTAAAGAAGTACCTAATTTCTCACGCCTTCTATTCTGTAGGTGAATTCATAACATTCAATAACACTTCATGAAATTGGTACTAAAACTTTATGTTGTACTAGTAGACTATATTTTAAATGTCGTCTGTATATATTTCATCTAGTCTGTACTATAAGTGAGTATAAATTAAGACTTTATAATAGTATTAAGTTTTTTGACTTGTTCCATATTCTAGCTGTAAAGCAATGTATGAATACCATGGAATGTTAATAAATACGATACAATACAATACAAGGCATTCCAATCGAACTTGAACTTAATGTTTTTTTATCATCATCATCATCATCATCATCCCAATTTATTTTTAGTAATAACTACATTGAAGGAAATATAAACCCAGATATATGTAAAAATTAATAGCTTTCATCAAGTTTATTGGGGGAGAGAGAGCAGTATTATTCATGGAGAAAAAAACAGATAATGGCAGATAACTTATCTGTTCTAGATATCTTGAAATTTTTATCATACAAATTTCAGCCTGTTCAACTTAAAAAAAAATAGTACTGTTCAATTTTTATATTTTAAATTTTGATATTTTAAACTTTAATGACAAACGTAAAAAATTAGTGAAAGTCAGACATGTTTCGGAGATGCTTCTCCATCCTCAGTGACTTTACCACGACGGCTGGTTCAGGTGATCGAACTTCGTTGTTGCTTGGCTTAAAGGAGACAACGCGGTTCGCTCACCTGAACCAGCCGTCGTGGTAAAGTCATTGAGGATGGAGAAGCATCTCCGAAACATGTCTGACTTTTACTAATTTTTTAATAATTATATTTATTAGTATTCATATAACTGTAATATATTATTTTTTACGTTTCTTATCAAATCTATGAACATTGTATAATTGGCCCAACATGTGTGGTTTATCTTTGAATATTAAACTTTAATATTTTAAGGGGCGAGGCAGGTGAACATTGAATTTTAGGAAATATGGAAGATAAAAATGTGGCAATTAACTTTCCTCTTGTTTCCTACATGTAAAACAACTAGAAAAAATTGGTCCCATTTGTTTGGGTATTTCAGGAATTATTTTTGAAATTTGAAAAAAAAAGTATGATTATAAAAAAAGGCTAAAAAATATCATTCCAAAAAAAGCTAAAAATTTTTACTTTCAACTGGCCCCCTTCGACCACCCCCTTAAGTTCATACCAGTAAGATAACACACTGCACAGGATCCAATTGAATAGCCCTTCTAAGGTGTCGAAGCGCCCTCGGAAGTTCTCTTCAGGAATGAATCCTGGCAGAGATATAGCGAAGGGCTTGGAACCCAGAGACGGTTTCGGAGAGGACGCCCCTCCTGCAAGCGGACAAAGACATGCGTCAGGACTTGAATATGCCTATGGAATGAGATGATAAAGATGAGTAAGATATGAAATCTAAATTCTTTTTCTACAGTGAAGAGGAAGGAAAATGGTCTGTGACAATGAAATTTTAAACCCGATATTTGCCTAAATAACTGTGGAAAGCTACGGAAAAACCACAGTCAGGTTGGTCGGTCCGGGGATTTGAACCGCAGATCTCCCGAATGCGAGTCTGATGCTTAACGCATGAACCATCTTGCTCGGTAGACCAAGATAGCCATGTGACAACGATTCTGTGATAGTCTGTCTTTCTCGTGTGGCGTAAGCATTCCGTTTCTAAGCAACTGTAATGCCTTCCCTGAGAGAAAACCACATTGGTAGTTGGGTCATTTGCAGAATTTCTATAACAAATGATGTCCATCAATTCTTACCCTTCCCATTATTGCATTTATAACGATAGAGTTATAAATTCCTAACAGTGAGTAGTTCCAATACTAATGTAGTAAACGTCACAAGAATTATTTCCTTCGTGTGAAATATATCACGAGAATAAAATAAAATTCTCACAGTAACAGCTAAAATGCCGTGTCCATACTAGTTAAGTTTTTAAAATGGAGCATGATTATGTCCAGATAAAGGTTTGTTTAATAATGTAATTGAGAAAAAAATTAAAGAAACATTTGATATTATCAAAACTTCTTCATTTTATGTCTGAGTTTATATTTCCATAAACATGATTACATAATTACTCTAGTCCAGTAAGTCAGTCAGGTCTGTTACACCATTCTGTTCCTATGGATACATAGTTGAAAAAGAAATCCCACAGATGTCAGCACAAGCCAAGAAGATGCACAAAGACCCATTTTGATTATACTGCTATGTTCACCCATTTTGATTTTACGAGTTTCTGTGTCATACTCTTGCTTTGTGTTTTAGTCTAAGCGTGCATTTTTACTCTGTCAGATCTGTTTGTGTTGTGTTTTCCACAAATAATAACATATAAAGTCAAGATCAAGAGGACATAGTAGTGCACGTGTCCAGTAGTTAAGTTGCTATTTTTCAGATTTTTAAGCAAACAAATTTTAGGTTAGCACATGCTTGTTTGCTTTGTCAAGTCTGTTACCTGTCAGATCTGTTACTCCGTCATGTCTGTTACATCATTCAAAACAGTGCTGTAAGGCAAGGTGAGTGTACAGTGGCTGATTACTATGGCAGAGACATTGCACTATATTAATACATGCAGAATATGCACTAAATAGTACTTTAATTTTGACGTTCTCAATCTTCCATTTGTTATACAGGGACATCATTTTATTTTTACTTCAAATTTTTATTGTACCTGACTTTTTGAACCTACTTCACTCCCACCCCTTCTACTAACGAAGTTCCAACTGTCCTCCACACAGAACCAAGCTGCATATACGAGTAAGCAGTACTGAGTTAGTGAGTATAGTACGTTTCAGAAATATGTCCGCGTTTTCCAGTGACGAAAGAGCTTTCAATATTGAGTCATATTTTCGCACAGGTACTGTCGTCAGTTTGCCTATGTCGCATCCGATTTCCCCCACCTGCTTCTGCTCGCTCCACTGTAAAGATTAGTGACTGGGCTTTCTTAGCTCTTTTCTGAAAACAGTAATTTCTGTTAGGAATTGGACGTCTACGTAATATTATGCAACTGTTTAAAATAACTTAAAAGGGCCTCGTTAAGTAATTAACTATCACGTGATTTCTCCCCTTTCTTCGATCCTGCGACATAACCACTTGGACGGACAGTAGATTGCATGTCTGAGTAATTTTATCTGTGCGGATCGGGCAGAAGTGAAGATTAAATTTACAGTACGTAAAGTACTCTTTTATAGAGTAGGTACAGAATTATTTCAACATGAGTTACTAAGTATGAAGGACGAAACTGGTAACTGGAATTAGATGCAATAGTCTATAGTGCGATAATATGCACATTAGAACTGAAGCCTGTATCGAAATGAACGGCCACCATTTTCAAAAATGTGTTTAAATATCCATATTTTGATTATTTTTCAATTTAACTTTATTCTCTATATTGTACGCTAATGTGCTGTAGACAGTATAATATACATTGCATAATGAATACGTTCCCATGGATAACTCAGTTCTTGAGTAAAAACACTTATTCTTAATACAGTACTGTATTTTGATTAAACAAAAACCTAATGAAAATTATCAAACTCAAAATCTCGATATTTCCTAGTTTACGTAAATGGATGAACTACTTTTCTTCCCTCCTATATCTAGTAAAGTGATATGTTTGTATTTTACGCCAGTATCACCGAACTCTAGTCGTGGAAGGGGGTAGCAAACGGTGTTTCGACGTCTCAACCATTAAACCAAAGGTATAGCCAGGTTAATATTAAAAATGTTAGTAAAAATAAAATGATGTCCCTGTACAAATTTTCCAAATGTCCCAGTTACATTCCTTTCCATACATTGCCACGGTGTGCGTAGGTTTGCTGCACCCTGTCAAGTATCCCTTTTTCCAATGGATTCGAACTCCTGTGCTGTTCGTAAAGACAGACGCTGCATTCCTACTGAGCACGAGGCCTGCGACACAAGATCGCTCGTCCCTGCCCACACGGGCATTAATCTTGTTACGCGGGCGTTTTTATTAGCTTTTTGAAGGCAGGTGATTATTTTTCTATTAATAACACTGGAAGGATTATGAGCGAGTGCGGCGAAATCTGATCGCTGTCGACAGAGGAGCAAGCTGTGTGGAGGGTGGCTGGCAGGGGGTTAAAAATTGTCGAAGGGTGGAATATATTGCACGTATAGACGCTGCCTGTTACAGGGACGTGAAATTTCATACGTAACAGGGAGAGGGTGAAATACATTACACTGCTCAAACACTTTGATACTTTTACTTACTAATTACAGGAAGTAAAAATAGATTCGATGAATAGATTTTAAGATTGTCATAAAACAGAAATTTTCATATTCTCAGAATACCGTCCCGTTGTCTATATTTCCGTCCTTGCACAGCGATTTCTTCTTAATTATTAAACTATTTCTGTAAAGTACAAATTCAGAAACTAAGGGGCGATTTATGCTAATATTTCGCTTATGTACCAATGTATAAATGGAGCTTAAGAATCGATCAAGTTTTAACCAATTAAAGCCAACTATGAACTGCAATCTCGTCGCATTTGATGTGCATATGTTTAATATCTTGCCGCATCAGATATTAAATATTTTAATTGTTTCCTTAACAATACAGTAGGCCGTGATATAGAGTGATAGCCTGACTAGTAAATGTAAACTATTTAATATCTTAATTTATATTCTGTTTCCATATGTCGACAATTCACTAAATGAAAATAACTAAACATCACAAGAGTCCTCATCTTGTCGACAATTCACTAAATGAGAGTAACTAAATATCACAAGAGTTCTCATCTTGTCGACAGTTCACTAAATGAAAGTAACTAAATATCACAAGAGTTCTCATCTTGTCGACAGTTCACTAAATGAAAGAAACTAAATATCACAAGAGTTCTCATCTTGTCGACAGTTCACTAAATTAAAGTAACTAAATATCACAAGAGTTCTCATCTTGTCGACAGTTCACTAAATTAAAGTAACTAAATATCACAAGAGTTCTCATCTTGTCGACAGTTCACTAAATTAAAGTAACTAAATATCACAAGAGTTCTCATCTTGTCGACAGTTCACTAAATTAAAGTAACTAAATATCACAAGAGTTCTCATCTTGTCGACAGTTCACTAAATGAAAGTAACTAAATATCACAAGAGTTCTCATCTTGTCGACAGTTCACTAAATGAAAGTAACTAAATATCACAAGAGTCCTCATCTTGTCGACAGTTCACTAAATGAAAGTAACTAAATATCACAAGAGTTCTCATCTTGTCAACAGTTCACTGAATAAAAGTAACTAAATATCACAAGAGTTCTCATCTTGTCCACAGTTCACTAAATTAAAGTAACTAAATATCACAAGAGTTCTCATCTTGTCGACAGTTCACTGAATAAAAGTAACTAAATATCACAAGAGTTCTCATCTTGACGACAGTTCACTGAATAAAAGTAACTAAATATCACAAGAGTTCTCATCTTGTCGACAATTCACTAAATGAAAGTAACTAAATATCACAAGAGTTCTCATCTTGTCCACAGTTCGCTGAATAAAAGTAACTAAATATCACAAGAGTTCTCATCTTGTCGACAGTTCACTGAATAAAAGTAACTAAATATCACAAGAGTTCTCATCTTGTCGACAGTTCACTGAATAAAAGTAACTAAATATCACAAGAGTTCTCATCTTGACGACAGTTCACTGAATAAAAGTAACTAAATATCACAAGAGTTCTCATCTTGTCGACAGTTCACTAAATTAAAGTAACTAAATATCGCAAGAGTTCTCATCTTGTCGACAGTTCACTAAATGAAAGTAACTAAATATCACAAGAGTCCTCATCTTGTCGACAGTTCACTAAATGAAAGTAACTAAATATCACAAGAGTTCTCATCTTGTCAACAGTTCACTGAATAAAAGTAACTAAATATCACAAGAGTTCTCATCTTGTCCACAGTTCACTAAATTAAAGTAACTAAATATCACAAGAGTTCTCATCTTGTCGACAGTTCACTGAATAAAAGTAACTAAATATCACAAGAGTTCTCATCTTGACGACAGTTCACTGAATAAAAGTAACTAAATATCACAAGAGTTCTCATCTTGTCGACAATTCACTAAATGAAAGTAACTAAATATCACAAGAGTTCTCATCTTGTCGACAGTTCGCTGAATAAAAGTAACTAAATATCACAAGAGTTCTCATCTTGTCGACAGTTCACTGAATAAAAGTAACTAAATATCACAAGAGTTCTCATCTTGTCGACAGTTCACTAAATGAAAGTAACTAAGTTTCTAGTAAAATTTTATAACTTCAAATATGTACCTATATATTTTTTTATCCTATGCCATGAGGTTGTGTTTACGACATTTCTGGTCTTCTCTCCTGGCCGTGGCTTAGTTGTAACCCACTTCTGAGTTTGGGGCGCCTGGAAGGCGGAGTTACATTACCCCGCTGATGTGATAGGATGATGATCTATATTTTGTTTCATTCCGCTGTTTAACTCATCACAATTCCTACAGCTATTGTCAAATGTTTACCCATGAATTTCATATTGCAGGAGGCAAGGCCATGTAGACCAAGGAAATATATTAAGCTAGCAATTTAAATATCTTATTTAACAGTAATATAATTATGTTATCTCATTATTAATTGAATTTATATATTTCTGTATTTGTCAACCTACCTGTTGCGGATAGAGGAGACGGCCTCCAGATATGGAGGGTAGCTGCGAATATATTGAATAAGCATTCGTGGACAGCCGATAAGGGGTGGTCCCCCAGCTTGGGGGTTGGGCGAAGGGCTAACAACCCATCACCGTAAAAAACAGCTTGTTACGTATCCCTATAATAAGATGACACTCGGGAGGAAATTAAACGCAGAATAAATATGGGAAATGCGTGTTATTATTCGGTTGAGAAGCTCTTATCATCCAGTCTGCTGTCGAAAAATCTGAAAGTTAGAATTTATAAAACAGTTATATTACCGGTTCTTCTGTATGGTTGTGAAACTTGGACTCTCACTCTGAGAGAGGAACATAGGTTCAGGGTGTTTGAGAATAAGGTGCTAAGGAAAATATTTGGGGCTAAGCGGGATGAAGTTACAGGAGAATGGAGAAAGTTACACAACACAGAACTGCACGCATTGTATTCTTCACCTGACATAATTAGGAACATTAAATCCAGACGTTTGAGATGGGCAGGGCAAGTAGCACGTATGGGCGAATCCAGAAATGCATATAGAGTGTTAGTTGGGAGACCGGAGGGAAAAAGACCTTTAGGGAGGCCGAGACGTAGATGGGAGGATAATATTAAAATGGATTTGAGGGAGGTGGGGTATGATGATAGAGACTGGATTAATCTTGCACAGGATAGGGACCGCTGGCGGGCTTATGTGAGGGCGGCAATGAACCTTCGGGTTCCTTAAAAGCCATTTGTAAGTAAGTAAGTCAACCTACCTACCTATCTATCTACAGGGTGGCACACGAAATGTCATACCATTTAATTTTCACATAAAAATTTTAATATGGTTGTTTCGATGTTTCTAACTGCGGTAGTGGATGCCAAAATTCGTGGAAAATCCGGTAGGTAGCATCACAGTTCGGATGTAACCATAGCTACGAGCACAAACATCAATTTGTGAAATGGCGGACAACGGGCGATTGACTGTTGGACACAAGGTGAAAGTTATTCTGTGTTGTGAGTAAACAAAACGTTCGATTATGGGCTAGGGAACCTCCTCGCATGCTGCATGAAAAAGAAATGTTTGGGGCAAAAGTTTCTGTATGGCTCGCAATTTCGAGCCACGGAATCATCGGTCCAATTTTCTTCGATGAAAGTGTCAACCAAGTTCTATACAAAACCATGTTGGAAAGCAGTTTTATCCCCCGTCTCATGGCAAAAAGTCTCACTATGGAAACTCAGTGATTCATACAAGATGGAGCCCGTCCACACACTGTGGATTGCCTGCACGAGATGTTTGATCTTAGTGTGATGTCACATCGACATGGCTGCGGCAAAATGTGGCCGCCTCGTAGCCCGGACATTAATCCGTGCGATTTCTTTTTGTGGGGATTCCTAAAAGAGAAAGTGTACCAAAGGAGGCCAGAAAATGTGGTGAAGCTCAGAGCCCTTCTAGTGGAGTTGTGCCGTGCGCTATCTCAAGACTTGTGTCGAAAAGTGGTGACGAATGTAAGGGTTCGTTTGCAAGAGGTTGTGAGGCAAAACGGCGGTCATATGGAACATGTTCTGCATTAGAGATAAAATTCCAAATCCTAATTATTAATTCTGTATAATTTTGTAACGCTTTAATACAAATCAATAGGTGTTACGTGTAAAATAAATGGTATGACATTTCGTGTGCCACCCTGTATATTGCCCACTCCGTAGATGCTTTGTTTAAACCTTCCATGCAGAAATGCTTGCGTGTCGCGGGCTATTACAATACTTATTTTTCTGCCGCTTGGTAGCGCTCATCACTCCGAGCCTTTTGTGTGTTATTGTGTGCGTAATATTTTAAGAAAATACAATATCATAGTGGGAAAATAAATAAATGGGTTTGGTGGATATATATTTCACGAAATACCGACCAAAGTAGAAACATATATGACCGAAATCAGTTTTATTTTACCCAGAAACCAGGCCCCTAAGCATGACGCTAGTCCCTGAGCGTTGATGCATTGTTAATTGTTACGCTATGTGGCTCATCTACATTTTCTCATCGCTGATTAAAATCATTTCACCGATGTGTCTTTTTTATAGACGCCATCTTCTTACCCCGTCACGTGACGTATAAGTAATATCCTGTCTCCCCTCCCCTCCGCGCTGGCATAACTGCTCACCCATCGACCTTCTATTTTTTCACCCTTCTTTTGTCTCGCCCTCAAGTGACGTTAATGGCACTAATCACCGCAGCAATCAACGCATCCAACCCTCTTCTTCCACCCCCACCCCCTTCATAACCCCCTGCAGAATACCATCAACTAAACGCTATTAATTTTTCCCCCCTTCTTTCACAAGATTTCTCATTTCATTCCATTCCTAAGCCCCCAGGAGCTCAGAGAATATTTTCGAGCGAGGTTTAATATCTATGAGGGAGGTATGTTTTGTTGTAACTGTATTGTTTTAGAATTAATCTGGTCCTGATTAGGGATTGTAAATCCATTTACGTCCCTGCTAACTGGTATAATGACTGGGGAGCTGAGCTCATGCATATTGATAAGACTTCTGGCTCCATACATTGCTTAGGAACTGCTTAGGATGCGACGAGATGCACTGCGAAAGGCAAGATGCTTCCGAAAATGGCAAACTATGTTTACTGTGACCTTGAAATTGGATTTCCACCACAGACTGACACATTAAGATAAAATTCTATATCATTACTTTGCAAGGCAAGGCAATATTTCGCCAGAGAGTAAATTGCCTCCCCTGATCAAAAAGTACGTAAATTGCCTCCTATTTGCTTGAGTTGAGGTACATAACTTGCCTCCTCTCTACCCGAGTTCGCGAACTGTAGTCCGGGTCAGCTTACTTCACATACTAAGGGTGGAACCTAACCATTTTCCCCCAATTACTACATATGCTAGTGGATTGTGGTGATTTTGTAGTTTGCAGGTTGAATTTTCTTTTGCCAACTTCGTTTCGAAATTCGATAACAACAAATACTACAAATGGTAGTGATTTTGTAACTGGTATGTTGTCAGCTGAGATAAATATTGATAATATTTGTCGGTACTGGAGTTCCATGAAATTAAAATTGTACTAAATTTCTGGCACTCGGGAGGAAATTAAACGCAGAATAAATACTGGAAATGCCTGTTATTATTCGGTTGAGAAGCTTTTGTCATCTAGTCTGCTGTCAAAAAATCTGAAAGTTAGAATTTATAAAACAGTTATATTACCGGTTGTTCTGTATGGCTGTGAAGCTTGGACTCTCACTTTGAGAGAGGAACAGAGATTAAGGGTGTTTGAGAATAAGGTTCTTAGGAAAATATTTGGGGCTAAGAGGGATGAAGTTACAAGAGAATGGAGAAAGTTACACAAAGCAGAACTGCACGCATTGTATTCTTCACCTGACATAATTAGGAACATTAAATCCAGACGCTTGAGATGGGCAGGGCATGTAGCACGTATGGGCGAATCCAGAAATGCATAAAGAGTGTTAGTTGGGAGGCCGGGTGGAAAAAGACCTTTAGGGAGGCCGAGACGTAGATGGGAAGATAATATTAAAATGGATTTGAGGGAGGTGGGATATGATGGTAGAGACTGGATTAAACTTGCTCAGGATAGGGATCAATGGCGGGCTTATGTGAGGGCGGCAATGAACCTCCGGGTTCCTTAACAGCCAATAAGTAAGTATAAGTAACTAAATTTCTGAGCCGGTTACTGGAAGCTAGAGAAATTTGAACATACCGTACTAATAATTAATTAATATCAGTATTAATATTAATACATAATAGTTATTTTATGTGCTGCGTTGTGGTTGTAATTCAGGATTATTGTCAGGTAAGTTTTCGGAGTTAGTACTAATAATTTCATGTGGTCAAAAATATACATTTTTAGGTTAGATCTCGTGAGTCAATTGTTTAGTCAAACCAATGAATTTAGTACTGCTAGACAAAATACTTGACATGTTGATCCCTTTCTCGTATAGTTCGCCTACGAAAATATGATACAAATTATTGAGTTATTTAGAATAACCTTCCAACATAAAGTATAGTAAGTAAATAAGTCATTTAGTACGTAGGAGCGTGTGATATCGGGTAACAATTGGCAACACTGACAAGATGGCAATATTTGCTGTTTAGGAACTGTTCTTATGTGACCCTCACTATACCTATAAACCATAGGTTTCGATTTTCGACGCAAAGAAAAGAATTTGTCAAAATTTAGTTTTGCGAGATTTCTAAGTATGAAAACATGAATAAAAATTACGAATCCCAACAGATTCTTCTAATTCCTTGAATGGATGTTAAATTCATGTGTCTGCACAGATATCTATCAGAAGTTTCATGGTTCCGTGCAGAAAAAAAACATAACGCCTCTCCTTTTAAAATCTGCCACATGAATAAACATTTTACTTCCAGCTTAAGAACTCGGGACTGTCAATAATATAGTACTTGCATAAATATTGGAGCATAAGAAATTGAAATAATATAAAACTAGCCAGCTAATTTTTTCTTCTGTACCAAATCGAGTGCAGAGTTTGTCGAAATGGTTAAAAATGTTATGTTTTATTTAACGACGCTCGCAACTGCAGAGGTTATATCAGCATCGCCGGATGTGCCGGAATTTTGTCCCGCAGGAGTTATTTTACATGCCAGTAAATCTACTGACATGAGCCTGTCACATTTAAGCACACTTAAATGCTATCGACCTGGCCCGGGATCGAACCCGCAACCTTGGGCATAGAAGGCCAGCGCTATACCAACTTGCCAACAAGGTCGACGCTGAAATGGTGTCTCTTATTCACATTACATCGTGAACCGTAAGTATTGTCATTAATTTCAGGGGGTCATTCTTTGAGATATTTCAAACAAAAAGATTTAATACAAATCTGTTCGTTTTTGCCTGCTTTACGAGATAAAAATTGTTTTATACGAAATATTTCATAGCATCTTTTGTGAAAGCCTTTGATTTAATATCTAATATGCTCAGTCAATTCAAGAGAGCAGTGTATTATGATAATAAATGATTGAAAGAATTTTAGTTTTGTCCTTTAAATGTGCAGTAATTTGATCCGAACAAATGTAGCATTGTAAAATACATATTCAGTTTTTTTTTTAGTACATTGGGGTAGGCAAGGTCTTGATACACAAGCTTTGTATTTTAATACAAAACAAGCCAAATAGTTCCTAAGATAGCCTGTATATATTTTTTTTTGAAAAGTGGTACATATTTTTCTCTAAAACATGCACTAATATTTTTAAAATACATTTAAAATAGTAAATATTCTAATATTTTAATAAACCATACACCAAATTAAGCAGAATGAGCCATAATTTAATATACTTGCATACTTACTTATTTACTGGCTTTTAAGGAACCCGGAGCTTCATTGCCGCCCTCACATAAGCCCGCCATTGGTCCCTATCCTGAGCAAGATTAATCCATTCTCTATCATATCCCACCTCCCTCAAATCCATTTTAATATTATCCTCCCTTCTACGTTTCGGCCTCCCTTTTCCCTCCCAACTAACACTCTATATGCATTTCTGGATTCGCCCATACGTTCTACATGCCCTGCCCATCTCAAACGTCTGGATTTAATGTTCCTAATTATGTTAGGTGAAGAATACAATGCGTGCAGTTCTGCGTTGTGTAACTTTCTCCATTGTCCTGTAACTTCATCCCTCTTAGCCCCAAATATTTTCCTAAGCACCTTATTCTCAAACACCCTTAACCTATGTTCCTCTCTCAAAGTGAGAGTCCAAGTTTCACAACTATAAAGAACAACCGGTAATATAACTGTTTTATAAAGTCTAACTTTCAGATTTTTTGACAGCAGACTAGATGTTAAAAGCTTCTCAGCCATAATTTCATATAGTGTAAAAAATTTAAATGTCAATGCAAATCAAACTGTAAATTTGATTTGAATAACTTTTCCCTCGAAATTATTTAAAATGTCAATGTTTTTTTTTTTTTTAATTTTGGGTCTTGATGACTTCCTTTATTTCGGTTTCAAGTGAATTTTATATCCTATGTCTGGTTGATCCAAATTGGAACCAACTGACAGTCCATATTGTTTGGATCTACTATTTTATACCTGAAAATTATCACTTCATTCTGTTGAATTGCACATGTAAACAGCAAATTATCGACAGTTATCGTTATACCACTGAACGTATAATGTCTAATAATACTTACGTACACACAGTTAAGCTGTATTGTTGTATTTGCCCATTGACTGCTGTTTTGGGTGGCATTACGCTCGTTTCCTTATTCTACAAAATGAACATCTCTGCTTGCAACACCACTCGAGGTGTTAGGGGTGATATATTTGTCTTGTTGAGGGTGTGCTGTGCTTGAGATAACAGCCTGGCGTATCACGTCACCACAGCCACGCCCCGTGTACAGACTTCGCTACCTACAAGATTCGTCTTGTCTAACCAAAACATTGCTGTTATTAGATAAACAAGTTAAGTTCCGGGAATACGAACGTGTTGAGATGGCGTAACTACAAATTGTACAGCAGATCCTGATTGCCTGCCTCCACGCGATTAGCTGCGAACAGCGTTACAAGTCCACACTGACGCCGCAGGATTACCAAGGATTCGTGTATCTCAAAGAAGCATCTAGCATTGTTTTTCAGTGGTGTGATTTATAGAGGGAAATTTAATCCTCAATATATGGGCGTGAACAACGAACCTCGATATGGGTAACGGACGTTATGGATTCCCGTACTGTACAGCAACTGCTACACTTGCACTCAAAACGCGTCACTAGCTGTTCAAAACTAATAATAATAATAATAATAATAATAATAATAATAATAATAATAATAATAACCGAATGTCCCTTGACACACTACCGCAGCAAGCTTTCTTTTATAAACCGAATGGAAGACGGGATATAGGACGGCCGAGAACGAGATGGAAAGACCAGTTTCAAGAATAATGTCTTTGGAGCGGAACGGGATAAACTCCAATCCTTGGAAAGGCAGAATAATAATAATTAATAATAATAATAATAATAATAATAATAATAATAATAATAATTTATTTATTTAATCTGGCAGAGCTAAGGCCCAGTGGACCTTCTCTTCCGCCCAGCCAGACTCTAATTCTAATTGAATACAATTGGTTACATAGTTATTACATTAATATCTAGACCATAAAACAACATGAAAGTAAATAATGAAAGTTGGATAAGTAATGTTAGTGTGACAATAATAAACATTGGTAAGAAATAGTGATGATAATAATACTTACTTACTTACAAATGGCTTTTAAGGAACCCGAAGGTTCATTGCCGCCCTCACATAAGCCCGTCATCGTTCCCTATCCTGAGTAAGATTAATCCAGTCTCTATCATCATATCCCACCTCCCTCAAATCCATTTTAATATTATCCTCCCATCTACGTCTCGGCGTCCCTAAAGGTCTTTTTCCCTCCGGTCTCCTAACTAACACTCTATATGCATTTCTGGATTCGCCCATACGTTCTACATGCCCTGCCCATCTCAAAAGTCTGGATTTAATGTTCCTAATTATGTCAGGTGAAGAATACAATGCGTGCAGTTCTGCGTTGTGTAACTTTCTCCATTCTCCTGTAACTTCATCCCTCTTAGCCCCAAATATTTTCCTAAGCACCTTATTCTCAAACACCCTTAACCTATGTTCCTCTCTCAAAGTGAGGGTCCAAGTTTCACAACCATACAGAACAACCGGTAATATAACTGTTTTATAAATTCTGACTTTCAGATTTTTGGACAGCAGACTGGACGATGATAATAATAATAATAATAATGATAATAATAATAGTAATAATAATAATGAGATAATTTAAATATTTATTCTGTCATGTATATGTATATGTATATGTATATATACCATCAAACATTGAGAAACCTGAAAGAGCTATTATTGTTAACAAGAATTGTTAGAAAAATATTTCGTTAGTCTATTCTTAAATTGGTTTGATGTCTGACAGTCCCTGACATTACTCGGTAGGGAATTCCAAAGTCGAGGAACAGCCACAGTGAAAGAAGATGAATATGAGGATGTTCGGTGGGAGGGAATGGATAATATTGAGGAGTGTTGTGATCGTGTGTCTAGGTTATGATGGGTGGATAAATTTTGAAAACGAGACGCAAGATAGACAGGTGTGGAGAAATGCAATATGTGAAAGAGAAGGGAAAGACAGTGTATTTTCCTAGGATCTTCTAGACGGAGCCAGGACAACATTTCGAGGGATGGTGTTACGTGATCAGCCCGGCGAATATTGCAGACGAAACGGACGCACATATTATGAACACGTTGTAGTCTCTGCGCCGAAGTAACGCTTAGGTCAGTAAGCAGAATATCACAGTAATCGAAGTGGGGCATCACGAGTGTTTGCACTAACATTTTTTTCATGGAAAAGGGTAAAAATTCTTCAATCGTCTAAACGAGTGGATTAATAAGAATATTTTTTGCAGGATTCTGCAACTTGAAGGTTCCAATTTAAACTTTTATCCATATAAATACCTAGATTCTTTACTGATTCACTGAACGAATTTTCGGTGCCGTATGTTTTAATCGGGGACAAATTTGGCATGGTAATAGTGCTTAACAAACGTAAATGGCCCACAATGATTGACTGTGACTTTTCTGGATTTAGCTTAAGTCGGAATTTCCGTGTCCATGTCCAACGAGGCTGATAACGTGAAATGGAACAAATTCATACTATTATTTCTTCATTCACCCATAGTTTTCTGCCCAAGGGCAGGTCTTTCACTGCAAACCCGGCATTATCCAATCTTTCCTATTTCTCGCCTTCTTCTTATTCTCCGCATATGATACATATAGGCCTATCTTTATGTCGTCTATCATCTGATATCATTTTCTGCCTCGAACTCTTCTCCCGTTCACCATTCCTTCCAGTGCATCCTTCAATGGACAGTTTCTTCTTAGCCAGTGATAACAGCCAATTTCTTTTTCTGTTCCTGATCAGTTTCAGCATTATTCTTTCTTCATCCACTCTTCCAACACAGCTTCGTTTCTTATTCTGTCTGTCCACTTCACACGCTCCATTCTTCTTCATATCCGCATTATAATTATTATTTATTTATTTATTTATTTATTTATTTATTTATTTATTTATTTATTTATTTATTTATTTATTTATTTAGCCTGGTAGAGATAAGGCCATCAGGCCTTCTCTTCCCCTCTACCAGGGGATTACAACTACAATAAGGTATTAAGAATACAATTACAATTATGATTACAATTAATATTAAATTTACAAATACAATAAAAATCAAAGTAGTAAAAGATTAACTGATTAATAAAAGCTAGACAGTTTATTGTAAAAGTTAAGAAGAGAGAATCATTTCTTTTATTGATTAAGTAAAAATTAAACCTACTCTACGCAGTAAGAAAATGCTTAATAAGCTTGCTTTTGAACGCTACTAAATTCCGACAGTCTCTGATGTCACTGGGTAGGGTATTCCACAAGCGCGAGAGCGAGATTGTGTATGATGATGAATACGATGATGTCTTGTGTGTTGGTATGGCTAGTATGCGGCTATTTTGCGTGCGTGTGAAGAGATTAAGATATGGTGACAGGTAACTGAAACGGGAGGCAAGGTAGGTAGGTGTAGAGGTGTGAAGGACTTGGAAAAGGAGAACAAGGGAATGAAAATTTCTACGTTCGTTAAACCGTAGCCAGTTTAGAGTTTGGAAGGATGGGGTAATGTGGTCAGCGCGACGGACATCGCAGACGAATTTTATTTTAGAAACAATAGAGACTTTTATTTTTGTGAACTACCGGTATGTACAATCTGTGTAGTCCGAATCTCAAATTTTATTAAAAAAAAAAAAAAAAAAAGAAACAGGCATGTTTGTGAATAATGTAAAATTGTATGTCATTTTCAAGTCTTTCTATCAAAACGGAACTGTCCCCGAACACGAGCTCTGCTCTTTCAGGGTACTTTCAAGTAGCGTTTTAAAATTTAATCTATTACTTACTTTTACTTACTAGCTTTTAAAAAACCCGGAGGTTCATTACCGCCGTCACATAAGCCCACCATTGGTCCCTATCCTGAGCAAGATTAATACATTCTCTATCGTCATATTCCACCTCCCTCAAATACATTTTAATATTATCCTCCCATCTACGTCTCAGCCTCCCTAAAGGTCTTTTTCCTCCGATCTCCCAACTAACACTCTATATGCATTTCTGGATTCGCCCATACGTGCTACATGCCCTGCCCATCTCAAATGTCTGGATTTAATGTTCCTAATTATGTCAGGTGAAGAATACAATGCGTGCAGTTCTGTGTTGTGTAACATTCTCCATTATCCTGTAACTTCATCCCTCTTAGCCCCAAATATTTTCCTAAGCACCTTATTCTCAAACACATTTAATCTATGTTCCTCTCTCAAAGTGAAAATCCAAGTTTCACAACCATAAAGAAGAACCGGTATTATAACTGTTTTATAAATTCTGACTTTCAGATTTTTTGACAGCAGACTGGATGATAAAAGCTTCTCAACCGAATAATAACAGGCATTTTCCATATTTATTCCGTGTTTAATTTCCTCCCGAGTATCATTTATATTTGTTACTGCTGCTCCAAGATATTTGAACTTCTCCACCTCTTCAAAAGATAAATTTCCAATTTTTATATTTCCATTTCTTACAATATTCCCGTCACGAGTCTTAAACATATACTTTGTCTTTTCGGGATTTACTTCCAAACCTATCTCTTTACTTGCTTCCAGTAAAATTCCCGTGTTTTTCCTAACAGTTTTTTTGGATTTTTTCCTAACATATTCACGTCATCCGCATAGACAAGGAGCTGATGTAACCCGTTCAATTCCAAGCCCTCTCTGTTATCCTGGACTTTCCTAATGGCATACTCTAGAGCAAAGTTAAAAAGTAAAGATGATAGTGCATCTCCTTGCTTTAACCCGCAGTGAATTGGAAACGCAAAATTTAATCTATTATAAAAAAAATAAAAATAATTAACAAAAAATAAAAACTAAAAAGAGAAATCATAATTTTGAAACTAATACAAATATTCAAATAATTATTTCACGAAAATGAACTCCAGTAATTCTATTATCAAATCAAATTTATTTTGAACAATCGATTTTTTTTAATCTGTTAAGCTGCACCTACCCCCTTAACTCTGTCACGTAAGTTGCACTGTCTTGAATGATTGTACGCGCAGACACGATAAGAAGAGTGATTATGGAGAGGCGTTTGTTCATACCAGACACAGCTATCTGCATTTGACTGATCCTTTCATCGCATTTTATTTAAAGACCGGGCTCTAATCATCCTTACATTCACATTTTTCTAAACCCATCGATCTTCAGGGCCGCCATTGTTCCTTTTAATTCTCTATTCTTTTAAAGAAGACTTAATCTTTACTGCCTGCCTTTCTTTACTTAAGAATTTCCTTTCATCTCTGACAGCAACTGTTCTTCTATGGAAGAGAGTGGGTCAGGAGATACTCCCCTTGTTGGAAATGACTTCAGCCATTGCTGGGGTATTTGTCCTCCTTTAATGCAAGTTTTTAAGAGTAATTTAGCACTGTCAACAGAAAGACTTTGCTAAAAAAAAAGCTAATTCTTACGCCAGTGGTTTAAGAATTCCCTAATGAAAAGCTGCACATAAACCACGATGTAACAAAATACAGACACTAAAAACGACAAGATTACAAGACGAAACACTCTTTCATATGTTCGTGTTGGAAAGAAAGAGTTTTTATAGCGTGCCTTTCCCACAAAGGCTTATAAAGGAGATTTTCTTTGAAATAGGAACAAAAAGCATGTAAAAGAATTATTATAGAATTCTGGTGTTTGGGAGAAACATTATGTTCACTAGGTATCATAGCTTACAAGTATATTATCTAAATTCAGTGGCAGCAAACTCAATATTTTACTATACCTATTTGTCTCTTAAGCTATCCTGAGGAACGATTTCTGGTTAAACACACACTTGAACTGATATTTATTTTATAATAAAGGGTGCGGCAAAACATCCTCCCTAATTTAAAGTTTAAATAAAAAACAGGTGGATCAAAATAAGGAAACTTTATTAATATGAATGGTATCTTAAAAGTGGGAATTTTTCATTTTTTGAATAACGTGACTCTCAAGTGGTGTCCTTCACTATCAATGCATTGATGAATGCGACTTCGGAAATTCTGCATCACTCTAAGTTAGCATTTCGTGAGGAATAAGACCAATTTCTTCCTGTATTGCATTTCTTAGGTCTGGCAAAGTCCTCGGCCGATGTTTGAACACCTCAGCCTTAAGTTGCCCCCATTGAAAAAAATCGCAGGGTGCAAGGTCTGGTGATCGTCCTTCATCTTCAGCATCTGCATTACACATTTTCACTTATCGGGATGCGTGAATCATCAAATTTTCCGATATTGGAGTGGACAGAACCCTCGTGAACATCATGAAAAACCTCTACATAACGACCGTGTTACTGTATGGTGCGCGGTTGCAAGAGTCGGGATACTTGGTCCTTACTTTTTTGAAGAGGATGGTGCTACTGTGACAGTGAACTCTCAGCGGTACTCTTTATGATCAACAATTTTTTGGCACCAAGACTCAATGCGCTGCAGATTGACCAGGTATGGTTTCAGCAGGACGGAGCCACCTCTCACACAACTCAGATTTCTCTCCAAGTCCTGAGACAGATGTTTCCCGGACGCTTAATTTCTTCACGTGGCGACGTCTCCTGGCCAGCACGATCACCAGACCTTGCACCCTGCAATGTTTTTCTCTGGGGGCATCTTAAGGCTGAGGTGTTCAAACATCGGCCGAGGACTTTGCCAGACCTAAGAAATGCAATACAGGAAGAAATTGGTCTTATTCCTCAAGAAATGCTGGTTAGAGTGATGCAGAATTTCCGAAGTCGCATTCAACAATGCATTGATAGTGAGGGACACCACTTGAGACACACGTTATTAAAAAAATGAAAAATTCCCACTGTTAAGATACCATTCATATTAATAAAGTTTCCTTATTTTGATCCACCTGGTTTTTTATTTAAACTTTAAATTAGGGAGAATGTTTTGCCGCACTCTTTACATGTAAACATGTAAATAATTTAATAAAATTTGTAACTAAGACTCATGGAATGTCAAATTCAATTACACAAACATTGTACGATTACATTAACGAACAGAACATGAGTTGAAATTAAAATTTTCGGCGCTCAAGTTGTATTTAAATTTTCCCCACAACTTTGGACATAAAAATGAACGATTCTAAACTTCTTTGCTATTCCCACAGTTGGGAGTACAAAAGATTTTCATATCAGAGAAGTTAAGTGCAGTAGAAGTAGCTACAACTGGTTGTTCACTTGGTGTAAAAAAATTATTTGGACTAAAACAAGTTAAGTTAATAACATTGCATTACATAAATAAAACATGATTTTATTATTTTAATAAATATTGGTGTACGAATCATTAACTTTAATTAAGAGCAAATGTATATTATATTTACTGCATATGTTTTTAATACTAAAGGTCAACTTGATAAGTCTTAGAAAACTATATTTTGATTTAAACTACTCTGTACTGTACAAACAACCACGTTTATATTTCTTTATGTCTTGACTATACCTAAATGCAGAATAAAATTAGCTTCAATTAGATGGCGTTCCTTGCTGTTACTATTCCAAATAACTCACGGAGTGCTGTCATATAGGATATCTTATACCGCAAGGTTTCCAGGAAGCGAGTTTGGTTTCTTGGTTCTTGGCAAGATTCCTTCGCTGAGGAACCAACCATTCCTGGAAATTTTACAAAGGAAAGACGCTGGGTTAGTTGCGTACTCAAGATAATTCCCAAGAAAGTGTCTCGTTTCCAGGTCTGTTTCAAATTTATTATTTGGCACACTGCTACAAACTCTGTGAATTTACAGTATATTAGTTAAATAAACCATCTAATTCACAGGCTAGCATCTTACCAGCCCAGCATCTACGTATATGACCCTGGAAATCGTTTGGCTAATAGCTAACAATAAGGTCAGGTGATCGAACACTCTACTATACAGAAGTGCAGTCATTTTACAACTCAGACTGAATATTCTGATAAATGTAATATCATTATTATTATTATTATTATTATTATTAACACTTTAATTGGGTTGAATTTGTGGCCGAGAATTCTAAATATATGCACTGGTGTCCCCCATAGAGAAGAGGTTCTCCTCGTTACCTTGTTTCGTATTCATCTATTTTTGTTACGAACTACTGTATTTAAGCAATTGTTTATCTTTAACATATCTAATTATCAATCTCTGTACTAATTGATCTGTCCTGTGTCTTAATTCATTTGTCTTTGTGTGGTGTTGATCCATCAATCTTTGTGTGTGTTGATCCATTTCTCTTAAGTGTGCGTTGATCCATCTCTCATCCTATTTCTTGATCTTCCTCTCATTCTGTACGTTAGTTCATTTCCCATTTTATGTTTATCCTCAGTCTGTGTGTGATAATCCATTTGTTTCTGTTTGTTATCAATCTGTATTTGTGTGTTAATTAATATGCATTTTTCTATTTTCATTAATCTGTATTTCTGTATTTTTGTATCAGTCTTTGTATGTGTTGATCCGTCTTTCTTAAGTGTGTGTTGATCCATCGCTCTATTTGTGTATAGTGATCCATTTCTCTCACTTCGTGTGTGCTGATCCATCTCTCGTGGCTTATGTTGATCTTCCCCTTATTTTGTGCGTTAATCCATCTCTCATTTTCTGTTGCTCCACAGTCTTTGTGTCTGTTAACCATTTTCTCCTTGCGTGTTGATCCACATGTCTTTATCAGCTTGTATTTGTGTTTATTAATAATGTGTATTTTTGTGTGTTTTGACCCAGTTATACATATTTGTGTGTGTCGACCTATCTGCATTCGTGATCCCTCTGTAAGTTATTTGTATGTATTGATCCATCTGTGATCGAGTGTGCTGATACATTTATATTTATGTCTTGATCCATATATATTTGTGTGTTTACTGTACTTTTGTGTTTATCAATCTGTATTTGTATATGTTGATCCATCTGTCTTTGTGTGTTGATCCATATTTCATCGTGTGTATTCATCCATCTCCCTTTGCAATACATGGCAACAATCACTTTTAGAGTATTGATTTTTCTGATTAATAATTCGTTTATGCTACATATTTGTGTTAATTTATTTACACATGTATTTATTTATATATTTTATTTCTACACTAATCCAAATTCCTGATTAACATTTTTTATAGTATCTAGCTTCTGTGAGACGAAATTCTACGAATGTAAGAATGAATGAGGCTTAAATTGCTGCACATTTGGAAAATAAGCTTCGTTCGACTACCACTGACCAATTCTCGCATCTCTTTGGTTTGAAGTTTCACCAATCTGATATACTGCGATATCTCTCATTCGAAAGTGTAAGCATACACAGTTGCTTTAAAACAGCGCAATGTTCCGAAATTGTTACATTCACACACGCCACATCTTATAACAGAGCCATTAAGAGTCCTTGCAGTGAATGTTTTGATGTTCATATTTCTACACAGCTGGTGACAAAGTAGTCTGATGCCAGGACAAAAAATCCCTTGTGAACCTTTGATGCATAGAATTTGTTGTGGGAATTAACATAGCTGTCCAGAGTGGAGTTACAGACAGAGCAGATATCCACACATTAGCACACCTACTATTTCTAACATTACCATGTATGCACGTGAGCCATTGTAACCCATTACCTTGCTAATGGGGTGTGTCATGTGCTCATAAAATGTGCAGAATATAGTAGATCACAACACAACGCGGCCTGTGTTGCCACAGTAAGGGGCCGTGTTCGTACCACCTCTCTGCACGGCTTTCGTACTTTACTAACAACATTTATAACTTTTCATGTACGGAACAAGACAGCATTCCGAAAACAAGAACTTTAAAATTCAGTTATAGTTCAGCGGAACAAGGTACAGCTATTTAAACTGTCTAGAAAAACTAATTTTAACACTCATCTAATCCGAAAATTAACAGCATATAAATAATTTAAAATTAGTACCTACAGTAGTGTACGAAAACTATAGCCTAACTAAGAAAACCAATGCAATTCAATCAAATATCGTTCTATGAAAAAATGGAGAAAATTAATAAATTACAAACTCACATAAGAAGTGAAATTTCATTTAATCCGTGAAATGTCATATGAAACATTAGAAACAGCCGAGTGTTATCGTGCTTACGGAATAGTAAATCAAAAGATGATAAACAAAAACGACAGAACAAATCAAATTAAAAGCTGTAAGACATTTCTAGATCCATTATTACTTTGTAGTTTATGGTAATGGTACTGGATATTAAAGTGACAAGATATGAACTTTAGCAAAATGACTGGCAAGAGATGGTTCAGAGTTCTGAGTATTGAGAAAAATAACACGTAAATAAAAACAATTGATGGAATCATTAGTCTATGCTTCATATTTCTGAGTATTAAAGAAAATTTAATATAAACAAAAAAAATATTGTAAAGAGATAGGTTTGAAAGTAAATCCCGAAAAGACAAAGTATATGATTATGTCTCGTGACCAGAATACTGTACGAAAAGGAAATATAAAAGTTGGAAATTTATCCTTTGAAGAGGTGGAGAAGTTCAAATATCTTGGAGCAACAGTAACAAATATAAATGATACTCGGGAGGAAATTAAACGCAGAATAAATATGGGAAATGCCTGTTATTATTCGGTTGAGAAGCTTTTATCATCCAGTCTGCTGTCCAAAAATCTGAAAGTTAGAATTTATAAAACAGTTATATTACCGGTTGTTCTTTATGGCTGTGAAACTTGGACTCTCGCTTTGAAAGAGGAACATAGGTTAAGGGTGTTTGAGAATAAGGTGCTAAGGAAAATATTCGGGGCTAAGAGGGATGAAGTTACAGGAGAATGGAAAAAGTTACACAACACAGAACTACACGCATTGTATTCTTCACCTGACATGATTAGGAACATTAAATCCAGACGTTTGAGATGTGCAGGGCATGTAGCACGTATGGGCGAATCCAGAAATGAATATAGGTGTTAGTTGGGAGGCCGGAGGGAAAAAGACCTTTAGGGAGGCCGAGACGTAGATGGGAGGATAATATTAAAATGTATTTGAGGGAGGTGGGATATGATGATAGAGACTGGATTGATTTTGCTCAGGATAGGGACCTATGGCGAGCTTATGTGAGGGCGGCAATGAACCTCCGGGTCCCTTAAAGGCCAGTAAATAAGTAAGTAAGTAATAACAAATGTTGAAATCATTAATCTATGGTTCAGAGTTCCGAGTGTTAAAGAAACAAGATGTAAATGAAACAACTGACAACAGATGACATTATTAATCTGTGATTCACAGTTATGAGTAATAAATAAAACGATATTTATAAATAAAAACTATCAATGAAATTATTACTCTATGGTTCAGAGTTCTGGTTACCTGTTAAAGAAAACAAGTCAACATTGATGTAATATTTATTACTCTTTGATTCGAAATTCCTAGTATTGAAGAAACAACTACTCATGAAATTATTTATCTCTGGTTCGGAATTTTGAGTAGCTCTATTGAAGAAACAGGATATAAATGAAACAAATGACGAGAGATTAAATCATTACTCTATTGTTAACAGTCCTGAATATTAAAGAAACAAGGTAATCCAGGATTTTATTTTTTTTAATCTGGATGAATATTGTAATAGGTCTAATTGAAAAATGAATCCCGTAATAATTCTTTAATAATATGAAGAAATATATTTGAGATTATATCGTAATCATCAATATTGTGTGTCGATTTAAACGTATATCCTCAACCTGCTAAAAGTTAATTTCTTGATGTGGTAATAATTCAAGGAACATGTGAAGCACATTAGTATTATTTTTAATTACATTGTTTTCCAATGTCAAACAAATGACAGCGATGTCTTTGGCTTTTTTCAATATTAGTTCTCACTATTTACATTCTGTTTAATTTGTACTAGCTGTACAAGTTTGTATAAAGATGTTATTAAGCATGAAACCTGAGCGAGTCGTGAGACGTCACGGGTTCGACTTCTGGCTGTTGTATTCGTGGTGTCTGTTAGCCTACAATATCATCACAGTCTACTATATACAGTCGCGAAGCTCAATATGTAGTAAAAATGCAAACATGGGTAGTTGCCCACCACTAGGATCGCTACTATCGCCTCATCATCGCAGATCTCTCTCCTAGTAGACGACAAAATATGTTACACTTTCGTTGTGTTCTTTTGGAAAAATTAACACCTTCCTTCCATTATTGAAATATTAAATTGATAAAGTTCATTTATTATTTTAACGAAGTATATTAAATTCCACCATAAACTCGAAGATACCTGCAAGAAATAGGTTAATATAATTTTTGTTTGTGCAAAACGAACTGAAATTTACTACAATCGCTTCACTCATTCAAGATTATAGCGATAATTAACTATGAAACCAATAAATATTAATTTTCATTTTCCTTTACAACAATAATAATGGAAATATGAATTAATGGAGTAACTTACGTGTACCGGTACTTGTAGTGTAGGCTTACGTAGTTAACAAAGTGGGATGAGGTTAAGCAATAATAATCACACCAGAATTGGAAATAAAACGTGATCAATAAATTTTATTGTAACAGATTTTTTCTACGTCTCTAGTAAAGTAACAAATAAAAATAACAACAAAATTAACAGCTATAATTAAAAACATATCCTTTGAAAAAAAAAGTAGGCCTAAGCAATAATAATCCCACCAGAATTGAAAATAAAACGTGATCAATAAATTTCATTAAAACAAACTTAACTTTTCTACGTCTCTAGTAAAATATTATTATTCCAATTATTGTATTTTAGCCATTAACATTTTAATTACAACCAATAACGAACATTCCACAAGCATCAATGTGAAATACGCAACGAGCCAGCACTCGATGGAAATACGACACAGTCCAAAGTCGACCGTGGACAGTCTATTGTTTCTAGTTGCTAACCGCTTGGAGCGCTTTATCACGAGATTTTCAAAAAATCATCTCAAGCTTCGCGACTGTATATAGTAGACTGTGATATTATGTTTAGAACGAGGAAATGTCGGACTTCAGTGGCGGTACAAAAACGTAGCACTTCCTTTGATATAAATGTTATCTCCGTTAGCTGAAGTACCACTTGAACCACCGCTGCGTAAAATGAAGTTTCTTTCTCTCTTCCACGAACATAAACCAGGATACGGTAACAATTGGCGTTTGCTTCTATAGAAATGTATTTTATATAATTGCACTTAATGCCGCTTTACGTAAGCGATGAGGTACGAAAATGATGTCTCGGTTTGCATGAGTAGCAATTGTATAATTTACGTCATGAAATTTGCACCGCCTTTTTTCTGTAATAAACCCTTGAACCCAACCGTTTAGAACAAAAGTGGCTTAACGTTTTAAAAAGACGTCACTAAATCACAAATTGAAAGATGTTGAAGACTGAAACCAATCAGCAGAAATTAGCTCTTTTTATTGAAGTATAACCGAATGGAATTATTGTTTTGTTGTTACTTTTATTATTATTATTATTATTATTATTATTATTATTATTATTATCGTAAGATAAAATTATGACGATATACGGTATCCTATTGAATGAAATGAAGTTAAACCCTCAGACGACAAAATGTCAATGTTCGTGAAGAATTAGTTGCAGCTAATAACCAGGATAGGCAACGAAAAATCCCGAAACAGTTGCTAAAAAAAAGAGAAATCCACAAAGTTCTCTCAAGTAAGTTCTGGATAGAAATGGCGTTTCTGTCCTAAACTCTTGATGGAATTAGAGTGACGGCGATTTCTCTCCTTCTATTTTTCATTCTATGCAAGTTGAATGACTGGTAAGACTGTATGAAGATTGGTGTATTAAAGGAAACCCCATTAAAAAGTGTGCTTTCCTAGTTTTTTACACTTAAGTGTAAATATTTCGAATCACGGAGGATATATTCACAGAGTTCAAGAGAAGATTAATTAGAATTTTAAGAAAATAATTTTTTTATGAATTACGAATGTGACTAAACAATTTAGTAACATTTAAAATCTAAAAACACAAGATAGGCCTATGTAAAACAATACCTACATATCGCTGTTGTTAGTGCAAAATGTCATATGTCAAAAAATTGAATCCAATTAAAAAAAAAGTTTCCCCTTTTGACATGCATTATTTTGGTGCTCGTATATAATTGCAAAATATCACAAGATATGCTTTTATGATAGTTTGAAAGTAATTGATCTGAAACCAAAAAAATATTCAGTTTTTTTGCCTTTCCTGAAAAATTTGTAATTTTAACATACGAGATTTTCCAAGAACACCAACGATATTATATCTAAAAAATACCGGTACTGAAACAAGGACTTCAAAATCTGGCAATATTATTTTAAATATATATCTATGAAACATGTAGTTATGAAATTATTGCAGAATATAAACTTATTTATAGAGTAATTTGCAATTTTAAAATTCGCATTTTTTAATTTTGACAACTCATATTGTGTACCGGTAATTTAGACGTTACATTAATTGACTTATTACTTTGAAAATTATTAAATTCATTTATGTGATTTATATCACTTCCTGTGAAAAATATGTTCAGAGTGGAACACGTACTTTTCAAATAAAATAAACTCTTCAAAAACCAAACCACGTTGAATTCCTCATACAAGCTTTCGTTTTAAAGACTTCAGGACCTTCTAATATTCACAATACATAAAGATACAAAACATATCAAAATTCGAACCTTTACTTTAAAAAACGCAAACAAATTTGTGTAATTTGTAAGGATTTCGTAGCAACTAAAATGACTGACAATACAGACACATTAAACATTAATAGGATTATTTGTTACTTTTAATTACTTTAGAAATATTTTCTTAAAGAATTTTCTTTGTGAGTAATGCACTCTTGTTTTTATGTTACGGAACTCTATGTAGGGCCTAATATTTTTGTTTCACAGCTCTTGCCATAAAATCTTTATAATATAGGAGCATTATTGAGCACATTTGTGTTGTGTACAAAATAATGTAGCCTATATTTCATATTTTTATCCATTGCTTTAATTATAATATAAGATAGAAAGAATCATAAAATTTCAAATGTAACCCTTTGTTTAAGAAAATCCTGAAGAACATTTCATACAATTTTGCATAGGGCTAAAAATCTCTGTGGAAAAACATCGGTTTTACCGATATAATGCAGCTCTCGAACATCAATTTCACCTACATATTTTCTGTCTAATAATTTAAAAGAAGCAGTGGTTAAGTATAAAAGGTACACTTCTGAGATAATCTGAAACTCAACTTCATATCACACGTTCAATAACATCCCACTCGAAACGAAAACAAAAGAGTGATGTGACGCAATATTCAGGTAAACCAATAACCATTAAGAGAAATAAAAATATGTAGACTATTTCGTTTATATGACGTCATTCAATTTTCGACCAACGAAGTGTAATAAAAGTTTGAAATCCAACCAATCACAGTCATACATCGCGATCAATTTTGCAGCTCGAGTTATCTTCACTAGAAGATATTATTGCCTGATCATGTGCAAAGAGTATAGTATCTAAAAGTCTATTCTTCATTTTAACATGTGTTTGTAAATTCAACGGTCACTTCTGGACAAAGTTTAAAATAACAGTGATAGAAAATAACCTTTATGCTCGATCATGCCGAAATGTAGTAATTATACACCTGGTAGTAGCCCTTTAATGCACCTCATTAAAGTACACCTATTCATTATAATTCAGTTGTTCAGCCAATGAGAAATCTCCATTGTACTGATTGTACCATTATAAAACCGCAAGTATCGATTATTCTCGGATATGCAATCGAAAGACAATTAGCGAAAAGTCACGGAGGCTGGAAATCCAATACTGTAGCAGAAGGTTATGTTCTGTTACTATAATAATTAGCGTTAATTGTAAATAATATTCAAATAAATTCAATAAATTTGTCATGTCGTTTTTCAATGTTTAATTTAATTTCAATGTTATATCAATATTAATATTTAGTTTACTCTCTAGATTATATCAAGGTCAATGTGGACATCTGTTCCTCGGAAAAAATCAATACTTTCGCGTCTGCGCACATCTGACAATTTACGAGCTATGCACAAGGTCACTTCCGCTCTTCAGTCACATAAGAATAAAATGAATACTTCTGAATAATTTCAAGTTAGAAATATGGTCGAGCATAAAAAGTCGTATGGAACTTGACTATAATGGTAATTAAGACGCGAGTATGAAAATGATGAAACTCGCTTGCGCTCGTTTCATAAACAAACCTACTCGCGTCTTAATTACTACCATTATAGGCTCATTGCATAATGTACTATTCTTACCCCTCATTTTATTACTGCAATGCCCTTCTATTTCATTAGATTCCACAACTTAGTTATACCTGAATAGTGTTCATGATCTATTAACAACGTTACGGAGTAAATACTCTCGTTAACGTGCGGTTTCAAATAATGTTGTGTTCATAAATCGTTCTTGTTCTCAACTACATAATTTCCGTGGAGTCTGCAATTGAAATCGGTGATGTTCAGTTTCCGGAAGTCAACCTGACCGTGATGACGAGATATCTTGAGTGTAATTAAGCCCCGGGTAGTATAAATACTGCTAGCACCGGACAGTTCTTCAAACCTGTCACCATGAACTCTGCAGTCCTTGTAGCGGTGCTCGCAGTGCTGTGTGCCGTCACAGCGTACGACTTCGACTTCCCCATCCTCAGTGAGTACCCGCCTTTAAAATACGAGAAGTTGTTTGTGTGTTGATCTTTTTCTGTGATAGATTTAACAGCTCATTTCAGATGTAGCTTCAACATTTGTGTTGCCCATATTTTGAGAGAGACTTCATAATTTCTGAATTAAATTAATGTACATCTATGTACTAATAATTTGATTATTGTGCGATGTATTAAAGAAATGGAAATATAAAAATTGGAAACTTATCTTTTGAAGAGGTGGAGAAGTTCAAATATCTTGGAGCAACAGTAACAAAATATAAATGATACTCGGGAGGAAATTAAACACAGAATAAATATGGGAAATGCCCGTAATTATTCGGTTGAGAAGCTTTTATCATCCAGTCTGCTGTCAAAAAATCTGAAAGTTAGAATTTATAAAACAGTTATATTACCGGTTGTTCTGTATGGTTGTGAAACTTGGACTCTCACTCTGAGAGAGGAACATAGGTTAAGGGTGTTTGAAAATAAGGTTCTTAGGAAAATATTTGGGGCTAAACGGGATGAAGTTACAGGAGAATGGAGAAAGTTACACAACACAGAACTGCACGCATTGTATTATTCACCTGACATAATTAGGAACATTAAATCCAGGGCATGTAGCACGTATGAGCGAATCCAGAAATGCATATAGAGTGTTAGTTGGGAGGCCGGAGGGAAAAAATCTTTAGGGAGGCCGAGACGTAGATGGGAAGATAATATTAAAATAGATTTGAGGGAGGTGGGATATGATAGAGAATGGATTAATCTTGCTCAGGATAGGGACCAATGGCGGGCTTATGTGAGGGCGGCAATGAACCTCCGGGTTCCTTAAAAGCCAGTAAGTAAGTGATGTATTAAAACTTCAGGTATTAAGTAACACTTGTGATATCTCAGTAGGTAATTTGCTGGCATTTTGAAACTCAATTTTACCTGATCATACTTATCCAAGTTTACAATAGGCTGATGAAAAATGGTTCTCCTCTCCGTTACTGACGCACTAATAGGCTATTTCCTAGTAATACAGGGTGATTCATAAAGAGTTACCACCACTTACGGAGCCCATTTCTGGACACATTCTGAGCAAAATGTGTTATATAAACAAGTGTTCTATTCTAAGTATTTTCAGAGTTACACTAATTTGAAGTTGTTAAAAATGCCCTTTTTCTTTAGTTTTAAGGGTAAAAGGATGTTACAAATAGAGAATGAACCCGGTACATCTTCACTGTGCTGGCACTTCTGGGAGTAGCCATCTTGTATGCATTGAGAGCAAACTTGTCGGTTGCTATAGTAACCATCGTGCTCCACCGTTTGCTACCCGTTGTTTATACGTCCGCGCCCATTTTGAATTTTCTTTCTTCACTTAATTCCTTCGCGAATTTTTCCAATTTAACTTTCCGACTGCTGATTGTTGCTCAATTGAGATTGTAGCCTAGTTAATTATGGATCTTTCAACACCATTACGGATGTTCTATCGCTTCGAATTGTCGAGTTACACTGCCTCGGATGTCGCACGACCCACTAATTCGTGCAACTTCACACTCGAATAACTTCGAAGGAAAAATTGCTCCGGGGCCGGGTATCGAACCCGGGACCTTTGGTTAAACGTACCAACGCTCCACCAACTGAGCTACCCGAGAACTCTACCAGATATCGATCCAATTTTTCCCTCTGTATCCACAGACCTCAAAGTGGGCTGACGACCGTCAAGCAACCAACATTGAGTGCACACTAACTCTGTGTGAGAGAGGGATAAAATTGGATCGGTGTCTGGTAGAGTTCCCGGGTAGCTCAGTTGATGGAGCATTGGTACGTTTAACCAAAGGTCCCGGGTTCGATACCCAGCCCCGGAACAATTTTTCCTTCGAAATTATTCAAATCAACTTTACAGGAAGTTATACCTGAAAGCTTGATTTGCAACTTCACACTCCTTTGCTAGATGACGTCTCCCGCTCCAACTCAAGGTCGCGTTTGGTCCATTGATCCTCAGTCTGTCGATCGTTGTTTACTTAATTGGAATATGTCATGTAGTTTAGAAATTAGAGGCCCAAAAATCTCGTCTGAAAATGTGTCGTTCGACTTTCTGGGATGGCACTCATTAATGTATGTGGTAGGGATATCATTGCTAACGTAGCATACAATTTGAATGTTCAGTAATTTGTAATAATAAAACATGTCGTCTTGAAGTCATCTGTTTTTGTTTGAACCTGGGTTCGACACAACTAAGGTCCCCTGCCAGGACATCGCACCGCACTGGCATGTCACAGACATGCTGTTCGTACCCTGTCGGCTGGTAGAAGTCCAATGAAGTGAACTGACTGTAAAGCAGGGCTTGGTTCGTTTCAGTGCACAAATGCTTATTGTTTGTGAAATGTGCATCATTTGTTATAGAAATTGGATCTGAAGGAGATTGATGGCAGCCTAATGTTGTAAGCAACTCTAACCCTCTGTTTTCAGACCATTACATTGATTCCAACCTCGAGTACTTCCATTCGCGCCAGATCCGAAGTGCTGATAACAAGGAATACAACATGGACGACAACTGTCAACATCACCGTCGATTCAATCTGGTGAGTAATATTAAACATTAGCTTAGGTTCGATCCCCTGCGAACACCGATTTATAACGTGTTGGTCAAGCCCGTGGTTCAGGTAACACGGGAGTTTTCTCCCTCCGGGAACTCCGGTTCCATGCAGCATCCCAAGAAATCTCCACCAATCATCATCTGATGTCATCGCGGGTGTAACTTAGACCAGCCTCCTGTGACGAACCCTGGGCAAAGACTCTGTCTGTAAATTGGTCTACATAACTGGCTTCATATGGGTGAATGACTTAAGTGAATTACCCGACATTAGTACAGGAAACTCAGTTATCCCTCAAGACATGAAGTGTGTATTTTTAGATATCCGACATCATTATATCTAGTAACAAGGGAATCGTCCCGGATCGTGTAGCTTGAATTTAATGAAAATGCATATTTAAACTAATTTTCGTTCTTTAATAAACGTGGTGATAGTCGTTTGTTTCGTTTTTTGTTCGTTTACGAAATATAATGACTTGAAAATCGATGTTACTTATACCGCTTCTTGCGCCACTGGAAACTTCATAGCTTCGCGACGCCGTATCGCAGCTCTCGCATTAATGCTCTAGTTAATTTGGTTCCCCTTAAGTCACATTAATACAGTAGCAGTGCAATCCACGGCATCTGTCACTCATTCGTACACCGTGTAAATCCATAGGTGTGCAGCTGAAAGCCTAGGAACACGTTTGTATTGTATTGTATTTATTAACATTCCATGATATTCATACATTGCTTTACAGCTAGAATATGGAACAAGTCAAAAAACTTAATACTATTACAAAGTCTTAATTTATACTCACAGTCTAAATGAAATATATATATACAGACAGCTTTACAATACAGTCTACTAGTACAACACACAGTTTTAGTATCAATTTAATGAAGTGTTATTGAATGTCATGAATTCATCTACAGAATAGAAGGCGTGAGAAATTAGGTACTTCTTTAATTTGGCCCTAAATAATTTTATGTTTTGAGTTTCATTTTTTTGTATCGAAAGGGAGGCTATTAAAATTTTTGCTGCCATATAACGCACTCCTTTTTGATAGCGCGATAGACTTGCCGATGGAGTATGAAAGTCATTTTTTTGACGTGTATTTATGCTATGAACTGTTGAATTAGTTACAAAGTTTTCACGATTACATACGAGGAAGACTATTAATGAAAAGATATACTGACAAGCCATGGGCATTATTAGTAGTTTTTTGAAAATAGTCCTACAAGATTCCCTAGATTTGGCACCTACTATTATACGATGAAAGAGTAATGGAACGGAGAAAAATTCTCTCCGGCGCCGGGATTTGAACCCGGGTTTTCAGCTCTACGTGCTGATGCTTTATCCACTAAGCCACACCCGGCGCCGGAGAGAATTTTTCTCCGTTCCATTACTCTTTCATCGTATGATGACGTAGAATATCTGCATGGAAATATCATATGTACTTCGGTACATTAATATAATATATATGATATGCGTAAATCACTTCGTGATTTAAGACGGCGCTTATTCCGTCGGATCCCGGCCAACTAGTCACTCATATCGAGTGCACTTCAGCACATGTGTGGACTTCGGTCCTACGTTCATAGACATCTATGACGTAGTGCAGAGGGCGGCCACTAGAGGGAACCCAAGAGTTGGAGCTTAATCTGAGACGATTCTAACCGGCGTCGGGGTTGTATCCGGTGTGGCTTAGTGGATAAAGCATCAGCACGTAGAGCTGAAAACCCGGGTTCAAATCCCGGCGCCGGAGAGAATTTTTCTCCGTTCCATTACTCTTTCATCGTATGATGACGCAGAATATCTGCATGGAAATATCATATGTACTTCGGTACATTAATATAATATATACCTACTATTATTCTAATTACTCTTTTTTGTAATAGAAATATACTGTTACTACCTGTGGAATTTCCCCAGAATATTATTTCAAAATTCATTACCGAGTGGAAGTATGCAAAGTATATTGTTTTTAAGGTATTGATATTTACTATATTTTACATAGATCTAATAGCAAAACAAGCTGAATTTAGTTTGGGGTAATTTCTTTAATATGAATTTTCCAATTTAATACATTATCGATTTTTAAGCCAAGAAATCTGAACACATTATCCATCTTGAGTCTTGCGAATACTACTTTTAACGCTTTATTACAAAATATTGATAAATTGGCACTTACTAGTGTTAATTATTAAAGCATGTCTGGCTTACAGCTGCTTCGGTGTATACACCATCGTCAGAGCCTACTGGATTTTGATATCGCACCCTCACACCCTTACAACAGGCAGCGATATCAAGGTGATGCTATGATCCAGTAGGCTCTGACGATGGTGTATACACCGAAGCAGCTGTAAGCCAGACGTGCTTTAATAATTAACACTAGTAAGTGCCAATTCATCAATCTTTTCAACACATTATGCTTTCAAGAACCAAAAGGGAAATTTGGACCTTAAGTAAAACAACGTGTAGACAATAATAAGTCATTTAATGCAAGTAGTTCAATAAACTGGCAAAAAAAAACACGTGAGAAGATGGTTCTTAGATGTATTTATATTAGTATTTAGTATTTATTTATTTATTTAACCTGGTAGAGATAAGGCCGTCAGGCCTTCTCTGCCCCTCTACCAGGAGATTCCAACTACAATATCAACAATAAAATTACAATTAGTATTAAATTTACAATTACAATTACAAATAATATTACAGTTAGTATTAAATTTACAATTACAATAAAATCAAAGTACGAAAAGATTACCTGAATAATTAAAGCTAGATAATTTATCATAGAGAAACAAAGAATATTTTATATTTACTGAATTACAAATTAAATCTAGAATAACAAAATTGTATAGTGATGAAATTACTGAATATTGAAATATTTTGTGATAGATTAAAGAAACTATTTACAAGTAATCAATTACTGACCAAGTGCCTAGTAAGTTTTCGTTTGAATTCTCCCGGAAGTTAAGAAAGATATACAGTACTACTACTTCTGGATTCCTGGAGTGGTCAGATTGATGACACTATATTTACTTTTGAAGGAGTAAATAATACTTTATATGGTAACACAATTTAAACACAAATTATCCCTACAAAACTACAAGATTCTTGCAACAGTTGGATGTATTTTTTAAGCAATATATAATTGTAATTCGAAGGCTAGAAGAGTATTTCAGACATAAAATTATCTGTAAAAACATTCCAGACATATTGCACGATAGAGGCTTCATAATGACATTGCATTCTGTTGTGTATCAACAATTTCATTCATCTGTCCTCAAAGACGTGGTAATATATGCGTGGCAGATGTGTGGAGATGTGACGGAGAGACATGTGAGAAAGTTTCATAACGATCTTGCAACAAAGTTGCATGTTGAAAACAGTGTGTGTGTGTTACAGAAGAATTTCAAAAACCAGCCTTTAGCCTATAAAATATTTGTACTGTTCATAGCTCTTTGCTCCGACCACTTCATTTGGAATCCACATAGTTGGTATATATTTTAAATTCAAATTGAATTTGTATTTCAACACGAGTACTGTATTAATGTGAATTAACAGAGAGCTAGAGCATTAATGCGGGAGTTGTGATATGGTGTAGCGGAACTATGAAGATCAGAGTGCGTGCAAGAAGTGGCATAAGTAGCATCGATTTTCAAGTTATTATATTTCGTAAACGAGGAAGAAGTGAAACGAAAGACTATCACCACGTTCCTTAACAAACCAAAATTTGCTTAAATATGCATTTTCAGTAAATTCAAACTACACAACCTGGGACGGTTTACTTGTTAGTAACAATAGCAGTTACCTGTTAATTCTTACCTCATGTATTATGAGTGAGGAGAGAAATGACTTCGATCGAAAGTTTGCATAATTTTGTTTTCTATTTAAGTTAATGATATATAAGGAAGTGAAATTTTATGCAGCTCAAAATTCCTCCACTGATGCTAATTGTGTTACTGTTCAGAACTGTTGCGGCAACTCATCTGTGATATTCAAAGATTTCAAAGATAAGGAGATGATGATGAAGTGTTTTCGCGAAGTTTCGGAAAAGGTCGGATACGATCACTCAAGTAAGTATCGCAAAAAGTAAATATTTAAATTAGGTGTAATACTGAATAATTTCCTAAAAAATGTAATTATTATAAAGCTGTGTATACAGGCTTAGTGGAATATACAGGCTAATAATAAAAAAGTCTGCAATTTAAAGAGAGAACTGTCCACATTCCATTTAGTTAACGCACACTATTTGCCTAATAAAATGATTACTGTATAAGCTTTTGCTCCAGTGGTCTGTATTTCTTACCTAATCAATACTTTTGCAACCTGAAAAATATGTAATTATTCAAAACTATCATATAAATAATAGTTTGCGGTTCTTGGTGTTGAATTCTTACTTTACAGTGTTTGGTTGTACGTAAATTCCACATAATATATGACCGATACAGTGTTTTCTGAATTGTATCTTCTTCAGATCCTAACGATACAGACCCCTTTTCCTGCGAGACTCTTCTTCGTAAGAAGGAACGTGTTGTGGTAAGTATTCATAAGCCATAAAGTTCATTATAAACTTACAGTTTTTAATACGATGACAGTGAGATAAAGGCAGAAAAAATCACAAGAAAGTTTGATGATAAAACGCTTTTTTAGCGAAAGTCAAATCTTGATAACTGATTTAGAACAGTCATTATAATTGTCCGTATATAAATCACAACAATATTTATATTTATAATATATATATAATTATATACATCTTGATTAAACAATTACTTTTAACACTGTATCACTTCGGAATATGTATGATAAGAATTTCTTGTGTTAAATTCTAACGTACCTCGTTTACATGTTTCGACCTTTTATGGGTCATCCTCAGAACTGGTCGTTGTTGGTCTTGGCGCCTCTTGTTTTGTTTCCTGTGAGGGTGTGTTCGTGTGGTATAATGTAGAGTCAAAGAATGTGTGTGTTCTGAAATTGAGTTGTGTGTTGAGAATTTCGTTGGGGTGTGTTTTCGTGTGTCTGTATATTTCATATTGTTCTAGTGTGTTTAGTTTCTGGCTTTTTGGTTGGATGTGTAGTATTTCCATGTCTGTGTTGATGTCTCTATGAGTGTGGTTAGCATTTGTGCTGTGTTCTACATATGTGGAAGTGTTTTGTAATTTTGTTATGGCTGTGATGTGTTCTTTGTAACGTGTTTGAAATGATCACAAATGCTAACCACACCTACAGAGACATCAACACAGACATGGAAATACTACACATCGAACAAAAAAGCCAGAAACTAAACACACTAGACATTCGTTCTTGTTACAGTGATGAACTGTGTAGTAACATCATAGATGTTTATCATTTCAAAACTTTGCAGTGTTTAACTAACCTCTCCATAGTACAACTGCAAAACTTGCTTTAAAATGTAATATAAATGTTGTAGGTAGGCCCTAAATGATTTTTTTTTTTTTCCCCACACAGGAGTGATTTTATTTTTGCCACATCTGATAGACGTTATTGGATGTAAATGTAATTATTATAAACGGAGAACACAATCACGATAATGCAAGAACTGTATCAAGTTTTCTAGTAGCAATAATAATAATAATAATAATAATAATAATAATAATAATAATAATAATAATAATCTCTAATAATTAGTGTATCAATCTTTGCGTCTGTAGCAGTTGTGCAGCATGATTATTCGTTTTACTACTAGGTTCAAAAAGTTCCCGGAATTTTACTACCATTTTTCGTATTAATATATAACAAGGGATATTATACATTTGTTTTGTTGGTAACATTCATGATGTCATTTCCTTAAAGTTTGTTGATAATGGCGATTGTTGGTTTTGAGTTGTAGGCAATTGTTTATCATAGTGTTTTGTTTGTTCGTCGCTTTTTGTAATTATGTCCACAGAGCAACGTACAAACATCAAATTCTGTGTTTTGTTACACAAAACTCCTGCAGAGACATTAAGATTATTGGAAGAAGCATATGGCGAAGCAGCAATGAAAAAAACTCAAGTGTATGCCTGGCATAAACGCTTTTCTGGTGGCCGCGATACGTACGCAGCGGCCGACCAACAACTGCAACAAATGAAGCAATCGCTCAGCGTGTGCGTAATGTTGTGAGGGACGACCGACGTAAAACCATAAAAGAGATAGCAGCAGAGGTCGGAATATCAGTCGGAAGTGTACACAATGTTCTTCACAAGCATCTCAACATGCATTACGTGTCTCAGAAGTTAGTTCCGAAAATGTTGTCGGCAGAACAGAAAGAAACAAGAATGACTCTTGCTGGGGACATGATCAGTATGGCTGATGAAGATGGTGATTTCTTAAACAAAATTATTGCTGGTGATGAAACTTGGTGCTACTTGTACGACCCAGTCCCTAAACGACAGTCATCTGAGTGGAAATCGAAAACATCTCCTCGGAAGCAAAAATTTCCTAGGGACACTTCCAAAGGCAAAGTTATGTTGGAAGTTTTCTTCGACTCTCAGGGTCTCATCCACCATGAGTTCATTCCAGAAGGTCGTACTGTAACGAAAGAATTGTACGTAGAAATCCTCCGTCGCCTTCGGGACGCAGTGAGAAGGAAACGTCCAGAAAAGTGGGTAGAAAACACCTGGTTCCTTATGCATGACAATGCACCTGCTCATCGCGCAATTATTGTAAAGAATTTTCTTGCCATGCACAACATAACTGCTTTGGATCACCCGCCATACTCTCCTGATCTCTCACCACCTGATTACTTTCTGTTTCCCCGTCTGAAAAGTGATCTGAAAGGACGGAGATTCAATGCTGAAGACGTTATCGCAAACGCGACGAGAGCACTAAGACGGGTTTCACAAAATGGCTTCCAGGAACTCTACACGCGTTGGCAAAAGTGTGTTGTTGCGGAAGGCAACTATTTTGAAGGGAATGCTGTAGAATGGTGTTTAAGGTACGTTGTTTCTATGATATTAGCAAATTCCGGGAACTTTTTGAACCTAGTAGTATTATATTTTCTGTGACGTTATCTCTGTACTAATATTGTTATTAATCTAGGCTACTGCTATATAATAATATTTTGTAAAACGTTTCTACATTGTCGCAGTATATAGGCGGAACACTATGTATGGACCTATCATATTATATATGTGGTAAATCAAATATTGAATAATTATTAATTAGCAATAATAACTGTATATCGAAGTTGTTCATACTATTTTATTTATAACTTCATGTTCCTGCTTTGGTACGTTCCATTGACTGTTCCATTAAACGTTTGTCATAAACGCAGAAAATAAAGCCTTATTTTTACCGTGTGAGCAGAACATATGTGTATCTTATCTGTCGCCTTCCATACAAGATAAGACATGTCGGTGAGATGACCTTGTACTGCGCTTCTATTTATTACGAGCGTATCACGACCGATCGTATCTCACTCGAGGGTGCGACACTCGACCGAGTTCAAGCGAGCGATTTAACTCCAATGCAGCAGTCTGGTTTCAATACATTTTCAAGGTGAAACGAATGTTTCACCATGGAAATAATATTCATATATTCAGCTCAATATTGACATAGTACTATTTAATGTCAATAAAGATAAAATTAACTATGTATTACCTGAAATGCTCAAATGAAATATTATTCTTTTCATGGAATCACTTAATGATAAGTTAAAACATTATGATATAAACTATTTAGGCGTATTTATGTAAATATTTTTTCTGTTTCAGTGCCTTTCCCAGTGTGTGGCCAGAAATAAGGATTTAGTAAGTTATTGTAAAACTTTTAAAATAATACAGTTCTTAATTTTTAGAACCTCTGTCACTACTACTTCATTACACAACAACTCTGTGCTCGAATTCGCTTGTCCAGACCATTACTAGGAGTATATTTTATTAACGTCAGCCACGAACGAAATAAACACTTCAAAATAAATTTGTTTTCGTCAGCATAGCTGTGACTGTAGGCTCGTGTGCCTGAAGTAATCACGTGACGAATACTGCGTCTTTTCTCGACAAATATCACTATTTCAATCGACGCTAAAGGACCAAGTACAGTAGGTGAAACATCCTGAAATCATATTCATCTCCAGAAAAGAAAATTGTTCAAAGTACACCTCTTCCGAATAACCTGCTCGTGTTTTTAGTAGTAGTATTTAGTAATATTTATTTATTTAACCTGTTAGAGATAAGGCCGTCAGGCCTTCTCTGCCCTTCTACCATGGGATTACAACTATAATATGAAGAATAAAATTACAATTAATATTAAATTTACAATACAATTACAATAAAAATTAAAGTACGACAAGATTACGTGATTAATGAAAGCTAGACATTTTATCATAGAAGTTAAGAACAAAGAATATTTTTGTATTTACTGAATTACAAATTAAACCTAGAATAACAAAATCCTATAGTGATGAAATTACCAGATAGTTACCAGATGTGATAGATTAAGAGAACTATTTACAAGAAACCATGTCTGAACGAGTCTCAATTACTGACCAAGTGCCTAGTAAGTTTGCGTTTGAATTGAGTTTTTTTTTTCGACAGTCCCTGATGCTAGCAGGTAACGAATTCCAGAGTCTTGGCAGGGCTATTGTGAAAGAGGATGAGTATGAGGAGGTGCGATGGGATGGTATTGTTAGTATTGTTTCATGGCGAGAGCGTGTGTTCAGATTATGGTGGGAAGAAAGGTAAGTGAAGCGAGACGACAGGTACGAAGGAATAGAAGAGTTCAAGATTTCGAAGAGAATGAGAAGTGAATGTAAATTTCTTTTCTTATCTAGTTTAAGCCAACCTATTGTTTCCAGGGATGGGTGATATGATCATATTTACGAACATTGCTTACAAAACGTACACACAAATTATGAGCACGTTGAAGTTTCGTTTTGTTGTCGCTGGAGAGGTCAGTCAGTAAAATGTCAGCATAGTCAAAATAGGGAAATACAAGCGTCTGCACAAGGGACTTTTTTAAGCAAGAGGAAAGATGAATATTTATCCTTTTTAGCACATGGATAATAGAATATACTTTTCTGCAGGTTTCTGTGATTTCTGTGTTTTCTCCTTCTCTTATAACCAAGAAAGAGGTGTCGAAAATTTATGTAACTGTAAATCTGCTCAAAATCTATACTAATAATAAATCTGTAGCCGAAATTTTTCTGGTAATTTTCGATTTTCCAAAAATAATTGATCCTAACATATATAATTAACCACCCTGAAACCGAAAATCGCTTTTTTGAAACTTTTGTTTGTATGTCTGTCTGCCTGTCTGGATGTTTGTTACCTTTTCACGCGATAATGGTTGAATGGATTTCGATGAAAATTGGAATATAAATTAAGTTCGTTGTAACTTAGATTTTAGGCTATATGGTATTCAAAATACATTATTTAATACATTTATAGGGGTTATAAGGGGGTCTCAATTAAATAAATCGAAATATCTCGCTTATTATTGCTTTATGTGAAAAATTTACATAACAAACGTTTCTTTAAAAATAATTTGCGATAATTTTTATTCTTTACAAAATTTTGATAGGACTGATAATTAATGAGATAAATGAGTTTTAAAATTAAAATAACTGCCATCTAAGGCCGTGTAATGAATTAAAAAACAAATGACTTCGTCTATAAGGGGCCTTGGACAGCAACAATCGAAAGCTATGAAAGATAGCCTACAGATAATGTTTCTGTGTTTGTATGAAGTAAAATCGGAAGCTAAATTAACAGATTTGTATAATTAATTATTATTTCACCATTGGAAAGTGTAGTTTCTCTAGATGGACATAATGCTATAATGTTATTACAGTAACTTCTGATATATAATATAATATAATTTAAAATAACATAATATAATATAATATAATATAATATAATTGTATGTAATATTATATAATATAATTTAAGTTATTTGAAGTGTTCAGAACCTTAGTGGGCCAAGCGCCATTTACTGAATACGAAGAAAAGAAGGGTTAAAATTAAGTTATTACCATAATTCAATGGAAACCTATAAGAAGTAAAATAAAATATACACATTAAATCTAAATGATGTCAATGTTGTTTAAACTATGGTTGCATGTAATAAAAATTAAGAAACAGGCTAAAGGAATTGTCATTGCACCAAATGAGTGTCTCTGGAACAAAATGATCGCATTTTAATTATATGGATGCAATTTAAATTAAGTAACATATTAAACGACTTATCCTTCTAACAAACACGAATGTTCCCTGGATCAAACGTCCTATTTCTAATTATGTAATTACTTTATATTTATTTCTAACGGGTGCAGCGGAGCGCACGGGTACGGCTAGTTGAAAATAAGTGGGGAAAAAAAAACTTTTATGAAACGAATCGTAGGTTTTTCAACCGTTTTGTTTCATGCTAGGTTGATGAAGCCGGCAATCTGAAGGAAGAGAAAATCAAGCAAGAACTCAAGAAACATGGGATCGAGGACTGGAAGCAAAATATAGTCGATGACGCTGTGGCGAAATGCTTGGAGGAAGGAAAATCGGTAAAAGGTACGTTTATTTTCAACGATGCGCCCAGAGTAAAATGAGTTGGATATGAAGGGAGCCAAGGAAGGTTTACTATAGTCACGACGCTGTTATTTCCGGCGTGACTTGCTTACGTCTTAGAAAGTGAAGGCTCTATAAAGTCTAGGTAGGTAGTATCGATCGCCATACGAGGAATCTATTTGCCACACCGTTAAACATTATCATGTCGTAGCTCCTACGATAATAAATCAAACGCACTGTAATTCAGGAAATAATTGAGAGGCAAATAACGTCCTCGTGTGCTTTCTGCGAACGCCAACGAAAGTGCCAAAATGGCGGGCGATTATATTAAGTATATAGCGAGCCTTAGGAAATGCATAACGTCATCATCAGCGAATCACAAGACGCACACGTTTAAATGTAGCCGACCTGCAACGTGATTGGCTGCCGGAAATTAGAGCGACGGGACTATAGTAACACTCAAAATGTCGTCGAATAGCTCAAGTATTCTACTTACAAAATATGAACGGTGTCTTTCATAGCGAGAATATGTTAAAATCGCCAATCATCATTCAATATGAAAAGTTATAAAACCGGGGGGTGTAAGTTTCTATGCTTTCGATGTCTACATTGCTGCCCAAGTTTGAGTTCCTCTAAAATATATTGTGTATTCGTCCCTCAATTACACTCTTTTAGCACCATTCACCAGTGTTGCCATATTTAGCAATAAGTCGCTAAATCTAGGGAATTTTGAATCAGTCTCGGCGATTGATTTTGTAAAATACGATTAGCGACTTTTCTGCCGATTTTTATATTCTTCCACTTTTTCCTTTCTTATAAGTTAAAACATTCAACTGAAGTCATGCACTTCTTAGTTTTAGAAGAGTCATGGATGCATGACTGAGTCGTCTAATGATTCATACATGGAAATCCTGATCTCATATATTTGTGATCAGTGATCAGGGGTGAAAGATGCTCACGGGTTAGGTCTCTCTTAATGCTAGATTAAAAAAAAAAAATGTGTTCAAACGCTTGGGTGAAAATTTCCACACTTACAATTTGCCACAAAATGTAGAGTCAATGATCGGATCAAGTGCAGTGTATTCACAATCAGCTGTTCCCACACCTTCCACCTCAACATCACAGCCGTCAACGATACAACCAGACTCCGCAGAAGAGGGTGACGACGTGGAAATTATATTTTTTTTCCGCATATCTATGTTTTTCTTATTTTTATTTAGTGATATTTATTATTAATTTTTAGCGACATTTCTGGGGATTTTTAACAAACTTTCGAGAGATTTAGCTACTTTTTGTTTTAATATTTAGCGAGATTGTAGTGCGATATGTTGGCAACAGTGCCATTCACACATTCACATGAGACAACTATACACAAAAAAAAAATGTCTTTGTAATCTGTGAAGTATTTTTTAGTTGTCATGTAAACGGCTGAACAAAACACTGCACAAATTTTTATAATTAAAAAATAACTATTAGCTTAAAAAAACACGGCGCGGCGTATAGGTTCTGAGGAGAAAATCTAGAAATATAGCAAAATTATATACTGTAATCGAAAATTGTATCCCCCACCAAAACTCCATGAGACGTATATCAATATATTTAATCCTATCCTGCAGCATTAATAGTGTACCGTGATTTTCATCACAAAGTACGAGTACATTTAATAAGGTAAACAAGAAAACAGCTGTGGAATTAATTTTATTTCTCCATTACAATAATTAACATTTCACTGCAACAGAGTCGCCTGAGCTATACAGATTATTGTATTCACGTATTTTGGTTCTGTTCGACAGTTGAAGAAGGAAAGTGTAACCCAGCAACCATGTCTTTCGGTAAATGCATTTGGAGAGAGGTACAAATGGTGAGTATATACAATTCCTAGACATGCTTCTATTAAATCAATGTAGAATTACCATTTTCACATACAGTAAGTAGCTTCATAGTGTTAGGAACCGGGTCGAAAATATGATATGGAAATAAATAATGGACGTATGAATTAAATGCAACCGCTTGCTTCAAATTACGTGAAGTTAAGGTCCTTCGATTACTTAAAATGTACTTTGACTACAATGGATAAATATTATCCAAACATCCAAGCACTTCTAGAATAGTAGAATAAATATATAACAGGAGCGAACAAAAGTAACAAATTAAAGTTTAGTAGCAGTAGAAATCCCAGTGAAATTTTATGATTTACATTTCTAAAAGTTACTTACTTACAAATGGCTTTTAAGGAACCCGAAGGTTCATTGCCGCCCTCACATAAGCCCGCCATCGGTCCCTATCCTGTACAAGATTAATCCAGTCTCTATCATCATATCCCACCTCCCTCAAATCCATTTTAATATTATCCTCCCATCTACGTCTCGGCCTCCCTAAAGGTCTTTTTCCCTCCGGTCTCCCAACTAACACTCTATATGCATTTCTGGATTCGCCCATACGTGCTACATGCCCTGCCCATCTCAAACGTCTGGATTTTAAGTTCCTAATTATGTCAGGTGAAGAATACAATGCGTTCAGTTCTGTGTTGTGTAACTTTCTCCATTCTCCTGTAACTTCATCCCGCTTAGCCCCAAATATTTTCCTAAGCACCTTATTCTCAAACACCCTTAACCTATGTTTCTCTCTCAGAGTGAGAGTCCAAGTTTCACAACCATACAGAAGAACCGGTAATATAACTGTTTTATAAATTCTAACTTTCAGATTTTTGGACAGCAGACTGGATGATAAAAGCTTCTCAACCGAATAATAACAGGCATTTCCCATATTTATTCTGCGTTTAATTTCCTCTCGAGTGTCATTTCTGAAAGTTAAAGAAACAAAATATAAGAAAAATAATTAAATACTGCAATCATTGAATTACTACATTCCGTTAAAAATTAAAACACTTAAAAATGTAAAAATCACATTTTACTTATAATTTCTTGAAACTGAATGTCTACATGCATCAATTAAACCGGAGAAACACCAAATGGAATGAGAGAAGAAACAGAGAACATAAATTTTACGACATAAATTAAGAGAAAGACTTCGCAAAGACAGATATATTCACTCATAGTTTTTTGCCCAAGGGTAGGTCTTTCACTGCAAACCCAGCAATCTCCAACCTTTCCTGTTGTCTGCCTTTCTATTATACTGCGCATATGATCGACATATCTTAATGTTGTCTATCATCTGATACTTTCTTCTGCTCTGAACATTTCTTCCGTTTACTATTCCTTCCAGTGCATCCTTCAGTAGGCAGTTTCTTCTCAGCCAGTGATCCAACCAATCCCTTTTTCTCTTCTTCATCAGTTTCAGCATCATTCTTTGTTCACCCACTCACCCAGAAAAGTTTTATTTCTTATTCTGTTTGTCCGTTTTACACACTCCATTCTTCTCCATATCCACATTTCAAATGCTTCTAGTCGTTTCTCTTCTCTTCGTCAAAATATCCATGTTTCTGTCATATACAATGCAACATTCCAAATGAAGCACTTCACCAGTTTCTTCCTTAGATATTTTTCCAGATGTCCGCAGAAGATGCTCCTTTTTCTATTAATAGCTTCCTTTTCCATTGCTATCCTACTTTTGACTTCCTGACAGCAGCTCATGTTACTGCTTATAGTACACCCTAATTATTTGAAGCTGTCCACTTGGTCTACTCTTCTATTCCGAATTCGCACGTTTACTTTATTTATTTTTCTTCCTATGATCATGTTTTCGTCTTGTTTGCATTTATCTTCATCCCATACTGCTCACAGCTGTCATTTAGCTCCAGTAGCATATCCCTTACATTACCGGTTATTCTGTATGGTTGTGAAACTTAACTCTCACATTGAGAGAGGAACAGAGGTTAAGGTTGTTCGAGAATAAGGTCCTTAGGAAAATATTTTGGGGCTAATTGAGATGAAGTTACAGAAGAATTGAGAAAGTTACACAACGCAGAACTTCACGCATTGTATTCTTCACTTGACATAACTAGGAATGTTAAATTCAGGCGTTTTATATGGGCAGGGCATGTAGCACGTATGGGCGAATCCAGAAATGCATATAAAGTGTTAGTTGGGAGGCCGGAGGGAGAAAGATCTTTGGGGAGGCAGAGACATAGATGGGAGGATAATATTAAAATGGATTTGAGGGAGGTGGGATATGATATGATGGTAGAGACGGGATTAATCTTCCTCAGGATAGGGACTGGTGGCGGGCTTAAGTGAGGGCGGCAATGAACCTCCAGGTTCCTTAAAAACCACTTTTAAGTAAGTATTATCATTATTGTTATTATTATTGTTATTATTATTATTATTATTATTATTACTATTATTACAGGCATGTAGTAAAATTGTGCTTTACATAAAGCTACAGTCATTTTTTCCCTGTAAGTTTTAGAACGCGCACTGGTCTGTAACGACCTCCAATCTTGTCTTCAGTAGTTTTTAAAGTCCACGAGAAAAAAATTATAATTCCAACAAAAAGAACTTTACTTCTGTGTGTGGAAAGGTATATTTATCTAAAAATTTATTTATGTTACACTTATCTGCAGTTAATGTAGGACTTGGTGTGTATCAGGTAAAATGAGTAAATCCGTGTGAAGGTGTTAAGTGTTTTAAATAGGAACATTATTGTAGGGATTTCAATAGGAATAACCAGCTAAAATTTAAGAACAATATTTTGATAAAATAATATCCTGTAGAGTAGAACGAGCTAGATGCGATCTATAAAGACGGAAATATATATAAATTTATGTTAGCAAGATCAGAATGTTTGAAGGAACGTAAGTGAGGAACGAACAAATGGTGAGTGTTTAATATCAATAAGGAGAAATTGACTGTGTGGAGTTAAGTTAATAAGGATAGTAGAAGAGGTATTCATTTAACAGGCTGTCGAAATTTCATAATAATTTTAAGTATATGTTACTATTATTATATTATTATTATTATTATTATTATTGTTATCATCATCAGTTATCACTATCATCATTCCTAAATCTGTTTTTCTTTCTTTTTTTTCTTGTATTAGCTCGATGAGAGCTCTACAGTGTTCTTTTGACCCTGTTGACCCTCTATAGGGCTTTAATTTAATTTGTATTATTTTCATCAGTGTTTGTATTTCTTTCCTCTATTTATATGTGCTATCTAGTAGGATGGAAAAGAAGGCCTTATGGCCTTAATCCTATGAGGTTAAATAAATAAATAAATAAATAAATAAATAAATAAATAAATAATAATAGAAAGTTATGGTGAAACCCGTATACGTAAATTGTGGTACATCATAACTAATATATAAATGTTGATGACAATTAAAAAAAAATAATAATGGACTTGCTTTCTTAATCACACCTTTCCTTCTTTTTTTTCAGAATTGTCCTGCTGAGCATCGCAGCGACAGTAAGTATCTTATAGTATGCATGCATTTTAATGGTATTTCTCACCTTAGCAACATATGTGGGGCTCACAACCGGAGTGGACCAAGTCCACCAGTGGTCAGTTTGTGGATTAATACAATCTCGGATGAAGAAAACTTAGCTTTATTCATTGCCATAACAAACAAAATCCATAACTCATTTGTTACTCCACAGAGGGCAGCATTTCGTATGGAAGATGAAGGTTGCTAAGCGTGAGCCAGGAACTTTAAGGGTGCTATTCATGGACATTTCGCTAGCCCGCGCTACGAGCGTGCTAAACTAGCCCCGGCTATCGACTGGTTACTTGTACAGGATTCATATCATATCATATCGCTAACACTGGTTTATGAATACGAAAAACGTTAGTTCGCTGATCATCCACCGGAAGCCCGCGCTAAGAATGTCTATGAATACGGCCCATAGACTCAATATCTCAGAACTATTCCAGATGGACTTGGTCCACGCTGGTTGTGAACCCCTCATATGTATCACGAAAAAGGATCATGTTTGAAGTATTTCTAGAGTATGTTTTTACAGATAACATTTAAATATTGCAAATTATAAGTGTTACAATGCTGATTCCAATGCCAGATATATTCATATATATATATATATATATATATATATATATATATATATATATATATATGATTTGAGGCTTTCTCGGCGTTGGTTCGCTAATATGTTTTCGCGGGATATCAGCCGAGTTAAACTTTGGAATGTTCCAAGCTACGACTTTCTGTCCAGACGCAACTTCCCTGAAGATGGCTGCAGAGATCATCATCATCATCATCATCATCATCATCATCATCCTTCACGAATTAGGCCTCTGTAGACCTGTTTCGGCCCCATCTAGCAGTCTTCTTAACGGTCTTCCTGGTCGACGATGTCTTCTAGGTTTATATTGCATCATAATTTTTGGGATTCTTGAATTTTCCATTCTTCTTACATGATCTAGCCAATTGAATTTGTATCTGGTGATTTTTTCTTCTACTGACTTTACTTCTAATTGTTCTAAAATTTCTTCATTCCTTTTTCGGTCTAAAAGAGTATATCCTGCTGTTCTCCTGAAAAATTTCATTTCCGTTGCTTTGATTCTGTTCATGTCTTTTTTCTTTAATGTCCAAATCTCGCTTCCGTATAGAAGGGTGGGTAATGCTAGTGTATTATATATTTTTATTCTTGTAGATTTTTGTACTAATTTAGCTTTTAATGTATTGTTTATTATTCCTAGAATTTGTGTAAATTTGGTAATTTTCTTGTTCACATCTTTTTCATTTTGATAAGATATTTCACAACCCAGATAATTGAAATTTTGCACTTGTTCGAGGCATTGGTTATTGTGTATTATCTTACTTCTCACTGGGTCTTGTCCTAAAAATGCCATTACTTTTGATTTTTGTGCTGAAATTTCCATCCCAAAATCTTTTAATATTTTATTTAATGTATACAATCCTCTTTGTAAATTATCCTCTGAATTGGAAATTATGACTTGATCATCGGCATAGAGTAAGGTATTTAATGTTAGAGCACTGGTTATTTTGATTCCTGATGTGTAGATTTGGTTCCATTTTAAAATAATTTCATTTATATAAATATTAAATAAAGTGTGGCTGCAGAGGTAGCAGTTGAAAACTTGGAATATTCCAAAATTTTAACTCGGCTGATATCCTGCGAAAACATATTAGCGGGGTATATATATATATATATATATATATATATATATAATGAATTTCTCATAATAAGAAAGCTACCAGAATAGCTCAGGCGGTAGCACCGTTTGCCTGCTGATTCGCGGATGCGCTCGGGCGTGGGTTCGAGTCATTTTGCCTGATTACCTGGTCGGGTTTCTTCCGAAGTTTTACCCAACTTTAAGGTGAATGTCAAGTAATCTATGGCAAATCCTCGACTTCACCTCACCAAATCCCATCTGGCTATAATAAATTCAATCGACTCTAAGTAACCAATAGTTGACACAGCGAGGCACACTTACGGGGGCTCTGTATAGCAAAGATGTATGCAAGGGGTAAGTTAGGTGCAAAGTAAACATCCTTTCCTCAGTCGTGTTAAGCAGGCGCTTCCAGAAAGTGAACGTAAGAGAAAATCACGCTTTAGGAAAACGGTCATTTCTTGTGTCTAAGACTGCATATTGCAATGAAATTTTATATGATAATTATGCCTCATGTACCTCTTTACAATGGATTTAGAAGACTGTATTAAGGTGTATGTAGGCTACACCCACAAAACGCAGAAAATGATGAAAAATTATAATTTTCAAAATATAACTATTTTAATAGAGAATTTTCTCCTCTTTAATTTGATATAAGAATTTCCGATTTATGCCTTATGGTTTTTCAGATAAGTCCCATTTTCCAAAATGCTGCGTCATCAGCCACGGTCACTTACTTGTGGAGTGCATTACTTTTGGAGTGATCTTCGTAGCAGTCAATCCCCTCGTCCAGCATTGCTTGTAAAATAAACTTCTTTCTAGTCCCGAAATAGATGCATAGATATCTGGGCATGATCATTAGATTGAAAAAACGTTTTTACATAATGAAGTAATTTATAATCTTTTACTGTTAGTCATAAAACTGTAAATTTGTGTGTCAGTGATGTTGTACGTCATTTTAATAAGAGTCCAAAAGTAGAAATTACAATTCTGAGGAGGATGAGCATAAGCCCTGGGACAAACACCATCGCAGGATTTGTTGCATCAATGTAAATAGGGACAAAAATGCCAAAAAAAAACATTCAATGCCTGAAGTTAAAACAAGGCGGAGGTATTTGAGAGGCAGAAAGAAGCTGAAACTGGACCGACATGAAGCTGCTTAAGGGGTGACATATGATGATGGAGTCTTCTAGGCTCTGAAAGTTTCTGGCTCATTTCCTATAAACAGTAATTTTAGAATATTTAATTCTTTTAAACATGATATCTCAGCCAAATATGGTGATACCAAGAAGATATTGGTGTCATTTTGAAGCTTGAAATGTCCCCTAGTGCCCGACAATGAGTAAAATAACATTAATATAATTAATAATTATCTATGGATTTTTTACATGATTTATGAAACCTAAATATTATTGTAAGTTACATATATTTAATTAATGTAAATAAAAAAAAAATAGCTCTATGTCAGGCACTAAAGAATAGTTTTAGGTATAAAACAGTGAAAAAACTGTGGCTCTATCTTAAAAACTGCATGAGCTATCATGTCAAAATTATAAACAAAATAATTTTTAAAAACAATTTAGACATAATTTCAAGGGATCTGTTCACTTCATTCTGTTTCTGGTACCATTCTCAATTGTATAAAAATTTTACAGAGCAAAATTATACAAAACAAAATTTTTGTATGTAAAGGTGTATATATACCTTAATTTCTTTCTTGCATCTGTAAATAATGCAATGTGTTTCTATGTTCTTTCTCAAAGCTGATATGTGCAAAATGTTGCACGAAGAGATGAAGAAGAAATATGGTGGAAATTAAGAAGAAGCAAGTGAGAGTGGCAGTTACCAATGGAGCGTTTTGCAAAGTCATTATACTTATACATATTACAAAATACTTGTTAAGCGTTGCAAATGCTGTGATGCATTAGGTTTTCTGTACTGTATTTCGATGGCCCAGAACCAAACTGTTCCAAGTCCATTTTACTATTTTTTTTTTCAGGAGAGCTATTTTAAGCTCCTGACATTCAAAGCTCCATGAAACAATTTGGAATAGCTTCATAGCAACCTTATGGAGAGGAATATTAACAATTTTGTTCGATTCATGTATGCAGACAAGAACTGGAACACGATGAAACACAGATTTTTCTTATAAAAAGTTGGACTTAGAACTGTCTGGTTCTCAACCATCGATTTGTTAATCAATAAAGTCTAAGTTGAGCAAGTCTGAGTTTCTTATACGATTGGTGTATTTGAGTGAAAGAACTTTCAGAGCAAAATAAATCAATATCCAAATATTTTCTTTCCATGTACTCTGCAGTGCTCGGGAAAAGTGACACAAGTCAGTTTTCACAAACCTTTTTTGATAATTTATTGACAACTTACGGAACATCTGCTCGCGTGTCCACACCTGTGGAGTAACGGTTAGCAAGTCTGGCCGTGGCCTGGGTTCGATTCCCGGTCGGGGCAAGTTACCTGGTTGGGGTTTTTTCCTGGGTTTTCCTCTCAACCCTATACCAGCAAATGCTGGGTAACTTTCGGTGCTGGATCCCGGACTCATTTCACCGGCATTATCACCTTCATCTCATTCAGACGCTAAATAACCTAAGATGTTGATAAAGCGTCGTAAAATAACCTACTAAAAAACATCTCCTCGCTTGGAAAAAAAATACATAAGTATTTCTCCCATTACAATAATTCATACAGAAAAAAATCAAATCGACATGAACCAGTGTAAGTTGTCAATAAATTATCAAAAAAGGTTTGTGGAAACTGACTTATGTCACTTTTCCCGAGCACTGCAGAACTGTTTGTGCACTTTTCACTTCATTTGGTATTTCCTTCGTTACATTTCTGTGTATCACGCCAGAAATTTTCATGAGGATAGCGTCAGGTTGCCAGATTCTCTCGTCAGGAATTCAGGACAGGTGATGATATTGCGTTCATACCTTAACGTGAATGCACATTTGAAATAATTCAGCAACTGAATTTATTCGTTTTATGTATTTCAATTAATTATATGGGGTCTAAACTTTTAATTTTGTTACATTTTTCCTAGATTATTAAATTCCCTTTGAATTATTGATAAAGTCTGGAAAAATAATTTCAATATTATGTTGTACTCAGAAGAAATGCATGCTACAGTGTTTAAATCCTATCTACTTCTATAATAAATCAAATAATAAACTTCCAAAGATACTAAAGAATAAAAATACTGTATAATACCTAATACATATTACAGTACTGTACAGTTTTATGGTTTTTATTTAAATTCAACTGGATAGAAGGCATTGACGACGACATTGAACATAGGTTAGAAAGAGTCTTGAAAACATGATGAAAGAATTTTAAAAACAATTTATAGAAATGAGCAATTTTTTTTTCAAATTCTTTTTGACATTCCGGGATAAATATAACTTAATCAAGGACACCGGATACGCCATTAAAATCCAGAACAATCGTACTAAATTTAGGACGTCAGGTAACACTGGATAGGGTAATATCATTGTTTAGTTTAATTCAGAAGCCATTAAGAGTACACTGAAGTGAAATTTGAAAATTTTAAATTAATGAACCTACAGTGTCTAATTTTTGCACACATATTAGACATAATATTATACACAAAAATGTTCAGGTCAATTGCGAAATATTTTGTAGATTTTTAAGAAGGATTTCAGAGAAAGAATATATTTTAATTTTATTTCCTCTTCTCGCATAAAAATAATTTTATGCTCGACCATGCCGAAATGTAGTAATTATACACCTGGTAGCAGTCCTTTAATGCATGTCATTAAAGTACACCTACTCATTGAAGTACAGGTCTTCAGCCAATGATAACTCAGCTTACAGGTGTTCAGCCAATAACGAGTCAGCTTTGTACCGTTATAAAACCGCAAGTATCGATTATTCTCGGATATGCAATCGAAAGAGAATTAGCGAAAAGTCACGGAGCTGGAAATCCAATACTGTCGCAGAAGGTTATGTTCTGTTACTATAATAATTAGCGTTAATTGTAAATAATATTCAAATAAATTCATTTTGCCATCTCGTTTTTCAATGTCGAATTCAATAATCAAGGTTATACCAAGTTTAACGGGATTACACAAGGTCATTGACATTATTGTTCCTCGGAAAAAATCAATACTTTCGCGTCTGCGCACATCTCACAATTCACGACCTAGAACAAGGTCACTTCCGATCTTGTCAGATACAAATAAAATGTATATATCTGAATAATTTCAAGTTAGAAATATGGTCGAGCATTAAAAGTCGTATGAAACTAGCCTATAATGGTAATTAAGAAGCTCGTATGAAAATTATGAAACGAGCGCAAGCGCTCGTTTCATAAACATCCATACTCGCTTCTTAATTACTATCATTATAGGCTCGTTGCATAATGTACTATTATACTGAACTTTCACTATGATATTCAACATATTTACTTATTTACTTACAAATGGCTTTTAAGGAACCCGTAGATTCATTGCCGCCCTCACATAAGCCCGTCATTGGGCCCTATCCTGTGCAAGATTAATCCACTCTCTATCATCATATCCCACTTCTCTGAAATCCATTTTAATATTATCTTCCCATCTACGTCTCGGTCTCCCAAAAGGCTTTTTTCCCTCCGGCCTCCCAACTAACACTCTATATGCATTTCTGGATTCGTCAATACGTGCTACATGCCCTGCCCATCTCAAACGTCTGGATTTAATGTTCCTAATTATGTCAGGTGAAGAATACAATGCGTGCAGTTCTGTGTTGTCAACATGCTGTCAATAATAGCTGGCATGGAGATTTTAAGTGCGTTCATTAGTTTTGTTGACAATAAATATTATTAATATTACTGCAGTGCAAATGCGAAAAAATATCACAACTCTGTATTATTATTATTATTATTATTATTATTATTATTATTATTATTATTATTATTATTTAATTTCTTTGAAATTTTACTGAGATATCAATATTGAAATACATATAGCCTAGTATAAATTGAGGGAGATGTGAAAAAAGTTATGGAAGTAGCTCATGATTTGTGGAAGGAGACAGGTTTTGAAGACTGGAAAAAAAAAAAAAGGAAAACTTAAAAACCGAGAAAAATGGAGTTAAGCAGCAGAGACTTTAGGGATTTAACGCCCGCAACTTTTAAAATGACTGCCAAAACAAGTGTCCTAAGGTGCGAAAGTCTCTGACATTTTGTGAGGAGCATCTGTAAGCAAAGAAATATCTTTAAGAGTAAAAAAAAAACTGACAGTTTTCGTAAAATGTCATAATTTCACTTTAAGTGCATTCTTAAATAATACCAAAATTAAAATAGGTTTAGACAAATTTAAAACTATTTATAAAAAAATTAATTAAATTTACGTTGAAAATACTCCACACTGAGTAAAAGTTTTTGCTAAAGAGCGTATCTTTTCATTAATTTTTTTAAACTCTAATATTATAATTAGTATTTCTAATTCTCAGATGAATCTTATTAAAACGTTTCACACCCACAATCAAATGACTGTCACAGATCTTGGCTAATTTACATTTAGGAGCAATTGAAGCGGTGAGATCAATAACCATTCAAGTCCATTTCTGGCCATTCATTTTTTTTGCAAATTTGAAATTAAATTTAGGATATTTCCACAAATGTTACGACTTTAAAAGTTGGTACACTACTTTGTCTTGATCTCGAAAACAACCAGAAATATTATGTGCAAAAGTAATAATTACGTAAGAAATAAAAAAAAAAGTTTTCGCGTCTGCGCACATCTCACAATTCATGTCAGTTCCGCTCCTCACATAACCATAACATGAATACTTATAAATAATTTCAAATTAGAAATATGGTCGAGCATAAAAAGTCGTATGAAACTTGCCTATAATGGTAATTAAGACGCTCGTATGAAAATTATGATACTCGCTTGCGCTCGTTTCATAAACATACTCGCGTCTTAATTACTACCATTATAGGCTCGTTGCATAATGTACTATTAACTCATGTACACCTCTCCCTTACAGCTCGTAGAGATTTCCGATGCTTGAATTCGACAAAGAAGATTTGTGTGACATTCATAAAAAATGCCAACTCATTACAGCGAAGAGTTCAACCTGCGTTTCCTTGCTCGCAATCCAATTGTATCACGGTGTGCGGTAATTAGAGAATCTTTGAATTATTCAGAAGTCAGACAATATTAGAATTTCCGAAATTGTGTTACAAATAATAACATTTCATTAATAGGTAGAATTAAATTGGCGACAACTGATTAATATTAAAATAAAATAAAACTTCCATTTTTGGTTTACAGTCATTATTATCTCAGAGAAAGATATTCCCAAATTATATCCATTACTTCAATAATTATCCAGTATTGTGAGGGTGGCGAAGAATAATCCTTACTTAGATCAATTCCATAGCGCTGGTGATCGAACGGAATATGTCCGCACTTAGTTGCAATGCAGCAACATTTCTGGGTTAATCTTTTGTACAACGTTAGCTTTACAACAGTTCACGAACGCTGCTAGCCTGTATTTGCCGTAATGTTCCTGCATTAATTCTGAATTATTTGCAGATGACACAAGTATAGTAATTACAGCCAATAACTCTAACACATTCCAATCTTCAACACAGGAAATACTCCATCAAAATAATATGTTATTGGTTCTCAGCTCATAAATGAGTAATAAATTGTAACAAAACTAACATCATTCAATTTTTGTTCTATGTAGATAGAAAGATGGATTTATTGAGTAATATTATACATACACATTTTATATTATCATAATTTTGTCTAAAATCCAATGCACGGGTCTTCTGACCGTACGTGCTTTGTACCCGAAACATGTCTCCTTTGTAGGTTCCCCCCCACCTATGATTACAGTACATCCAACTACTCTCTACAAGAACACACATATTAAAATGGAAATGGCACAATAAAACACATTATATAATACATCCTAACCTAAAAAACATAAAAGTGTACAGTTGGGTGGATACTATAACCCCGGAGGGAAAAAGACCTTTAGGGAGGCCGAGACGTAGATGGGAAGATAATATTAAAATGGATTTGAGGGAGGTGGGATATGATGATAGAGAATGGATTAATCTTACACAGGATAGTGACCGATGACGGGCTTATGTGAGGGCGGCAACGAACCTGGGGGTTCCTTAAAAGCCATTTGTTGTATTAACCAATTTTTGTAACTATCTAATTATGAAAAGTATATTTTCATGGCATACGCGTTATAAGTTTGGCATTTTATTTTATTAAATTATCGCTATTTGAAATCGATAGCAACTTTTCATTTTCCAGCTACGCATTCATATCCGGACGTCAATCTTTCTACAATTTTCTTATTGTTTCCCAATAGGTTTCATTCACCCACTCGCAGTTATAAGAATGCGATGAAATCTCACGAACCCGAAAACGCTCCCAATTTGCTCGGCACAGTCTAGACAGATCTAAACCGAGGACTATATTTTTCTTAGGTCTTTGGTCAAAGGAGCTGAAATAAGTGCTTTTCAACTTTTAAAAATATCACTTCTACTATTATTACTACAAAATATATTACTGTAGGATTTTATATATATTTTTTTTTTGTAAAATCTCTAACATTATATCAGTGATGTCAGAGCAAGCGCATTTTTCTGACCTTGACGTCGTGCGCGGGCATTAAGCGCTAGGTATGGAAAGAGAAATAAGCAGCCTGTTGGATTAAGAAAACAGTGGTGCACAAACTTCAAACGGAACGGGAAATTTTATGTCGTTAATTTTATATGGCTTCTTTCTGTTTGTGACTTTTTATATTGTCTGTAAAACAAAAGTACTAACACCTGTTTCTTAGCCTAATATTGCAATTGTGTTTTAAACGTTAATAACATAATGAAGAGTAAAGAAGGAATATTCACACAAATTCCATAATAACTACAACTATACTGTACTAGGTGAATTAAACACATCATTCATAAAGAAAGTGTTATCCCAAAGAAAGACACTGAATATGACATGACAAGTTGAAATTGATATTGATGGTATCTTTAGCCTTATAAAAGTAATCAAAACAATATTATAGTACAAAGCAAAGTTGTCTAGGTATATGTTTTAACTGTAACAAATATTACTTACTTACTTACAAATGGCTTTTAAGGAACCCGAAGGTTCATTGCCGCCCTCACATAAGCCCGCCAGCGGTCCCTATCCTGTGCAAGATTAATCCAGTCTCTATCATCATACCCCACCTCCCTCAAATCCATTTTAATATTATCCTCCCATCTACGTCTCGGCCTCCCTAAAGGTCTTTTTCCCTCCGGTCTCCCAACTAACACTCTATATGCATTTCTGGATTCGCCCATACGTGCTACATGCCCTGCCCATCTCAAACGTCTGGATTTAATGTTCCTAATTATGTCAGGTGAAGAATACAATGCGTGCAGTTCTGTGTTGTGTAACTTTCTCCATTCTCCTGTAACTTCATCCCGCTTAGCCCCAAATATTTTCCTTAGCACCTTATTCTCAAACACCCTGAACCTATGTTCCTCTCTCAGAGTGAGAGTCCAAGTTTCACAACCATACAGAAGAACTGGTAATATAACTGTTTTATAAATTCTAACTTTCAGATTTTTGGACAGCAGACTGGATGATAAGAGCTTCTCAACCGAATAATAACACGTATTTCCCATATTTATTCTGCGTTTAATTTCCTCCCGAGTGTCATTTATATTTGTTACTGTTGCTCCAAGATATTTGAATTTTTCCACCTCTTCGAAGGATAAATCTCCAATTTTTATATTTCCATTTCGTACAATATTCTGGTCACGAGACATTATCATATACTTTGTCTTTTCGGGATTTACTTCCAAACCGATCGCTCTACTTGCTTCAAGTAAAATTTCCGTGTTTTCCCTAATCGTTTGTGTATTTTCTCCTAACATATTCACGTCATCCGCATAGACAAGAAGCTGATGTAGCCCGTTCAATTCCAAACCCTGCCTGTTATCCTGAACTTTCCTAATGGCATATTCTAGAGCGAAGTTAAAAAGTAAAGGTGATAGTGCATCTCCCTGCTTTAGTCCGCAGTGAATTGGAAAAGCATCAGATAGAAACTGACCTATACGGAAGTCCTATTCCGAGGCTTATTATAGGGATACGTAACAAGCTGTTTTTTACGGTGATGGGTTGTTAGCCCTTCGCCCAACCCCCAAGCTGGAGGACCACCCCTTATCGGCTGTCCACGACTGCTTATTCAATATATTCGCAGCTACCCTCCATATCTGGAGGCCGTCTCCTCTATCCGCAACCTGAGGAGTAACTAATATTACATAATAAAACTCTAATCGCATTATGCTTTTAGGTGATATTCATGCGCAACTTTCTGTTATCAGAATATTAAATTATCTCGAGATCTGCTGAAGCTATAGAGCTGACGTTGTACCAACGCATAGGCACATATCTTTTGTTTGTGATGTAACAGTATTTGCTTTGATTCATTTCCTTACAAACATTTTCCATGCGAATATTTTCAAACATTTTAATACATCATCTTCAGTAATACGTATTTACGGTATATCAGATTCACGAAAACATTGTTTTAGTACCTGTAAGGCTACTAAACAAACCTATCTGAAAATTTCACTTTTCTGTAAAAAAAAAGTTGAGAAAATATTCCTTTTGAATAAAAAAGCAAACTTGTGCAAAGTGAGCATTAAACTTAAAACTTACATTCTTATAATGCACTTATACTTCTCAGGCAAATCTAAAAATTACCATGGATACAGTTTTAATAAGTTCTCTTCCCTTTATCTATTGAATCAGTGCTGGCCATCCCTGAATATAGCTCGACCAAGCGGCATATACCACCTCTTTCGTCTGTCTCTTTCCTTTCCGCTGTAAAGCGCTCAGGCTCTCCTGGGCTCTAAAGCGCGAGCTTGCTCCTATGGGTATCAGTTGACATCATTGCATTATGGAAACGCAGTCCATAACGTGAAGTACTATTCCGACTCAAAATGTGTAACTTTTTTTTTTAATATGATCAAAAGCTTTTATGAAATCAATGAACATAACACAATATAATAATAATAATAATAATAATAATAATAATAATAATAATAATAATAATAATAATAATAATGGCTTTATTTAACCTGGCAGAGTTAAGGCCTTAAGGCCTTCTCTTTCACTCAACCAGGATTAAGACTTGCTTACACATTTGAACATAAAACTTGATCAGAATTAAGTAATTACATACTGATTATATAATGAGATGAAAAGAGGTAGTTACATAAAATTTACCTCATAAAATAAAAATAAACATAGTGAAATACATATTAATTTGTTAGAATCAAATGCGAATCACATAAAAACAGAAGCCGATAATTCAATAAAAAGAAAAATGTACACAGTAAAAATAAAAATAAACACATTAGTATATATATTAATATTAGATTACAATTAAGTAGGACTTACATAATTAAATCAGAAGCCGACAATTGAATAAAATGTACACAAAAAAATAGATTAATAATAAAGTACAACATCACAGTGGGATACATATTGGCGTTAAGTGATAAATAAACACGATTTAGATAATAAAAATAGGAAAAAAAATAATAATAGCCCTAAATACAGAGGAACACATTTGCAACACGTTAGGTCTGGCAACTCATCATAAGATACTTTTCTAATTTACATTTAAAGGAAATTAATGGAAAGGAAATAATGTACATCCCCTAGCCCTCTGCAATATCTGCTTTATTTAAAACGTTTTCAACTGCGCAGATATGACCATTCTATTCAATTACAATTAAAAACATATATAATACTAGAACTTTTTTTTAGCAGACACTTCCTTCATGAAGTGCGTGAGAGCCATTAATATACATTTTTTTTGAACGGAAGTTGTGAATGGCGATGATGTTGTGAATAAAGAGAGATCTTCATTATACACGAGAATAATGAGAAATTTATTCTTTTTATATCAAAGACCCGTATTTCATGGCAAATGAGAGCAAAAACAGATTTATCTAATTGTAGTATATAATTACGTAACTATATCAGCGGAACTGTGCCGATGTCCCATTATAGAATGTGAATAACAATAAACAAAAACGTTTAATGTCCCCGTGATTGCAATAGGAAGACCTTCAAATAGCGCACCTCGACACATTGGAAGCAGCTGTCATGGCGTCTCTATCTGTAATCGGTGGGGCTCTTTTACTCTGCGCGGTTGCTACGGGATACCGGATCTTCGGCCCTCTTTCTTGTAAGTGTTTCATCGTATGATAAACAAAACACTATTGCAATAAATAAGTAAGAAACTAAGTTATTAAGGTGTTGGTATTAATATTCTTTTATAAACCATATAATACACTCAGGGACAAAAAAACCGGACACTTTAATATTTGCTGGTATTTTGCAAAACATTATCTTCTCATACAATATTATGGTAGCCATCTGTTCTTATGGAGACGTGTATACATTGCTGATTGTTCTTTGTTTTATAAACAAGCCATTACAACCAAATATTCCAATTTTGCTTTCGGAGTCTCAGCTATAACAATTTTGTCTCAACCATTTTGTGCTTCATTATCGTTATCATTCGTTATTTCTTTATTTTTACATTTTCTGAGTTTAAGTGGGGTTGTAACATTTGTCTTAAAACAAGATGCGACCTGAAGATGTGGCTCGAGCTGTAGCCCTTTACGATGATGGACGCAGTGTACGTTACATTGCAAATGCTATGAATATGGCTAGAAGCACAACCCATGATGCCATAAAACGGTATAGAGAGACCCTAGAATATACCAGAAGACCAGGTTCGGGTCGTCCAAGAGCTACAAATCCAAATGAAGACAGGTATATGGTGTTGAGAGTTCTTAGGGAGCGCAACCTGCCAGCTACTAGTGTAGCCCAGCAATTTGTTAACATGCATGGACGCCCAATTTCGGCCAAAACAGTTATAAGGAGGTTGAAAGCAAGTGGACTGATATCAAGTAGACCTGCAACTGGTCCCAGACTTCTCAGGATGCATCGAGTTGAACGACTGCGTTTTGCAAATGATCACAGGGATTGGAGAAATGGACAGTGGAGCTGTGTTCTGTTCACCGATGAGTCCCGTTTCAATCTGTGCTCACCTGATGGACGTGGAAGAGTTTGGAGAAGGAGGGGAGAACGATTTTCACAGTGTTGCATTTCCGAAAATGTGCCGTATGGAGGTGGTGGAGTGATGGTTTGGGTAGGAGTGTGTTTTGAGACTTCGAACACAGATTAAAATAGGAATCACGCAAGTAAGTGCAGTAGTGGCAAAAAAAAAACCGGACCGACCCTTGTAGCTGATTTCAGAGCCTTGTTCACTCCAGAGCACGATAGACTGGTAACTGAGACTTTTGTGGTTCGAATTCTGCCTGGGAAGGAAACCTTTTTTTGTTCCTTATTCAAATTTATTCCCAACACTTTTCGATTGCAGCGATATTTTACTACTTAATTAACTTATTACTCCCAGAACATGAATTTTACCAGCTTATTTTCTAATGGCTTTCGAAATGGGCTACGTCAGCAGTCGAAACTACAACAATTTCAATAGATTACTCGCTATCTTGTGAATGCGGGCGTGGCATGCGCAGTGGCTCATTTCGGGGACTTTGATTATTCCGTCGGTCCGGTTTTTTTTTTTGCCACTACTATACATGATGTTTTATTACTACAAGTTTTAAGTGTTTCGCATCAATTCGGTTTCTTTACCACGTTACCAATTATATACAGTGTGATTCAGTAAAAGCGTGCAAAAATTAAACAGGAAATAGGGGATGCTGTACAAAACATTTTGAGATAGGAAACTTGGGGTGTGTGAAGTCAGATCAAGGAGATGTGAGTTTACACATTATCTATCGCTATCTCTACTGTTTTCCTAAATTTATTATTTACATTTATTTACAATTGACGGGGTCAGAAGCAAAGGGGTGTAAGTACACTTCAGACCTCACCTCATCTCACCTCACGTACAATATATTTAACTTTATTTCAATCGGTAATTATGTATGGAATTATAGGATGGGGTAGCTCATTTAAATCTAATTTTAATCCACTTTATTTATTACAGAAGAAAATAATTTAAATATGTCTTCATAAACCTATTGATTTTCCATCTCAAAATTTGTTTCTAGGCTTTAATGTACTTAACGTAAGACAAATTTATTATATTGTATTAATAAAATTCATACATAAAAATCGAAATAATTTTGAATTGTATTTCATAGTTATGAAACAAAAGGCATGAATTCTTTAATATTGTTTGAACCAAAATGCAACACTGTTACAGTATTTAATCATAGTAGTAATTTAGGCCCAAGAATATATAACAAATTTATATTTAAATATCCTAATCTTGTCAATTCTAATAGTTCTAGTGTTAAATTAAAAAAGTTATGTATGGATTTTATAAAAATTGAAAAATTGTGAATTTAAATTTATATACTATAATTGCACAGTAGACATAAGACAAATTGTATTGTATAATTATTAAATTCAATTCAGGAATCCGCCCCTGATCACGAGTCCTACTCTTTCAGGGGCGAGCTTAAGTTTTCTGTATATATTATATTTTATGTTACGATTATTAGCAAAATGATAAATAAATAAAAAATAAATAAATAATTACTGATAAGTGATTGTTTAAGAAAACTAACATAAATTCTAGCTAAATACCTACTTGATATATGTCACTACATCTCGCCAAAATATTGTAAAAAATTGCACAAAATTGTAAAAATTGTAGAAAATTGCTAAATTGTGAAACTGTAAAAATTAGTAAAAATTGTAATTGTAATATTGTAAAATTTTGACTTGTTCCACATCTTAAAGCTTCATTGCTCATGTAAGATCTATGGAATAGAATGAATGAATGAATGAATGAGTTATTTTATAGAAAATGTGATTGAAAGTACTTAATCTTTAGTAAATTCCGTGAATTTTTTTTTTTAATTTTAGTCTGTGATATGGTTAAAAGATGTATCCCTTTGCACTAAAATTTTAGATGCTTTACCTTACCCTGGATGCACTTAACTCATGTTCTTAGAAATGTCACTTGTACCTCTTTGCTTTGACCTCCTCAATTATTATTATTTACATTTTAAAAGTATTTTCGTAGAATTTACAAATCTTAGTTAACAACGTACTGTATGCACTGTGATTAACTCTTGGAATGGTATGAAAGAATCTGTCGTTGACTCATATCGTGTTTTGTAAATACAATAGACAGAACCACATTGTGAGTTAATATGAAATGAAATGGATTGTAAATTGTAACGAAGTTAAATTGACCTTATTATTCAACCAATTATTCTATTATCTACGAAATAAGACGTAGCCGATATGCTGGTGAAGTGTGCCAAATTCAACGCTGCGAGGAATTCAAGGTCGCGGGTTCAAAATGAACCTGGTGCGTCGGACTTTATCAGTTTTATGTAATTCAGTTCGAGGCCCGATATTATGCTGATTCCAGTTCAAGAGATCGTGTCATGTGAGTTTTTAATGTCGGGTGGAAAACGAAAAAAAATGGGCTAGTTATAAAATTTCAGAGAGGTATACAAAACCCTTCGTTCAAATATAAAACCACTCGGAAGAAACAGTACGCGGTAAAAGAAGAAATAATACGTTGAGGAAGCAGAAGTAGGTCTATATTATTTTACTTTACACTTCCAGCTGCTGAGTACGCCAATGAAGTAAGTGGCGCCGTACTGAAGAGAGATGTGAGTAACCATGACTACAGAGTACAGGAAAACGTCGAGAGTCAACTGTCAAGTCCTAGATTTGAAGGTATGTATTTTAAGTGCTTATATTACCACGTATTTTCTTAAAATTCTGTGGAGAAAGAGTTGGAAATATTTCAGCGTATAAAACTTGGACCCGAAAACATACAAAATTTCGTTCCATTTATGTGTTCAAAGTTCATTCAGAAAATTAATACAGGCCTAACATCTTCAGAATCCCAGTGAGCTGCTGATATGCTATTTTGTAATAATATTATAAACTTGCGCAAGATAGTGTACAGCAAATTCTTCACCTACACTGCTAAACTAAAGAACTTAAGCATGAATGGGATAACATTACATCGATAGTTGGAAGCATAGATTGTACAATTTTTTTAGAAATCTGCCAAATTCGTCATATTAGCCGAAAATCTGAATGACTAGACCATTGTTAAATATTATGGGCCGTATTCATTGACATTTTTAGCGCGGGTTTCCAGTGGATGATCAGCGTTTCATAAACCAGTGTTAGCGATAGGATATGATTTGAATTCTGTACTAGTAACCAGTGGATAGCCGGGGCTAGCTTAGTACGCTCGTAGCGCGTGCTGCGAAATGTCTATGAATACCACCCTAGAATTTCAGCAAGTAACATTCGTGCGGATGTTATTTTACGCTACCAATCTCGAAAGTTTATCATTTTTAATACTTTAGAATGTCTAAAATGTTTGCTATCGTTTTGCTGGAAGTCCAAAAATTATTTTTTTTACGCGCCGTTTGAAAACATGTTGAAGAAAACTCAATTTTAAGTAACGTAGCTGGTTTTGGTAGTAATTTCTTCTCTTGTAAATAAACATTTCTTTTCTTTGCTTTACACCCAGCACTTCTTCTTTTAAGGAAATCTTTTAACTTATGGTAAATAATTATATGTACATTCTTCTTTGTAGCGAATGTTTATTTTAAGGGGAAAGGATGGTATTTTTCTTAATTTTTTTTTGCTATTTGGTACAAAATATTAATTTTTTGTATGTAGAGAGCTTATAGCTGTGGCAGCTGAACCAAATAAAAATATTTTGAAAGAAAAAATTATTGGGGGGCCCAAATTTGAAAACAATATACCCAATGCAGGATTGTACTAAAACCGATATATCTAAAGCGTTTTTAAAGATAGATTCAAACAGTTATTTTCAATGTATTTCCAAAGCATGTTCTACAAACTGTCTGGAACAGAAATTTGATATTAGTCCCTACGTTTGTAAAATAAACAATTAAAATTTAATAACAATTTTTTGATTTCCTTTCTTACAAACAAACGGACGTATTTTTAAAATGAAACAAATTAACAAAATTCTGTTACAGAGAAAAGTTTCCTAATAGTCTAAAGAATGTGTGTTCTAAATTTCATGCATGTATCTTTAATAGTTCAGAAATTATATCCATTTTTGTCTGCCAATATAGCAAAAAAAATGAAGTTACTGAAAACCGATAAAAGCGGGCGTGTGATTTAAAAATCCATAACGCAGGAAGTTTAAAAATGACGTCTCAACATCCGATAAGGGCACAAACACCCACAAAATGTTATGCAATGCATTCCACACTTATTAAAGGGTATTTTAAAGAAAAAATTTTTTGTAAATTTAATTACTGGAAAAAATAATAAAAGTGGGCGAGTGATTTAAAAATCCATATCGCAGGAAGTTTAAAAATGGCGACTCAACATCGGATAAGGGCACAAATACCCACAAAATGTTATGCTATGCATTCCACACATATCACAGAGTATTTTTAACGATTTTTTTTAATTTACTCATTTTTCACCAAAAAATACCATCCTCTCCCCTTAACATGGAATATTTGAACCACAAGGTACCTCCTTGATTCTTCTCCTATATATGCAAGTTGCTACCGATTCTGCTATCTTAAATATTTTCTTCACCTTCAGTTATTACAAATATGATTCATACTCTTTTTCATATGGTTTCTTGATTTTTTTTCGGAAGATGCCGTAAGCTAAAACTTTCTTTCGATTCCATTGCATCGTCCGGAATGTAAGACTTACCACTATTTTGACTCATAAATGAAGATATTATAGTAAATAATATCTCCACAGACTTATTTCTTCAACTATTTCTTCAAACAGACAATGGCGACTGATGATCATTTGTTATTTACTTAATACTTTAACAACACCAATGTTAGCAACGCAATTTTATTGTCGTTACGTTAGATTTTCCAGTGGAACAACTTTCAACCGTAACTCAACTGTATTTGCTATCAATGCAAGAAGGTGCATCAATTCCAACTCTTAATTCCAATTGCAACTAAAAGTGTTGTGTATTTTGGTGACTCTAGTTGACAGTTGCTGTTTTTATGTACAAAGTGGCGTGTTCACAAGCTAAAGATGATATCGAATATACAGACACAAACCTCAAAGTTGCTCTGGTGGGAAGAAACCTTAATCTTCGATGTAATTAACCAGCAACTACAACTCACTTTCGATTCAGTTGCGATTGAGAATTACTTCAGTGAAAACCTCCCTAAATACTTCAGTAATCGTTAATAAAATTTAAAAGAAACTGAAACATTCAGATATAATATTTATTCAAAATACCAGGAAATGAAGCAATCATGTGTTCAATATAAAGGAACTCATTAATTGTTTTTGCAAGATTTTTTAAAACTCGTGCACAAATGAGTCGCTTTGTATACTTGTTGCATAAATAACAATTACATCATGCTTCAAACTTATGTAAACCCAATGACGATCTTCTATTATTACAGACGAGGCAGACGTTTTGACAAGACACGTACGATCACCTGAAGAAGATAAAGACAACGGTACTGGTGGAAAAGAAGGTGGTGGTGGAAGAGGTGGTAGTGGAGGAGGTAGAGGAGGGGGAGGTGAAGGAGGAGGGAGAGGTGGAAGTGGTGGAGGCAGAGGAGGGGGAGGTGCAGGAGGAGGCAGAGGTGGGGGAAGTGAAGGAGGAGGAAGAGGTGGAAGTGGAGGAGGAGGTAGAGGAGGAGGTGAAGGGGGAGGCAGAGATGGAGGAGGTAGAGGAGGGGGAGGTGAAGGAGGAGGCAGAGGTGGAGGAGGTAGAGGATGGGACGGTGAAGGAGGCAGAGGTGGAAGTGAAGGAGGAGGTGGAAGAGGAGGAGGTAGAGGGGGAGGTGAAGGAGGATATGGAAGAGGAGGAGGAGGTAGAGGAGGGGGAAGTGAAGGAGGCGGTAGAAATGGAGGAGGTGAGGGAGGACGAGGAGGAGGTGAAGGAGGCAGAAGAGGGGGAGGTGAAGGAGGCAGAGGTGGAAGTGGAGGAGGAGGTAGAGGGGGAGGTGAAGGAGGATATGGAAGAGGAGGAGGTAGAGGAGGGGGAAGTGAAGGAGGCGGCAGAAGTGGAGGAGGTAGAGGAGGAGGTGAGGGAGGACGAGGAGGAGGTGAAGGAGGTAGAGGAAGGGGAGGTAGAGGAGAGGGAGGTGAAGGAGGTAGAGGAGGAGGTGAAGTAGGGGGAAGAGGAGGGGGTGGTGAAGGAGGAAGAAGTGGAGGAGGTAGAGGTGCAGGAGGTAGAGGAGGGGGAGGTGAAGGCGGTCTGGGAGGTGGTAGTGGAGGTCAAGTAGGGTCCGATGGAGGAAGAGGTAGTGGTCAGGCGAGTGGAGAGGTACAAAAGCTTTCATTTAATTTGGAGTCGGATCTCTTGCCTGAAGATTACCAACTTTCTCGTTTCGTGCGCTCTTCAGAAGATGGAGAAGAAGAAAGCAAGGAACGAAGGAAGGATAAGGGGCGAGGAAAGAACAGAGAGGATGAAATGCGTAGTAGAGATGGGAAAAGTAAAGACAATAACAATTGCGATAAGAGGAGAAAGAACAGGAAGGAGGAGGACGATCAGGGCGAAGACACCCAGTCGCTCACACACTCGGGGCTGCTCCGCACGGCCAGGTCGAAGCCAAGCCAGGGGCGGGTACAGAGTCCTGAGGGCCAGCGACTTCACGCTGCTGAACTGCAAACACAAGACTTCAGCAGAGCGCTTCACAACCTGTTTGCAGAACCGTTGAATTTTGAACAAGAAGGGATGGAATTCCATCTTTCTCGCTATAAGGTGAATTTCGCTCTCGCGAGCTATTGTTTATAAGGGTTACCATAAGTGCCAATGATGACGTAACTATAGCGTCAACGTAAACATAACAATAGCGATAAATGAAATCACCCTTAAAGAAAAATTTGGCAACACCGCTACAACGTTGTGCATAATACGAGAAAGCTACAAGTATTATTTATTTATTTATTTATTTACTGATTTATTTAGTTACATATTTACGTACTTAAATATTTATTCATTTTATTTTTAATTTTGTATTATTTTTTATTTTCGATGTTTATTTATAATTTATTTTTATTTATTTATGAATTTATATATATATATATATATATATATATATATATATATATATATTTATTTATTCATTTATTCCTTCATTCATTCAATTATTGAATTGTTTATTTATTCAATCATTTATTCACTTATTTATTCATTTATTCATTGATTGATTCATTTATTCATTTATATATTTACTTATTTTTATTCATTTATTTACTTCTTTTTATTAATTAATTAATTTATTTAATCAATGATTTATTTATTTGTTTATTTATTTATGTAATTATTTATTCATTTATTCATTTATTATTAATTAATTAATTCATTCATTTATTTATTCATTTATTCATTGATTTATTTATTTTTCTATTCATTTATTCCTTTATTTATTTATTTATTCATTCATTTATTCATTTTTTCATTTATTTATTCATTTATTCATTAATTTGTTAATTTATTTATATATTTACTTATTTATTTATTTATTTATTTATTTATTTATTTACTTATTTATTTACTTATTTATTTTTTTATTCTGGTGCAGTCAGGGCCATCAGGCCTTCTCAGTTAAGGCAATCGAAAAATACATATTGGTAGTTGTGAAGTATCAGGTAGGTGTATTCATAAAGTTTATTCAAACAGAATTTAATTGTATCTAACGACGCAACTTATGCGCATGAAGCAGTGAATGCTCAGGTACTAGATAGCCATGCTCCATGGAATGGTTTTAAGTGTAAAGCAGAAAATCAGTTAAATGATAAATCAAGTAAGATAATGCAACAGGAATCAAGCGCGGTAGAAAATATTTCATTGTATTCCATAGCTTTTGAATGTTCGAATAGCTCTCAACAGGAAAGAAGTCACTTCGTATTGTTCCCAAAGATTGGGAAGAATCTGAATTAAAACTGAAATATAAACAAGTGACGTTCTAACCAACAAACGCGAACAACTTCTGTAGGATGATATTGAAAGTGAAGTCGTCATGTTAACAACTCTAATTTACAGTTTTTATCCAATGAGGAAATCAATATTTTGGCAGATAACATGTATGTACATATGTCTAATTTTTTTTTTTCGCAACTGTGAAGTATTAGTGAGTAAAATCGCTTAATTTTATTATCATATTTATCAACAGTAATCTAACTAGAGAAAATCAAAACTCGAATGCGATTTAATTGACTATTACACGATAAGAAGAAATACAATTCTAATGTTAGCTTTACCAAAAAATTTGAACGGAGCCGCCATTTTCAGCCGACTATCTATGCGGGAAACTAATGACGATCGCGAAGCATGTTTTATAGTACCGTAAAGAATTTGCAGTTTGAAATGTTGACAAATAAGGAAACCAAAGCTAGGGCAGTGACAAATAAACAAATACTAGGAAAGTGATAAAATTGTAGCGATGAACAGCCATGATTGGTTAAAAAACGTCCTTTCGTGCCGTTTTATTGGTCAAAAGTAGTATGACGTAGTAAAAGTGCAACAGTCATAGGCCCTATTAATCAATTTGTGAATACAATATTAGCCTACTTCCGCAGCTATGTTGCCAAATTTGATATAAACAAATGTAATTTTTCGTTCTGGAAAGGAATTTAAAAATGTTACTTGTGTTCGGAGCAAATTTCTGCACATTTCAAGGACAAAACTGAAATTCTTTCAATCATTCATTATCATAATACACCGCTCTCTTAAATTGACTGAGGATATCGGGAATAAATCAATGGCTTTCCCAAAACACGCTATGAAATGTTTAATATAGAACAAATTTTATCTCGAAAAGAAAGTAAAACCGAGCAAAATTGTATTAAAATTGTTTTTTTAGAATATCTCAAAGAATAACCCACTGCAATTACGAGTACTAACGGTTCATTCATTCTATGATTATGTCTCGTGACGAGAACATTGTACGAAATGGAAATATAAAAATTGAAAATAAGTCCTTTGAGGAGCTGGAAAAGTTCAAATACCTGGAAGCAACAGTAACAAATATAAATGATACTCGGGAGGAAATTAAACACAGAATAAATATGGGAAATGCCTGTTATTATTCGGTTGAGAAGCTTTTATCATCCAGTTTGTTGTCAAAAATCTGAAAATTATAATTTATAAAAGAGTTATATTACCGGTTGTTCTTTATGGTTGTGAAACTTGGACTCTCACTTTGAGAGAGGAACATAGATTAAGGGTGTTTGAGAATAAGGTGCTTAGGAAAATATTTGGGGCTAAGAGGGATGAAGTTACAGGAGAATGGAGAAAATTACACAACACAGAACTACACGCATTGTAATCTTCACCTGACATAATTAGGAACATTAAATCCAGACGTTTGAGATGGGCAGGGCATGTAGCACTTATGGGCGAATCCAGAAATGCATATAGAGTGTTAGTTGGGAGACCGGAGGGAAAAAGACCTTTGGGGATGCCGAGACGTAGATGGGAAGATAATATTAAAATGGATTTGAGGGATGTGGGATATGATGATAGAGAATGGATTAATCTTGCTCAGGATAGGGACCAATGGCGGGCTTATGTGAGGGCGGCAATGAACCTCCGGTTCCTTAAAAGCTAGTAAGTAAGTAAGTAAGTAAGTAAGTAAGTAAGTAAGTAACAGTTTATTCTGGTTATGTGGTTTACTTACACAATTGCCGTTTTCAGAGAGACGCGGAACAATGTTGTGGAGGAAGTACACTGATGGACATAAAGGTCATGGAGGACTGCTGGAGAAGTATGCGGGGTAAGTGGTTGTTTATGTTATTCTAATTCAGTACCGAAGTTTAATGACCTGGTTCTCTAAATAATATTTCATTTGGTTCAACAGATCTTCAAGTAACAGCCTTTTTATTTTCAACTTCTTATTAATGTGTTTTCATTTCTTCGAGGTAATCTTGTTCAAAACAACTCACAGAACTGTAACATTCGTTAGCACTATTTTAACTATTAAATAACAGTTTGTAATTATTTTGCGCATGTAAGGCAATTTTTGATTGGTTGAAATAATTCTTTAAAATATGTATTTTAGAGTAGGTCATGAAACATGTATAAAATCACAACATGTAGGCCATGATCCATAAACAAAGAAATGACAAATGAAAGTTGTAGATAAGTAGTACTAGAAAATAATTATAAAGTAAGGTTATAGTTCTACAGTCTTACTAATAAACCGTGTATAGTTTTTATACGAGACTTATGTAGAGTTGAGACAGAAAACTTTACTAATAAACCATGCATAAGCGATGAATGTATAAACAGGCTGTAACTATACAATGGGAATTGCTTTGCAGTAGCTATATACACGAAAGCCCTTGTTTAAGTGTTGTATATAGCGAAAAAATGGCCGCCCTCTAACAGCTGTTCGTATCGACTGTCATTTCATGATGATGGTTACCTTGTAACCACAGAAGAACAAACCAAAGATCATAGAATTATTAGAATAATATTGCTGTAGCTTGTACTCTCTGACCAAAATGTAGTGTGGTAATCGATTAGAGCCAGTTGTACTATCGATATTTAACACGCCACACTAGAGCGCTCTACCGGATGCAATAGAGAACCTCAGATATTCTATTACCTTTCGTAACAAAGTAATGACGAAACTATGACGTAGCTGTTATACACGACGTATGTAGTGATTATTAGTAAGGAATTTACACACGACTTATAAACGAGCTACTCATTGTATAAGTATAAGACAGTTAAACGTCTGTATATAGAGTTTTTATTAGTAAGACCGCTAATGTTAAAATATGACTTTCTGGTTCGAAAAATTTCAGGATTCTGACAACCAGGAGACAATATAGGGATGTGGGTGTATTCAACTATACTCAAAACACAAGACAAATTTCGTATTATATGAAATTCTTTTATCTTCCTATTTCGGTTCTATGCAGAAATTGTATGTAATCTCGTTCAAAGGAGCAATTGCTGTTAAAATCTTTTTGATGTATTTACTCACTGTGCATTTTGAATCACTATTCATATCGACAATAATTAGTTGAAAAGAGCCAGTAATATAAATTCTTAGACTCAATAGTCGTTGTTGAATTGAAGTGGACTATTTCTGTTTGTAGGTTATTCAATTCTGGGTTCAAATTATTTCATAACATTTTTACACCTCGTTTCAGAAAAAGAAGATAAGAAACCTGGACAAGCAAAGGGAATGGCTGTAAGTGTAGCAGGGTAACGTTATTTACCAGGGAACAATTCCTCTCCCCTCAATAGGCAGACGAGGGATTCTTTCCAGATCATTAGTTCGAAACCTACCTTCATAAAATGTTCTACAAAGGATGATATGTAAGTAATGTGATTAATTATTTCAGGAATGCATTGCTCGTGTTTGCTTCCTTTTAGATATACAAAATATTTTATATGATATATTTTACAGCGTGTTTTGGAAAGCTATTTATTTAATTCCCAATATACTGAGTCAGTTTAAGAGATCAGAATATTATGATAATAAATGATTGAAATAATTTTAATTTTGTTCTTTAAATTTGCAGAAATTTCATCCGAACAAATGTAAAGTTTCGTTCTGCAAAATAATTTTACAAGAGTACATTTGTTCCGATCAAATTTCTGCATATTTAAAGGACAAAATTAAATTCTATCAACCATTTATTATCATAATACACTGCTCTCATAATCAATGGTTCTCCCAAAATACCCTATGAAATGTTTAATATAAAACAATTTTTATCTCGAAAACAAAGCAAAAACGAGCAAAATTGTATTAAACT